>CM060306.1:35756980-35764480 GCA_030674185.1 Monoplex corrugatus
TAGCTGTTGTTCTATTTTCATTCTGAATTATTGTTGCATGTTTAGCTGTTGTTCTATTTTCATTCTGAATTATTGTTGTATGTTTGCTGTTGTTATATTTTATTCTGAATTATTGTTGTATGTTTAGCTGTTGTTATATTTTTATTCTGAATTATTGTTGTTATGTTTAGCTGTTGTTATATTTTTATTCTGAATTATTGTTGTATGTTTTGCTGTTGTTATATTTTTTATTTGAATTATTGTTGTATGTTTTGCTGTTGTTATATTTTTATTCTGAATTATTGTTGTATGTTTTGCTGTTGTTATTATTTTTATTCTGAATTATTGTTGATGTTTTGCTGTTGTTCTATTTTTATTCTGAATTACTGTTGCATGTTTTGCTGTTGTTCTATTTTTATTCTGAATTACTGTTGCATGTTTAGCTGTTGTTCTATTTTTATTCTGAATTACTGTTGCATGTTTAGCTGTTGTTGTTCTATTTTCATTCTGAATTATTGTTGCATGTTTTGCCACGAGAAATGAAAGTCATCTAGATGGACTCCATACATCTTAATTTATGAAGAACGCACTAAAGCATAATTTATACTCCCATCGGGCATTTCTGACACTTTACAGCATGATTGATATATCCTGGGCGTACTTACGACGAAATTACTACTTCAAGAGTTCATCGTGGATAAAGGAAGCATTCTCTCTCATTTTTTAAAGGTTCATTGCACTCAGGGAGGTTGCCTTTGTGCTCACCTTTTTTTTTCATCCCATTTTCTCCGCCACATTAATGGCCACAGAAGCTGGAACAGTTTTTACAATGCGATGATGATGATGTCGATGATGATGATAATCATGATGTTATGGAGTTCCATCAAGGATTGAGAGCGCGTGACAGCGCTGTACTTTACGCTTTCTATCACAATATATATCCTGACGTCAACCAGGCCCGAGAGATACAGACACCTGCGGTGCTGGTCAGAAGATTTGAGCAACACCTCAGTGAGGCACCCCCGTGAAGTGGATGAGACTCGAATGAGTGGTCCCAGTCTTCCCAATGAGCCCATAGCACGCCCAACTCTGAGTAGGAGCCGGTTAGACCCGAAAAATCCCACAATGATTTTTGATGGGACTGATGGAGATTCGAACCCACAACCTTCCAGTCGATAGTCCGTTGCGTTAACCACTACACCACGGCGACAGGCTAGGGAGCAATCTTGACGTTGAAGAGATACTTGACAGGAATTCGAAGTTTAAAGCGCTGACGCCTACTGCATCATTCTCCAAGATAACTGGTAAGAAAACGCTTTTTTTATATTTTACTTTTTATTTATTTATTTATTTATTTATTTATTTATTTATTTATTTATTTATTTATTTATTTATTTATTCATTTATTTATGTATTTATTTATGTATTTATTTATGTATTTATTTATTTATTTATTTATTTATTTATTTTATCGTTTGTTTGTTTGTTTTTTTCGATTTGGTTCAGTTTTTGCGTCGACACCCACCTCAAGTGATATGGATGATAACCATCCCAGGGAAGTAGGGGAAGGGGGACTTATCTAATCCTATACTGACACCACTAGAACAACAATGATGTTAAGATGGGACAATGAGAAGGCTAGTTTTAATCTAGCGCACCCTAGGATTCGAACCCACAACCATTAGTATGTGAATCCGACGCTCAAACCAACTAAGCTACTGGGACCCGCTGGAGAAAACGCTGTGAATCCTACAGCGGAATACACTGACACCGCCCATAAAGATAGCGAAAGCTAGTGCAAACGGGCAATCAGTTCATTCCATTCGTGTTATGTCAGAGTTGAGTAATGGCACAGTCAAAAGCAGCAGATTATGTTGATTAACCCTTTAACTGAAAATAAACATATCTGCCTGCAATCAAGAAAAGAAAAATAAACATAACAAAAACAAACAAAAATATAGATGCAAACAAACAGACTAACACACACACCACTCACACACGCACGCACGCACGCACGCACGCACACATTCACACACAACACACAAAAACACACACACACACACACACACACACACACACACACACACACACACAATTGCCAGCAATCAAAGAGAGAAAACAAACAAACAAACAAATAGATACACACACACACACACTCACGCACACACACACATACACACACACACACACACACACACACACACACACACACACACACACACACACACACACACACACACACACACACACACACACACACACACACACACACACACACGTATCACCACTACCGCCACCAACAGCGAAAACCAACTAAACTAAAATCAAACAACGAATAATTGCAGCAACTGAAAACTCTAAAGCAAACAAACAAACAAACAAACAAACAACAAACAAACAAACAAACAACAAACACTAAACCACAAGAGGTCAACGAACAACCACTAAACGAAAGAATGAGATAAAAAATTAATTACCTAAAATCAATCCGACAAATTTTAGACGCTGCTTTCCTGACAGATCAAGATGTATTAAAGTTGCGCGCGCGCGTGCGTGGTGTGTGCGGTGTGTGTGTGGTGTGTGTCTGTATGTGTGTTTGTGTGTATGTACGTGTGTATACATATACATATCTATCTATCTATCTATCTATATATCTATCTATCTCTTCTTCTATCTCTTCTCTCTATCTCTCTCTCTCTCTCTATATATATATATTATATGTATATGTATGTATGTATGTATCTATCTATCTATTATATATATATATATATATATATATATATATAGAAGAAGAGGAAGAAAATATACATACATACATACTATATCATACATGTATATACATACATATACATATATACATATTGTTTGTTTTTCTCTCTTTGATTGCTGACAAGTGGTAGTGTGTTGTGTGGGGTGTGTGTGTGTGTGTGTGTGTGTGTGTGTGTGTGTGTGTGTGTGTGTGTGTGTGTGTTTTGTGTGTGTGTGTGTGGTGTGTGTGTGTGTGTGTGTATACACGTGTACGTGTTTCTGTAATCTCGCTTTTATTTGTCTGTTTATTCTATCTATTTTCACATCAAATGTTCGTGCAATCATGTGTAATTATCTAATGTACCACCGTAAAATAAATGAAGGAAAGTTAAAAGGCAAATAACAGGAGGAAAAAAAGATTTCAAGAAAGACAGACAGACAGACAAACAAACATGCAGACAGACAGGCAAGCGAGCAGGCAGGCAGGCAAGCAGGCAGGCAGGACAGGACAGAACAACACACGATAGACAGACAGACAGGCAGAAAGGCAGGGAGGCAGACCGACAGCCAGACAGACAGGAGGGCAGGCAGGCAGGCAGGCAGGCAGACAGAACGGCAGGCAGGCGAGCAGCAGGTAAAAGGCAGGCAGTCAGGCAAGTGGCAGGCAGGCAGCGGGAAGACATACAGGAGGCACGCACGCAGGCAGACGAAAGCAGGAGGCTGGCTGGCAGCAGGCAGGCAGTCAGCAGACAGACGGACAGACAGACGACAGCAGGGAGCAGACAGACGGCAGGCAGGGAGGCGCAGACAACAGACAGACATGAGAGAAAGAAATTAATGTGTAAGAGAGGAAGCGGGTAATCAGATAACGGAGTCGTGGAGTCAACAGACAGCAACAATCACATTACTATCTGCTGACGAGACGATATTCTGGAAGACAGACAAGAAGCTTGTTATCGTAAAAAAAACAACAACACTAATGAAAGACATTTGAATATTTTATGCATATATGATGTGTACATCTGCATACAGATATTGTTAGATAGATAGATAGATGGGTAGATACATACATATACATGCTACAACATATGATATACTAATACATGCACATACATCATATTACATCAGTGCATACATACATACATACTACATACATACATGATGATACATACATGACATACATACTATTACATACATAATATACGTACATTGCATACATAATACATGCATACGTACATACATACAATAATGCATGATACATACATGCATCATACATACATACATACATCATACATACATACATACATACATACATACATACATACATAACGTATTATACATACATACATACATCATGCATAATACATACATACATACATGCATACATACATACATGAGCATACATACATAATCATTACATACATACATACATACATACTAACATACATAATACATAGATGCATACGTACATACATAGCATACATACATGACACATATGATAGATAGATACAGACAACAGACACAGCAGACAGACAGACAGACAGATAATAATATAATTATATATAATATTATAGAGAGAGAATAAATAGATAGATAGATAGATAATAGATAATAATAACAGATAGATAGAAACAATAACAATAGATAGATAGACAGATAGATAGATAACAGACAGATAGATAGATAGATAGACAGTAGATATAGAAAAAACGATAGATAGAACAAACGCAGACGAACAATAGCTACTGTAGCATTCAGATTTTTACTATGCATCTACCATCTATACTATCAACATGCGGAAGGGGAAACAAACTATTGTGTGCAGTCGAAGACAGTGTACTTTTCATAGTCCTGCGGCTGAAGACCACTGATGTGAGAAACGAAGAGTACATTTTGTTGACTTCTCCTGAGGCGTTGCCTGCTGGGCCCCACCGTTATTAACCCTTTGACTGCCGCACCTTGTCCACCAGCATCCTGCATTGCCAACCATGCTAGCAAAGCAGAAACTTAACCCTTTGACTGCCGCACCCTGTCGACCAGCACCCTGCATTGTCGACTATGTTAGCAAAGCAAAAACTTAATCCTTTGACTCCCGCACCTTGTCCACCAGCATCCTGCATTGTCGACCATGCTAGCAAAGCAGAAATTTAACCCTTTGACTCCCGCACCTTGTCCACCAGCATACTGCATTGTCGACCATGCTAGCAAAGCAAAAACTTAATCCTTTGACTCCTTCACCCTATCCACCAGCTTCCTGCAGGAAGCTGGTGGATAGGGTGAGAGAGTCAACGGGTTAAGTTTTTGCATTTGGTGAATAAGGTCAAGGGAGTCAAAGGGGTTAATTTTACACAGTGAGTTATTGTTGTTGTTTGTTGTTCTTGTTTTGTTTTTGTATTTGTTTAGTTTCGTTTTTCTACGAGGCCTAATCTACTGCTTGTCTGGACATGTGATGGACATTCTCTTTGATGTTTATGATGTGTAAAAAAAAAAAAACCACTCAACATTTGTCTCTAACATCTCACCCACAAGCCATCAGTGTGATGGCGGACTGCTCACTTCCTGTACCCAGCACTGCCCTTTGGGAACTTCCGGAAGTGAGTTTTCCCGCCGTTGATCATTACGTCATCCCACGCAGTGCACTCCGTTAACCCCTGATAGCGCAAACTGCCTGTCATTGCTATCAGTGTCAATTTACTTTACTGCATTGCCCTGGTAGAAGACCTTCTGCAGATGTCGCAGCGAACTTTGTGCGATTCCAACAGAGATTGCAAAAAGAGGGAAGGGTATCGGTAGAGGGTGTTTGTCCCCACAACATGTTCATGCCAGTTAGCAGGTAGACAGTTTTTACAATGATCTAAGCAGATCTGGCAGAATGTATAATGGGAAGAGATATTTGCTTGATTGGTTTACTCTCTCTCTCTCTCTCTCTCTCTCTCTCTCTCTCTCTCTCTATATATATATATATATATATATATATATATATAATGGGAGAGAGAGGGAGAGAGAGAGAGAGAGACATTATATACAGATACATTGATGGATGGAGGGATGGATGGATAGATATATACATAGATAGATACATAGATACACAGAGATAAATGGATACATACATAGATACATAGATACACGGACACATAGATACATAGATTATACATAGATAGATACATAGACAGATACATAGACAAATAGATAGATTGATAGATAGACAGATAGATAGACAGACAGACATATAGATAGATAGATAGAGAGAGAGAGACAGATAGATAGTTAAATAAATAGATAGATAGGATAGATAGATGATAGACAGGCAAATAGACAAATATAGATAGATAGATAGATAGATAGATAGATAGATAAATAGATAGATAGATAGATAGATTGATAGATAGATAGATAGATAGATAAATAGGTAGATAGATAGATAGATAGATAAACAGATAGATAGACAAACAGATAGATATGATAATAGATAGATAAATAGATAGATAGATATAGATAGATAGAAAGATAGATAAGATAGGTAGATAGATAGATAGTTAGATAGATGGATAGATAGATAGATAGGTAGATAGATAGATACATAGATAGATAGATAGATAGATAGATAGATAGATAAATAGATAGATAGATAGATAGATAGATAGATAGATAGATAGATAAACAGATAGATAGACATAACAGATAGATAGATAATAGATAGATAGATAGATATAGATAGATAGAAAGATAGATAGATAGGTAGATAGATAGATAGATAGTTAGATGGATAGATAGATAGATAGGTAGATAGATACATACATAGATAGATAGATAGATTGATACATTGATAGATAGATAGATAGATAGACAGATAGATAGATAGATAGATAGATAGATAGATAGATAGATAGATAGATAGATAGATAGATAGATAGATAGATAGATAGATAGATAGATAGATAGATTAATAGATAGAATAGATAGATAGACTTTTCTGAGATTTCTCATGATTTTCCTTTTATATGCATTGTGATTCAGCAAACTGTGATACTTTCAATTCAAACTGTTTTGTTTGTTTTTTTCTCCGTGAATTACTGTACTAACAAAAAAGTAATAATTGTTCGTCTCTCTGCTGCCTGCCACTGTCTCTTTCTAATGTATGTCTCTCTGTTTGTCTAAGATGAATGATAGCAACAATGATAAATTACAGTATTTATACGGCGCCAAATCTTCACAATTCAAATCAAAGCGCACTCACGCACCAGTTATACGCATACAGTCGACAAAGGCCACCTGACAATATTGATTATTATAAAAAAAAATTTAAAAAGTACACAAACTGAGGGCAAGAAGTAGTCGTAGAATTCATTGTTGGGAAAAGAGGTGTGTTTTTAAATTGGATTTAAAAGCAGAAAGGGTAGGTGTTAGGCGAAGGGAGAGTTTAAGTCTATTGTTTAAACATTTGACTAATACAAATAGTTTTTATGTTATATATCTCTTTCACTCTCTGTCTCTGTCTCTGTCTCTGTCTCTCTCTCTCTCTTTCGCTCTCTGTCTGTCTATCTGTCTGTTTATCTGTTTGTCTGTCTGTCTTTCTCTCTCTCTCTCTCCGTCTCTGTGTCTGTCTCTGTGTCTCTGTCGCTGTCTCTCTCTCTCACATATTCTGTCTGTCTGTTTCTCCCTTTCTGTCTCTCTGTCTCTGTCTGTCTGTCTGTGTCTCTGTCTGTCTGTCTGTCTGTCTGTCTGTCTCTCTCTCTCTCTCTCATATACTCTGTTTGTCTGTTTCTCCCTTTC
>CM060306.1:35771980-35786980 GCA_030674185.1 Monoplex corrugatus
TGAGCGAGAAATTGGACGGAGTGGTCAACGCTGGGGGCATGTCCCTAGATTTGTGCTCGAATGCATTGATATATGTGCTTAATTTTCTTTCTTTTTTTTTTTTTCCTGTTGAAGTTTTGTATGTTGTGAAGTTGTTATAGCCCTGATATGGCTCTATGCAGTCGGCTGGGCTTTAAACAACAATAACAATGACAACTGTATGAAATGCTTGAGAAACAGGCAACCAGTGGAGAAAATGAAGCAAGAGGGTGATGTGATCACGCTTTTACGAGCGCAGACGGGCCACGGAATTCTGAATCGCTGGAGGCATGCAACAGAACAAGTGGACAAGCCAATCAATGCAAGACAAGATAAGAGAATTCGTGAGTTCAGATGACGCTGGAGATGAAAGATGAAGGCGAATCGAAATGAAACGTCGCAGTTGATAGTCATTTTTGTACTTCTATTCATTTATATAATTTTGCTCTTCTTTTTTTCCTATAATTCACATTTCTAGGGCTGCTCATACTTATTTTCATTTCATGTTTCGTCAGTGTCTGTGTTTTGTTGTTCTTGTTGTTGTTTTTCATTAAATGTTTTGATAAGTTTCCGTTCTTGCAAAATGCAGTGAACGTATTTTTGACACGAAGCATTTGTGCAATGAAGAAGATATTGTCATCATTATCATCATCGTTGTTGTTGTTGTTGTTGTTGTCGTTGTTCTTGTTGTTGTTAATCTTCTTCTTTTTTTCTTCTTTCTTCTTCTTTTTCTACTTCTTATTGTTATTTTTATCATTATTATCATCTTTATGATGATGATGATTAATATTATTATTTCTAAAAACGAAACTAAAAAGAAACTGAATGGTCAAACCAATGCAAAAGTCTCTCTTGTCCCCAGTTTATCTTTTTTTTTCTTTCTTTTTTCCCCCTATTTCTTTTCTTTTCTTCTTCTTTCTTTCTATTGATTTATCTATTTTCTACAGATTTATTCGTTTATTTATTTATTTGCTGCCCGTATGATCCAGAGGGTGTTCTGCTCTGTTGCCACAGTAACTGCACACACATGGAGTTATGTAAAAAAAAAAACAACAACGTTGGATTGGTCTTCGGTGCGTTAAATGAAGGGAATAGTATTCATGGACTGTGACAAGATAAACGTCTCGCTGTATATTACGAACAAGCCATGCTTATAATCTTCCTTCTCTGACAAAGCCTGTTTAGTTGTTTTTTTAATCTGTGGGAAGAAAAAAAAACTTCAAGCATATCACCAGTCTGAGAGCTGTACGTGAATGATATGACAAGACATGACGATGTTGCAAGAAATTCTGCGGAGAGCCGGATAGTGGAAGGTTCTCAGAGAAGAAATCCCTGTTAAGCGTGTGTTTTTGGCCCTGAGTTCCTTACACTCCTAGATGATGAGTATCAGATTTCACAGTTCAGATTTAAGAAGTTTTATTATTCAAAGACATAGCATTAGGTCCCACTGGACCTGTCCAACAGCTAGTCCTTGTTACTGTACACACAAAAACTTTATAAGCATATAAAACAAAACCAAGCAAGCAAACAGCCAACCATTCAAGTAAGCAAGCAAGCACGTAAGCAAGCAAGCAACCAAGCAGCCAACGATTCAAGCAAGCAAGCAAGCAAGCAAGCAACCAACCAAGCAGTCAACCATTCAAGCAAGCAAGCAAACAAGGAAGCAACCAAGCAACCAAGCAACCAACCATTCATGCAAGCAAACAAGGAAGCAATCATGCAACCAACCATTCAAGCAAGCAAGCAAGGAAGCAACCAAGCAACTAACCAAGTTATAAAAAAGAATTGTGATAAACTATTCAATATAATATAATCATATTCCAATAGGTCATGCGCGTTACAAAAGCACGAGAGACAGACACATGCAAAACAAGTACACTTCAATCTTTAACAATTATAACAAGAAAACAACACAACAAAATATGACAATGTTGCTAATACTTCTCATAATATTTTGCACTAAAGAAAAGTATATAATAGCCACCATGTGCTACAAAAGCCTCAATAACGCAGCCCCGATTACCTGTCAAGCCTACTTGAGATCTATGTTCCCTCACGTACCCTCCGCTCTGCCTCTGATCCTCTGACTTTTCGCTTTCCACGCACTAAGCTCAATACCTATGGTCCACGAGCCTTCTCTGTTTCTGGTCCACTCTCCTGGAACAAACTTCCTCTCTCAGTCCGTCAGCAACTACTTTTGTCTCCTTCAAGTCCGCTCTCAAAACTCACCTTTTCTCCTCCGCATAAAATCCTAACCTCACTCAACCCCCCCCCCCCCCCCTCTGCAGCCTGTCTCCGCTCGGAGGGAATCACATGGTTATAATATATAATTGTATGCTATGCTCTCTATAATTTTCCATTGCTTTTATTCTTGCTTTTATTGCTTTTATTCTTTCTCCCCATTTATAGCCATGCGTGTGTGTGGGTGTGTGTGTGTGTCTGTGTGTGTGCGTGCGTGTGTGTGCGTGCGTGCGTGCCTGCGTGTGTGTCTGCTTCAGCGCTTAGATTTGATTTTATCAAGATTTTGCGCTATATAAATATTGTAATTATTATTATTACAAAAGAAAAGAAAAGCTGAAGGAAACAATACAGAACAAAGAAGCGAGGGAAGGGAGACATGTCAATTAACGCAATAATGAAAACAGATGGACATGACATATACACTATCAAATAAATCATAAGAATAGTGTGTACAAGTAGCATTAGGTCCCACTGGACCAGTCATCAACACAGAGACGATCAGGTTCTACATTTTCAGGCTAATACACCCCCAGTGAACCGATTAGAAAAAAAAAAAACTCTACACTTTCGTATCATACTTTGCAAAGATGCAGACATATGTATCATAAACGAAACTCTTTTCATAAAGTTTTAAACTATTTACCCTCTAATGGCGTCAGCTTTTCAGGACTGACGTACCCACCCGCTTCTACGCTGCTTTGCATTCTGTTGAAATCGCAAACAAAGAAAGTGTACGGGGGCAATGCGATGCAATAAAATAAATTGAAACAGATAACAGGTTATAGGCAATTGACACTATCAAAGGTTTAGAAGAGTACATTGCGTGGAGATGTCACAACTCCGCGTTCACAGTGACGATAAACGGCGGGAAAACACGCTTCTGGAAGTTCCCAGAGGGCAGTGCACAGGAAGTGAGCGGTCCGCCATAACGCTGATGTCTTGTGGGTGAGATGTTAGAGGCGAATGTTGTGTGTTATTTACACATCACGAGCATCAAGATGAATGTCCATCACATGTCCAGAGAGGCAGTGGATTAGGCCAAATAAAAAATAACATTATGTAAAATTAATCATGATGGCACCCAGCGGGTAATTTCACTGGAGAAGTCAGCAACATGTACTCTATATCTCTCGCATCAGCTGTCTTCAGCCACAGGACTATGTAACGTACAGTGTGACTGCACGTTCACGTACTGTCTCTGTGTCTGTGTCTGTGTCTGTGTCTGTGTCTGTCTTTCTCTCTCTCTCTCTCTCTCTCTCTCTCTCTCTCTCTCTCTCTCTGTCTGTCCGTCTGTCTGTCTGTCTGTCTCTCTCTCTCCATGTTGTCATCTTCTCCGTCTCTCTCTCTCTCACGCACACACACACACACACACACACACACACCACAGCACCACACCACACACACACACACACACACACACACACACACACACACACACCACGCACGCAGACAACAACAACAACAAACACACACAGAACACAGAACAAAATCACCCATTCACTACTCATTCACTTCTCTTCACCACACACCATACACACACACACACACACACACACACACACACACACACACACACACATCAAACAACAACAACAGACAACACACACACACACACACTACACACACCACTCCTCACCACACACACCACACACTCACACACACACACACACACACGCACACACTACACACCACACACACACACACAACACACTACACACACACACACACACACACACACATACACACCAACACACACACACACACTCACTCACCACCACACACATCACACACACACACACACGCACACACTCACACACACACACACACACACACACACGCACACACACACACGCACACCACATACACACACACATACACACACACACACTCACTCACTCACTCACTCCTCACACACACACACACACACACACCACACACACTCACCACCACACACCACACACTCACCACACACACACACACACAGCACACACACGCACACAGACATCAGACAGACGACACACCACACACACACACACACACACACACACACACACACACACTCACCACTACACACACACACATACACACGCACACACACACAACACTCACACTCACACCACTCACTCACACAACACACAACACACACACAACACACACACACACACACACAAACACACTGTCCCAACATATTTTCTCTTCTCTTTCCCCTTCACTCTGCTACTCACATTTCTCTTTCACTCTTTTTTTTTTTTAACCAAAACTTCAGAAAAGCAAGCAGGCTAATTGGGCTTAAAGGGGAGGGACCTGGGAAATAAACCTGTCCCTCCTATCTCTCAAATGTCATCTCAGGTTTTGTTGGAAGCTCTTCTCAAAACAAAGCACCTCGCAGATAGTTATTGTGTGCTCCAGGCGCTTGGTCTGGCACTGCTATGCCAGGATGGGGATGAAAATCAGTGCTTTTCATAAAAAAATTTTATATAGTCCTTCCCCCTTTCTCCTGAAAACCTCATCTGTGGATAGATTCAAACGGGGCTTTGCTAATCGTTACGTGTAGATTTGGGTGAAGCTTCCATGGCAAAGAAATAAATCCCTTCTGAAAAAAAAAATCAGTTGCATTTTGCATTACTTGCCGTTTGTTATAGTCTAGCATTTCTTTTTATTCAAAGAAAATCTCTTGTTTTCTGCAGATGCTGCGATAACTGAGACTGTAAGGAGATGGCTTGGTTTAGTTTAGTTTAGTTTAGTTTGGTTTAGTTTAGTTTAGTTTAGTTTAGTTTAGTTTAGTTTAGTTTAGTTTAGTTTAGTTTAGTTTAGTTTAGTTTAGTTTAGTTTAGTTTAGTTTAGTTTAGTTTAGTTTAGTTTAGTTTAGTTTAGTTTAGTTTAGTTTAGTTCACTTCAGTTTAGTTTAGTTTAGTTTAGTTTAATTTAGTTTAGTTTAGTTTAGTTTAGTTTAGTTTAGTTTAGAATAATCAGTTCTGAATCAGTTGCATTTTCATTCATTGCTTTGTTTAGTTTGTTTTTTAGTTAAAGTCTTTGTTTGTTCAGATGCTTCATTCTGAGCTTTAGATGTTGTTTAGTTTAGTTTAGTTTAGTTTAGTTTAGTTTAGTTTAGTTTAGTTTAGTTTAGTTTAGTTGTTAGTTTAGTTTAGTTTAGTTTAGTTTAGTTTAGTTTAGTTTAGTTTTAGTTTAGTTTAGTTCAGTTCACTTCAGTTTTCAGTTTAGTTTAGTTTAGTTTAGTTTAGTTTAGTTTGTTTAGTTTAGTTTAGTTTATTTAGTTTAGTTTAGTTTAGTTTAGTTTAGTTTAGTTTAGTTTAGTTTAGTTTAGTTTAGTTTAGTTTAGTTTAGTTTAGTTTAGTTTAGTTTAGTTTAGTTAGTTTAAATCATGTTTCCTTTTCCGTGTTCCCTTTCAGTTTCCAGTTCATTCCAGTTTAGTCTAATTTGTTGTATGGTTATCATTTTGAATGAGAATAAACTGTTGTGGCTTTTGATTCCAGAGTATTCATCTTCACAGCAGATGGTGAACGTGGTTGTTCCTGTTATAGCTCTGACTCTACATAAACCCTGCAATCATCAGTAGCAGACACTGGCTTGACACGCGTGTTGAAGGTTTTATTCCCTAGTGCCAAGATCTCTTTTTCTTCTTTTTCTTCCTCTTCTTCTACTTCTTTTTCTTCTTTCTTTCTTTCTTCTTTCTTTTTCTTCTTCTCCTCCTCCTCCTCCTCCTTCTTTCTTTCTTTGCTTTCTTTCGTTCGTTCTTTCTTTCTTTCTTTCTGCTATTGCTTCTCCTTCTTTCTTCTTTCTTCTTTCTTTCTTTCTTTTTCTTCCTTCCTTTCTTTCTTCTTCTTCTTCTCCTCCTCCTCCTCCTCTTCCTTCTTTCTTCTTCTCCTCCTCCTCTTCCTTCTTCTTCTTCCGCCCCTTCTTCTTCTTCTTCTTCTTTTTTTTAAAAAATCTTCCTGTTCTATAAAAGGAGATTGTTTCATATCTACGGGAACTGTGTGTGTGTTTTGTTTGGAGGAGGGGTTGTTTGTCTGTCTGTCTGTCTGTCTGTCTGCTTGTTTTACGTCAGCCGACATTTATAACAGTAATTATTTGTTTGTTTTAAATCAGCAGACTGCTCAACCAAAACTGTTGCTTCACACTCAAGATTCATCAACTCTGACATAATAATTTGAACGAAATGAACTACTGGCTGCTCATTTGCGTTAGGTTTCTTCATGGGCAGTGTCAGTGTATTTTACATGTTGATTCTAGGTTCACAGCGTTTTCTTGCGAAGTTATCTTGAAGAATGATGAATCAGACGTCGGTGCTTTAAGCATCGAATTCATGTCAAGTATCTCTTGAACGTCAAACATGAGTGAGTGCTCGGGTTATCCTCGATGAACTCTTGACAACCACAAGTCGTAATTTCCTCGTAAATAGGCTGAGGACATCAATCATGCTGTAGTGTAGCCTATCAGTATTGCCTAACGGGCTTGTGATGTATTAAAGTGCGTTGTTTACAATTCTGAGTAAAAGCTTATCAATAATGCCTAACTGGCTTGTGATTTTATCAAACTGGTGACGTTGTGTCTGATCTAAGTATGTATTTTCAAACTGCGTTGTTTACAGTATTAAGTGCATACTCGTGATTCTAACTGGTTAATGTTGTTACATTATGTGATTTATTAATAAATGCGTTGTTTACAATTTGAAGTGCTTATTCATGATCCTAACTGGCCTGTGATTTATCAACGTGCGTTGTTTACAGTTTAAAGTGCACATTCGTGACATTTGTTTCAAAGATATCCTCGATTTCTCATTCTGGTTTGCTGATTTATTGATGAACATACGTACCAGAAAGTTTAATTGGTAAACGAGCTTCGGTTGGATTTGCTGGCTGATCGTGATACAAATCATTAAGATGTTTTGTTGGGTTGGTATCAATCAGTGTATCAGACAGGAGGGTGTTGACATCTTAGCTACCACACTTACGAAGAACCTGACAATTATGGGACAACCTCTACCATATTCAAAACCGCCTTGTTGCCTTGCTTTCTGTCTTCCTATCATTTTGTACCTAGTTGGTCCCCCACGGGGAAGTTCCGAAATATGCATTTCACAATTATCAGTTCAAGCAGTCAGTCAACGTTCTCTGTGGAGTGTGATATTCATTATAACACACCTCCCGGTCTAAAAAACAAACAACTCTTCATTCAACATCCATCAACAGAAGCATCAACATTAACATTTTCTCCATGGATTGTGCTTTTTTATCCTGACACCACCGTATATATCCCAGAGTTTAGAGTTTTTCAAGAGGGATTCACTGCACTCGGAAAACTCCATGTGCGCTCCACCCTTAATCTGCCAGCAATTCTCTGACAGACTTCCCAAGCCTGCGCAAAACCATATGCGCTGGCAAGGTCTTGAAATAGAAAAGGGGAAAGAGGGACCTATAAATACCAGACAGCATCAGAATGATGGAAACATTAAGATGGGCAGCAAACAGGCCAGTTTTTAATGTTGCGGGCTAGGATCGAACTCAAGATATTAGATCTTGAGTCCATGGCTCTACCAACTAGCCCGCTTAAACGTCTGTGCAGGAGCTTTCTTCTTCTTAAAACAGAACCCCTCGTTAAATCACCAGTATTGAAATACAAACGTTTCCTTAGTGGCATGTGTCCTTAGGTAAGGTGCAGTGCACTGACCCATCAAGCTCCATGGCAACCTGCAAGAACTTAAAAAGGTTAAGAAAGTAAAAAATATTTTTTTAAAAAGCAAAGGGAAAACAGAACATTCACATATCCTACTTTTTAATGGAACCGTCCTGAATAGTGCATATCAAAATACAACAGAGATGAGTTTTGCATCGATAATGAATATTGACGCACTTGTATACACACAGCCTAAAACAGCATAGTGGTGTAATAAAAAAAACACGCTGTCTAATTAAACCATCAAAAGCCTAAGCATTGAAACACAATTCACCCCAATTTAGTTCAAAGAGACACCTTCTCTCCAACTACTCGTCAATACGAGCTATAAAGTATATATCTTGCTCTTCCCTGCTGAGCGTCTTCTTTCATTCCTGACAGCAAACAACGTACAGGAACTTAACTCTTCACAGAACCACCTCGTTAATCACCAGTATTGAAATATAAACGTTTCCTTTGTGGCATGTTTCCATAGGCAAGGTGCAGTGCACTGAGCACAGCCACAAAGCCTGTCAGCTTGTGTGCAGCCGCCATTGCTGGTTGTGATCATCCATCATTCAGTCCTAACAAGGAACAAGGCCCCCTGTAACCTGTAACCTGGTGAAGGGTGTAACGAGTTTGGCCTTTTAGTCACAGTCAGTGCTCCCACACAAAAGTGTTTTCTTACAGCTAAACTGTGAGGCCTCTATATCTGTTTGTAGCAAGACCCCACTGATTCTCCCACCATCTTACTCTACCGCTACCACTCTCACGTACACACTCACATACACGCACATGTATGTACACATACATGCACACACACACACACACACACACACACACATATTCACACACAAACACAGCACGCAGACACATATATACGCACATTTATATATATATATATATATATATATAATATACATATATATATATATATATATACACATATTCCACACACACCACACACACAACACACACACACATATAACACACACACACACATATATATATATATATATATATATATATATATATATATATATATATATATATATATATATACATAGATAGATATAGATATAGATATATAGACAGACAGACAGAGACAGAGAGAGAGAGAGAGAGAGGAGAGCGAGAGAGAGAGAGAGAAGGGGGCGAAGGGGTTAACAGATAGTGTGTTATCAAGTAATCCAAATAAAGCCATTCTGTCGTACTGTGGTCGTTCTTTGCATGGAAAATACAAAATATAATTCAGTGAGGAGAGGGACACACACACCATACACACAAAATCAATCACACACACACACACACACACACACACACACACACACACACACACACACACACACACAGGCGTCCACACACACACACACATACATACACACACACATACACAACACACACACACACACTCACACACACACACAAACACACACACACACACACAGAGCAGAGTCAAGGGTAATTAGACCCAAAACTGGGTAATGCTACGTGACAGACGATCACCTTAACCCTTTGACTCCCGCACCCTGTCCACCGACTGCAAAAACTTAACCCTCTGACTCCCTCACCCTATCGAGGCGAGGGAGTCAAAGGGTTAAGTTTTTGCAGTTGGTAGAAAAGATGCAGAAGTCAAAGGGTTAATATCTTGCTGGTGGATAGGATGAGGGAGTCAAAGGGTTAAGTTTTTGTTGTTACTAGAATGGTTGACAATGCAGGTTGCTGGTGGACAGGGTGCAGGAGTCAAAGAGTTAAGGCCCCTGCAGTGACAGATGAGAGTTCCCTGTTGGAAGACAAGTCACAGCTGGCTGAGGAGAAAGTCGAGAAGAGTGGCGGAGGTGATGAATAGCTTTTCTCTTTCTTTTTCTTCCACACTTCGCATTTTCTTTCGTTGCTTACCCCTTGTAGTGAGGACACATGCACGTAAAGATAATCCCGTTGCACTCGCGTGCATGCCTGTGTGTGATTGGCTGCATGCAGTGACGTAATTTATAGCCGTCATTGTAAATTGATGTGGTTTAACTCTCTTCTTCTTCTTCCTTAACTTTGTGAAGAGTCATTGTTGCACCCCACTATAACACCGTTCACCATATGCCTTCAGCTCTGTCAGTTGTGTGCCAAAGCCTAGGTCTCAGCAGATGTTTTTTCTGTCCATTGTACACTGTTGTCAGACCATCTGGTTTTTTTTTGGTTTTTTTGTTTGTTGTTGTTTTTTTTGGGGGGGGTTCTGTCTTCCCTCCGTCTCCCTCCCTCAACAATTATCTGGAGGATTGATTATAGCAAGGCCACTGGATCTTGTTACATTACTACATGCACATAAACGTAGTTTTCTGTTCTTAGGTGATGTCGGTAGATCTTCATATGGTCCAGCGTGCTGCTTGATGGTTTAGCGCTCTTATTCATCAGTGTTATGATCAGTGTATCTGATGTTTAATGTCTTGCCATAAAATCTCATTGTCATGGCTTGGATTTGTCTTTCGAAATCCATTGTGAGAGTCCATGTTTCACATGTACATGCATACACAATCCAAACCAAGTGTGACTGCCCGCGTAAAAGCAAACAGGAACCACACACACACACACAAAAAAAAACTCGGAAAAAAAAAAAAAAAGAATCAGGACGCGTATTTAATACAAGCAGACAAGACAGGCACAGAGTTTCGGCCAACTGGCCTTTGTCAAGCGTAGACGTAAGATCACAAACGCACAAACACCAAATACAAAAACTAGGAGAAAAAGACTCACACTGGACGAAACAGCAGAGAAGTTTCAGTCTTTTTCTCCTAATTTTTGTATTTGGTGTTTGTGCGTTTGTGATCTTACGTCTACGCTTGACAAAGGCAAATTTGCGCCTGCCTTGTCTGGTTGTCTTAAATACGCGTTCTGATTCTTTCACATGTATACAGGAAGATGGAATGGACCAGTGCACTTAAAAAGCCTAATCTTATTTTTTCATGAAGACGTGCTTATCCTTCCGGTATACAGGTTTCAGCCTGGGTCAAGCTGTTCTTAATCCATACCTTACTCCAAATTCTCAACTTTAGAATCAAGTTTCACTGTAAATGGGTTGCCGACTACTTAACCTTTTGACACCCCGCACCCTATCCACAAACTGCAAAAACTTAACCCTTTGACTCTCACTCTATCCATCATCTTCCTGAAGGAAGCTGGTGGATGAGGTGAGGTAATCAAATGGTTAAATTTTTGCTTTGCTAGCATGGTTGACAATGCAGGATGCTCATGGACAGGCTGCGGAAGTCAAATGGTTAAGGTAAAACACGTGCTTGGTGAAGGTGTCTTCTCTAAGAGCCTTCTGCTGTCCAGCTCTTCCCAGAGTTTCTTTCTACTGGGATCAGATTTCTCCATGAATGGGTTGCTCGATCATCTGAGGTGAGGATTCAGGGTTGAGCTATACTTAGAATCAGGGTTAGTGTTATCGGTCCGAAGGAGTGGAGTCTAGATTCAAGATGGTGGCGGTGATCACCCAACAGCTAATCAGAAGCATGTAAACGGGAATACGTTTAGATAAATATAGTGAGACCAGAACTAATTGATCTTACGGGTTGATTTTTTCACTTCTCGCATTTCCCTGGGATGGATATCCCCGTCGGCTATATCACTTAAGGAAGATCATTCTCAGATGGCTTCGTGTGTGCGTGTAGGTCTGTGACTGTGGCGGAGGTCCTTACAATAAAAACAGCGAGACAGCAGTTGCGGGTTGCCAGCTTTTATTCATCTCCGCTCGTTGTTGTCCTTGACGACCCCCCCCCCCCCCCAAAGGGACGTAAGTATCAAGGAGTTAAAGAGTTACAGACTCCTCGATCAGCATCCAAACAGTCATCATCATCATGTGCCCGCCACATGGCATTGGCGATCATGGCCCTCCCACCCTCTCTGTCCTCTGCCACTCTGCAAGTCCGTCCAATACTTTCTCCCTGCGTCTACCTGGTGCTCTCTTTCCCTTAAGCTTTCCTGTTGTGACTAGGTGCTCCAACCTCTCTTGAGGTAGGTGCTGACGTAAAACACTAACCCAACCAACGCACCTGGGTGCGTTACACGAAACTGGCTTTACTGCCAATAATTGTTAGTCTGGTTGTATCATTCTTGGATGAGCCATGCCCCCCGTCTCCCTCCCCTTGGATGGTTATCCCCGTTGGTCTTACCACCTGCAGTCAGTGCTTAACTAAGGCGGAACTTAGTCAATCAATCAGTTCGGGTGATGATGTAAGACTGAATCAAATCACTCAGATCAAAACAAGTTATGCCCCCTGTGGCTGACCGCAAGTTTCATGGGCCAGAGAGCAGCAAAGCTTTTCTCCCACACAACTTGAGAGAACCTGGGAAATAAATACCAAAAACAGAAAAATAATTTGTTCACATAACTACCTCATTATTACCATTATATACTACATCGTTTGCTAATGTCCGTTTATTGCAAAACAAATGAAATGATTACAAAAACAAGTTTGAAAAATAATTAATTCCAGTCTGACTTCGTTCCTGCAGCGTAGCCATCTCTCACGTCTCACTACGATAAAATTACAAGAAATAATCCGTCGTCTGTAATTTCAGTCTAAATTTAGAAAGAAAGTGGGGCGAGGGAGGCAGAGAAGGAAACAAAACAAAGACTGATTAAAATATGTTTATGATAAGGAAAAGCATATATAACTTTTGAACATGTCATAAAATAAATTCATAACTGCCGCTTTCTTGACAGAGGATTGACAGATGGTTAGGCCTAAATGGCGATGATAAAATGCCAAACCAAGAAGTTGTCCATGCTGGCAACGCAGGGCTTGTGAATAACTCTCACCAGGCAGGCTACGTTTTTATAGTGGCCCATTATTAGCTTAGCTGTCAGAGCGCCATGCTTTCCCCCGTGGCGACGCCGGGGGTTCTTTCAGTATGAATAGTATCTCCACCTACTGGAAATTCTGTGCAAGGAATGTCTTCATTTCTGTCACTCTCTTTTTCTCTGCCTTGCTTTTTTAGCTTTCTGTCATTTCTTCCTATCATTTTCTTGCCTCGCTGGTCTATTCACCTGTATGTGTTCTATAAAGCCTTACATACTTTCTCTTAGGACTGATAATTGGGAACATGTATTTTGGGCTCTAAAGAAAATGTGACGTGCAGAAGCAGTTTTAGATAATGTAGGCCCGTTTTATTGTCCTTAGTTATATTTATACTTGTATTCAAGTCTAATCTTTTAAATCCCCTGGTGACAGATTGGACGCCAGGAGCGTTTCTTTTGATCATGTGCGTGAATGTATTAATATGTGTACTTATTTTTCTTTTCCAGATGTTTTTTTTTCCTCCAATGAGGTATGAGTCTCTCTCTCTCTCTCTCTCTCTCTTCTCTCTCTCTCTCTCTCTCTTTTTTTTTTTTTTTTTTTTTCTCTCTCTCCCTATCTCCCACCCAACCCACTCTCTCTCTCTCGGTTATGTGATAGTTTTCTATACTCAGTATTTTGAATTATAACGCTTTCATTTTTCCATTAAGGCATGTAAAATCTTCATCTACCACCCCAGCCTCAAATCCGCCTTGTGAATGGGCAAATATCCTATGTCACAATAAAACACTCATTCATTTATTCTCTCTCTATCTGTCTGTCTCTGTCTGTCTGTCTCTGTCTGTCTCTCTCTCTGTCTGTCTATCAGTCTGTCTGTCTGAGCGAAATTTCACAGAAATCCAAATGCCTTTAAACTAGCTTTGCTCTTGTCATCAAAGAATAAAGAACACATTAAGTGCTTTACAAACTATTCAAACTAAAGTTTCAAACGAAGAGAGATCGCTTCCAATTAAAAACACACACACACACACACACACACACACACACACACACACACACACACACACACCAATACACACACACACACACACAATAAACATTTCGTCGTTTTCATTAACTGAAACATTGTTATGTGTTTAACCTTTTATAATGACCAGTAACAAAACAAATAGGCCATTCTGAGTCCTTTGAATTGTTTAACTCTCTATCTGTCTCTGTCTCTCTTTTTTCTCTGTCTGTCCGTCTGTCTGTCTGTCTGTCTGTCTCTCTTTATTTATCTACCTATCTGTCTATCTACCTACTTATCTATCTATCTGTCTGCCTGTCTATCTATGTATCTATCTATCTATCATCTACCTATCTATCTATCTAATCTCTCTCTATCTCTCTCTCTCTCTCTCTTCCGAGTCTCTGTCTCTTTCTTTGTTTCTTACTTTCTTTCTTTCCTTCCTTCCTTTCTTTCTTTCTTTCTCCTCTCCTTTTTTAATTTCAAATTACAATTTTATGACAGGCTGCGTCAGACAAAAGATGAGTGTTGAAAACTGGAGGGGAGGAGAGGGCCGATCCTGGCAACGCTGTAGCCAGCACTGTGACGATATATGGTCGTCCTGACAGCAGTGTGAGCACCAGGAGGGCGACCGTAGAGAACTTTGATGAGGGAACAAAACCATAAATACCAGGACTGGGAGACACGTTTATGGCACACCCTGCTGACTTCTGGCTGACAAATCGGCCCAGGATTTAACTTAGATTCTTTTTTTTTTTGTGATGCCAAGCTGCACCTCCAGATGCACGGTGATATAAAGTGTAACTCTTACTCCTTGGTATGCCCGTTTTTCGCATTCTCTTCATTAAAACTCGTCTTTTTCAACTGTAATCTGTGTGTGTGTGCTAGCGCTTCTCTCTCTCTCTCTCTCTCCTCCTCTCTCTCTCTCTCTTCTCTCTCTCTCTCACTCCTCTCTCTCTCTTTTTCTCTGTTTGTCTGTCTGTCTCTGTCTCTCTATCTATCTATGTTTGTATGTCTCTCTACCTACCTACCTACCTGCCTATCTATATATCTATCTCTCTGTCTTTCTCTTTCCGAGTCTCTGTCTCTTTCTTTCTTTCTTTCCTTTCTTCTTTCTTTCTTTTTATCTTTCTTTCTTTCTTTCCTTCCTTCTTTCTTTCCTTTTATCTTTCTTTCTTTCCTTCCTTCTTTCTTTCTTTTATCTTTCTTTCTTTCTTTCCTTCCTTCTTTCTTTCTTTTATCTTTCTTTCTTTCCTTCCTTCTTTCTTTCTT
>CM060306.1:35789480-35794480 GCA_030674185.1 Monoplex corrugatus
TTGAGAATTTGCAAATGCGTAAGTTTGAAAGTCATGGCACTAAGGCCAAGATCACACGAACTCCCTCCTCCCCCCCCCCCCCCCCCAACAAAAGAAGTGTAAAAAAAAAAAAATCAGTACTTTTTAAGGAAGGTAACTATGTGAAAAGCACTTCCTCGGAAACTTCTGACAATGTGTACATTCTGTTTTCATTGTCCTCACTTCGCATCGAATTTACCACATTAGAAGCTTCTTCTTGTTATAGTGACTTTGAAAAGAATAAAAATCTTAACTTTCTGCAATAGTTTATGATTAAAACAGAGATTAGCACAATGGCTTAACCATCTGGGTTTATGGCTTTCCTGTTGTTGTTGTTGTTGTTGTTGACTCGTCATTTTTTTTCAAGTTACAACTTTATGACAGGTTGTGTTTGCGTTGCAGAAAGACGGGGGTGGAGGAGGCATGTGTATGTATGTGTGTGAGTGTGTGTGTGTGTGTGTGTGTGTGTGTGTGTGTGTATGTGTGTGTGTGTGTGTGTGTGTTTCTGTGTGGCTCTCTCTCTCTCTGTATGTGTGTGTGTGTGTGTGTGTGTGTGTGTGTGTGTGTGTGTGTGTGTGTGTGTGTGTGTCTCACTCTCTCTTCCACTCTGTGCGTATGTGTATATGTCCGTGTGTGTGTGTGTGTGTGTGTGTGTGTCTGTGTGTGTGTGTGTGTGTGTGTGTGTGTGTGTGTGTGTGTGTGGCTCTGTCTTTGTCTGTGTGTCTGTCTGTCTGTCTCTCTGTATGTATGTGTGTGTGTGCGTGTGTGTGTGTGCGCAAGACTCGTAAGCAGTCTGACAGTGTGTGGCCGCAATGACAGGCGGGGCATTAGTGAAAAAGGAAGGGGGAGGGAAGGGAAGGGAAGGGAAGGAAGGAAGGAAGGAGGAGGTGACTGTAAGAGAACTTGAGGGTTGAACAGAGCCATAAATACAGAATTGGAAGACAGATTTATGACACTGCCTGCTGACTTGTGACTCACAAATCGGCCAATGATTTAACCCTGCATATTTCTTCTTTTTTTCTCACACCAAACTGCGCCTCAAGATGCACACACACAGAGACATGAAGTATCCCCCCATTTCCCTTCCCCACTCTCTCTTCCCCCTCCCACGCCCCCCTCCTCATTTTTCTTGATAGTTTATCTATTCCCCTATGTTCTTTACCCGCTGTAAAGGAAGGTCTTTGATGTCGTTAACTACTCTAAAAACAGACGCGTGTTTGACAGGAAGTGTCAAATGATTTGTGTGTGTGTGTGTGTGTGTGTGTGTGTGTGTGTATGTGTGTGTGTGTGTGTGTGTGTGTGTGTGTGTGTGTGTGTGTGTGTGTGTTTTATTATCATGTGGCATTGCCTTTATTAGTTTGCACTCCTTTCGGTGATTACCTGAACAGAGAATAATATTTGTATCGGAAAGTGGGATTCTTACCTCCAGCAAATTATGCAGCTCGCCGGAAGATTTCCCTTCCCGACTGATTCATATAGTTTTAGTTCCCCCCCCCCCCCCCCCCAACTGATTAAGAACTATTTGAACCCTTTGAATCCCGCACCCTTATCCACCAACGAAAAAAAATTAACCCTTTGACTCTCTCATCCTATCCACCAGCTTCTTGCATGAAGGGTGAGAGCGCCAAGGGGTTAAGTTTCTGCTTTGCTAGCATGGCTGACAATGCAGGATGCTGGTGGACAGGGTGCGGGAGTCAAAAGGTTGAACCATGCCGAATAACTCCTGTTCTCTCACATTCTCCAATTCAGCTTGAAGTCTGCCCATATTCCTCTTGCTTTTGGGGTCATTAATATCATATTTATTGTTTAAAGTCTGGCCGACTACGCAGAGCCATATCAGGGTTAATTCCATCTCAACATCTTCGAACAAACACACACACACACACACACACACACACACACACACACAACACACACACACACACACACACACACACACACACACACACACAATCTGAAAAAAGAAAAGTAGGTACAAATATCAATGCATTTGCGCACATAATCTTAAGGCCATGCCCGTGGCGTTGACCACTCCCGTCAGATTTATCTCCGGGAGGTTTTAAAAAGAAAAACCTCAAGACAAATATATGAACATAACTTAAGTACACTAAAAACTGGCCTTGCGCTTGATTAACCTTAACCTGTTTCAACACATCACATTTCCTTAGAAACCAAACATGCAGTTAATACAATACCCAGTTATCAATCTTACGAAAAACTAATGAAAGGCGTTATGGGAAAAATACAGGTGAATGGGCCAGCAAGGCAGAAAATGATAGGAAGAGACGGTAGACAGCAAAGGAGCAAGGCAGAAAATGATAGGAAGAGACGGTAGACAGCAAAGGAGCAAGGCAGAAAATGATAGGAAGAGACGGTAGACAGCAAAGGAGCAAGGCAGAAAATGGTAGGAAGAGACGGTAGACAGCAAAGGAGCAAGGCAGAAAATGATAGGAAGAGACGGTAGACAGCAAAGGAGCAAGGCAGAAAATGATAGGAAGAGACGGTAGACAGCAAAGGAGCAAGGCAGAAAATGATAGGAAGAGACGGTAGACAGCAAAGGAGCAAGGCAGAAAATGGTAGGAAGAGACGGTAGACAGCAAAGGAGCAAGGCAGAAAATGATAGGAAGAGACGGTAGACAGCAAAGGAGCAAGGCAGAAAATGATAGGAAGAGACGGTAGACAGCAAAGGAGCAAGGCAGAAAATGATAGGAAGAGACGGTAGACAGCAAAGGAGCAAGGCAGAAAATGGTAGGAAGAGACGGTAGACAGCAAAGGAGCAAGGCAGAAAATGGTAGGAAGAGACGGTAGAAGCAAAGGAGCAAGGCAGAAACAAAAACAGTGACAGGAAAAATGTTTTTAAAAAATTTTAAAAAAAAAAAAAAAAAAAAAAAGGAAAATTCTCACCCAGTATTCCAGAAGGCACGGATACTATTCATACTGAAAGAGCCCCAGCATCCCCAAGGGGGATGCTTTTGGGGTTCCAGTATCCCCAAGGGGGATGCCTTTGGGGTTCCTATCATGCTGGTGTCTCTCAATCATTGACTGGGGGACTTATTCATACCTCAATTGATTTGGTAACAATGCTAATTGTGTATAAATGTGCGTGCACTTGAGTATGCACGATTAAATATACCTATGTTCACACGAACATATCTTAAATGTTACGCCGTATTTCTGTCACGCGTGCACACCGAACACATTCAATATTCACTGTCACAATCTGACGAGAACGTTTTTATTATTAACGACCATAATCCTGACGTGTATGTATATTTACTGTCAGATATTAACTGGCAAGCGTCCATTCTATTTACCACCGCGCGGCGACGTGTGTACATATTTACGACCTACACACAGACGTGCGTACATTTTCACTCCCTAAACACATATCATGCGTATATTTTTACTACCTAAACACGAAAAGACATCGCTGGCAGCCATATTGACAGAATGTCATCATTAAAAGGGGGTGTGGGGGGGATAACACCCGTGCAAGTGTCATTGAAGAGTTTATGTGTCACCCCTGCGCACCTACACTGAAAGTTGCGACCCGTATGAATGACATTTATTTGAGAGGTGGGGAGAGTGGGATGGGAAGAGAGAGAGAGGAGGGAGACCGACAGACAGAGTGGGAGGGAGGGAGGGAAGGAGAGAAAGAAGAGAAGGAGAGAGAGACACAGAGAGAGACAGAGACAGAGGGAGGGAGGAAAGGAGAAAAAGAGAGAGAGAGAGAAAGAAGAAAGAGACACAGAGAGAGACAGAGAGAGGGAGGGAGGGAGGGAGAAGGAGGAGGAGAGAGAGAGAGGGAGGGAAGGACAGAGAGAGATAGAGAGATGGAGAAAGAGAGAGAGAGACACAGAGAGAGTTCAGTCAGAATTCAGAACTTTATTACTCAAAGATGGTAGGGTTAGGTCCCATTAGAAGTGTCTTATAGCTAGTCCTTGCTCCTCTATACATAATAATCACAAGCATATAAAAAGCATGCAGTGTGAAGTGAGTTAGGAGAGAGAGTGTGTGTGTGTGTGAAAGAGAGAGGAAGAGAGTGACAGAGAGAATGAGAGAGTGTGAGAGAGATAGATAGAGAGTGAGAGAGAGACAGACAGAGAGAGAGAAGACAGACAGAGAACGAGAGAGAGAGAGAGAGTGAAAGATAAGAAACAGACAGGACAGAGAGAGACAGACAGCCAGCCAGAGACACACAACAGAGAGAGAGAGACAGACAGACAGACGAGACAGGGAGATAGAGAGAGAAGAGAGAGAAGAGAGAGAGAGAGAGAGAGAGAGAGAGAGAGAGAGAGAGAGAGAGACCAAAGAGAGAGGAGAGAGGTGAGACAGACAGACAGACAGCAGACAGAGAAGGGTATTTTTATCCATTGTTTGTAATTTTTCTGCGCCTGCATACTAATATGTGACTAGTCACCACTGATAGTCTTGAACACATTGTTTGTGGGAGACCCCACACATACAGTAGCTCAGTGTCTCATAGGTACCGGTACCCTTCTCCATCCCAGTCTCAAGTTCAAGACCTTGCCAGCGCATGGTTTTGCGCAGGCTCAGGGTGTCTGCTGGACAGCCGCTGGCAGATTTGGGCGGGAGCGCATATGAGATTGTCCACGTGCGATGAATATCTTTTGAACAAACTCCGAACACCAAACGCGTAAAAGGAAAGAGTCAGGTGGTGGTGGTGTTAATGTTAAAAAAAAGAAAAATAAAGGGAAAAAAAGGAAAAGGAAAAAAAGGGAAAAAAGAAAAGAAAAAAAGGAAAAAAAAAAAAAGGAAAAAGGGGGGGAGGAAAAAAGGGAAAAAAGGGGAAAAAAAAAGGAAAAAAAGGAAAGGAAAAAAGGAAAAAAAAAAAGGGAAAAAAAAGGAAAAAAAAAAGGCCACTAGCTCGTGAACACAAGAAAAGCAAGCGTCAAACTGAGGGGCCCTGCACAAAGAGACAATAAATGCAAGACGGTCGGCTGTTTCACCTCACCACCATC
>CM060306.1:35799480-35879480 GCA_030674185.1 Monoplex corrugatus
CTGAGGAGAGAATTTGTAAGAAATACAGCTGA
Source organism: Monoplex corrugatus (assembly GCA_030674185.1). Classification (NCBI taxonomy): domain Eukaryota; kingdom Metazoa; phylum Mollusca; class Gastropoda; order Littorinimorpha; family Ranellidae; genus Monoplex; species Monoplex corrugatus. The sequence continues at coordinate 35,799,513 of CM060306.1, forward strand.
CTGATCCGGATGGCTGAAATAAGAAACAGCCTTGTGAGGAAAAGACAGCATGTCAGGAAAGAGGAACCCCTGACTACCAAAAACAAAATAGACAGCTTCTGTGGTTCCAAAATAGCAGGGGACTTTAATTTCAGCATCCACAGTAGGCCTAACCTCACTGATATTCTTTTCTTTCAACTTGACAAACACTTTGAATTACAGACATACATGACTTGCGCACTTACAAACTATTTTGGCTTCCTTTTCTTGAAACTGACATATACTTTGCAGCACAAACGTATATGGCTTGCATGCTTACAAATAAATTTGACTTCTTTTCATGAAACTGATGAATAATTAAGAGCACAGATTATGTGACTTGCGCACTTACAAATACTTTTATACTATCTTTTTCTTGAAATTGACCAATACTTTGGAGTAGACGTCATCCGCTGGAGGACTTGGAGATGAAGATTCTGCTGTAGAACCCTACCTGGTGTCTGTGATGGCTTCTATGGTGCCTATGGCTAACATGGAGGTGATGTCCGCATGTAATGCTGTGAGTTGATCTGATGATCGAGCTCCTGGCGAGGACACAACCCAAAAAGACAGCCACAGGCCACACAATAAGGTGTATTGTTCCAACACAGGTGAAGGTAATCTACAAGGCATGGAGAACACATCAGGTGCCACGTAATACAACGGCATTAAGTCCTTTCAAAGGCACAGAGCAGGCACAAAGCAAACAGTAAAACGAGGGGAACAGAGGAAGAATCTGGAGGGTAGGTAAATAAAAGGATTGAACAACTGCAGGTCATTCAAGAAGAAAAATAATAAACACTGAAAGAAATGTATTTTCCCGGAAGGGGAGAGGGTACCCAAGAGAATTTCAAACTGAACCAAGTAGAAACACAAGTGGAGGATACCATCGAGGATCGAACCATCAAGAATTACCATCCGCCGGGTGAAAATGACAGTGGGGCACGAAAAAACAATACCCAAAGGGGTGAAAGATCCTGAAAATGGGAGATCTGATTAAAGAAATACAGAGGTAGGCACACACTCTTCATGGAAACATGGAAAAAACTCCTGGAGAGTTAACACTGAGAACTGGGGAATACGACCGGGCATACAAAGTAAGACTGAACAGAGTGCAGACAGTACAGTCCTGTTGCTTTGGCGTACTGATACAAAGAAGACAGTTGTCACTTGGGCCCCAGAACTAGATATTGGAATATGGGTGGGCTTGACAAAAATACCTGGCACTGGACATCTTCCTGCCGACTTCTGGACCACTCATCAACTACTTTGCAGTTAGAATGGTCTCTTGCATAGCTGAGCTTATGCACTTGTAATTTGTTGAGGATGTTGAAAGGAGTGAGAGAAGACAGACAGCCCTGGCTCCAACAGTAGTTCTATACTACTTATCTGTGCGTTGCCATTAGGGAAGAGTGTGTTGCCATTAGGGAAGACAGCACCTTTGGCTTTGTCATACTAATGTTCATAGTTGGTATACAGATGTTAAATATTTACGTAGACAGGACACAGACAGGCAGACAGACACACACCACACACTCTCTCTTTTCTCTCTCACTAACAAATACACCTTCAAGACACCATGCTATGTATTACTCAAACTTTATACAACTGACATGGTCCAACAGTGATACAGGAACATTACATCCGATTCAGACCAGTACACACTGAAAATGCCACAATCAATCTCTGACACACATCTCCACTTGTTCTCTCTACTTTCAGAGACACAAAGCAAAACTGTTAACCGACTGTTAAATGCAGGGTCAAAGCACATGTTCTCATTGTCCATGTTTCAAAATTTTTGTGTGTGTGTGGGTTCAAATCAATAAATTACATCCAAATGTAGCCGTGTGCTCTGGAATGAAGGGAAATGGGCCAAGCTGATAACCTGAAATGAAATGAAGAAAGTACACACCATTCACCAAGAACAAACACAGAAACGAACAGATCAAATATCACTCTCCAAGAGAGCACAGTCAGACATAACAGCCATGAGGCCAGCCATTCCAACAGTACGTCCTCTTTGTCCATAAGTGTAAGACATGGTTCATATTACCATAAATGAAAAAAATAAGGAGCATGTCCCGATACAAGAATTTTGAATACTGATTGCCGAATGTCATCTCAGCCAGAAAAAATTTCCATTCATAAACAAGAAATAAAAACTGAAATACCTCGTATGCCTTTTTTCACCCTACCCCCTCTTTGACAACTACGATACAAAAAATCTGATCGTACCCAGTTAAACAAAAGTATTCACATCTCAACTGCTGCTAGTGTAAAACTAAAAAATACAATTTAAAACTAGTGGAGAAAAGCTGAACAATTATTGCACACACTGCACACATTAACCTTTGGCTCAATGGCCCTGAATCAGGGCATGCAAATCTAAAGTTATGCATTCATGGCTAATTGATGGAATGGGAAAATCATACATTCAAATTTGTCTTGCGAGGTGGGTACTGGGGAAATGGATCGATCAAAGACGAGAATTGTTAGCTGATGCATGTCAGGGTTTGATCTGAGTTACTCTCTTTTCTGAAAGCAAGACTGAACACACACACACACACACACACACACACACACACACACACACACACACACACACAGGCGCGCGCGACGCACATGTACATGTATGCGCGCACACTCTCTCCTCTAAACTGACAAACCAAATCCATGACTTTATAAAGTAAATAATAAATTCGAAAATGACAAAACCATGAAACTGGAAATGTCTTAAAACGAAACCATACCCCACCTTCACCATCAGAAAACAGAAATATAAGACTAAAACATCTTTCGCTTTGTTAACCCTCAGATTCACAGCATTAACATCAGTCTCTCTGCTGAAATTGTTGCCTTTCATACTTGGCAACGTACTATATACTTTATTCTGGAAGGGCAAACAAAGTATCTGGAAGAAGTGAGGTGGTCTGTAGAAATGTACACGCTTCTAGGCATAAAAGCCCTTTCGCCGTTCACATAACTTTTGCATCATGCCTTAGTCACACACACACACACACACACACACACAACACACCCTGATACAGCTATGCAAATCTGACACATTTTTGTACAAATGCAACATCAAGGTAATTTGTGTTCCCTCATATGAAGGAATCAAAACATCAACTCCAAAAACACCACAAATATGAACAACCGAAAAATCAATAACTATGAATGAACATTCAAAAACGCATAAAAGTTCATGTAACCTGTGAGGAATGAACAACATTCAAATGCATCACCAAAACAGAAACAGAACGAACACACTGAAATTAAGTCTAACTGCTATGTTTACATGTGGAAAAACTTGTTCCAATTGTCGAAACATTACCATTTACACAGCGATGATCTGACTCATTGATAGGGCAATCTATAGAACAATGTTTTCACAAATATCTTGCAACAGTGACAGAGTTCTCAAACTTCTTGTCATAGAGATGTAAGTATCAAACATCTTGCGACAAAGTTAAGAGTCTCACATGTAATTCAACCTTCAATCTGTCTTTGAACAAAAAGAAGAAAAGAAAGAAAAAAAACAAAAAAAAACAAAAAACAAAAAACCCCACATTTACCAAACCAAACTACAAATGATACAAGCCAGGTGTATAAATTAATTAACAAATTGATACATAAATTAAATACAAATACTTGAAAATGAAATGGAGGAGTGGATCCACAAAACAATGAACAAATGGTACCAATAATCTAATATCGAGTTGTAGTTCAGTAGGCACAATTAAACTCCATTTTCTGGGTACCTTTAAATTTTATACAGTTTTTTTTCCATCCTTGGATATACTCCCAACTTGCTCTGAGATATATATCAATGCAAATTACGGTCAGATTTAAACACAATTCCAGTAATTCAATCAAATGACTTTACTGAGGCATTCCTGAGTGTAGTAACTCTACTCCCACTTAATCCCCAAACCTAAAATCTTTGATTTTTTCTTTCTAAACGAGACACTCATATTCACTTGCCAATGGATTAAAAAAAATCTGTCAGAGATAAATTTGATTAAAAATGGCCAAAGAATCCTTGCTATCTCAAAGGCCTGTACTCCGATGTATTTTTAAGAGACTGAAAATACTCAGGCCTAAATACAGAATCATTTATTCATCAAAGAAAATCCCATCAAGCCCTCTCTCCAAAAGCCATACCTCGGAGCACTTTCATCCTACTGTGAATAAGACGCACCGCCTGATACATGCACACAGAGCATAAGATGCCTCCAAAATACATGTTTGAAAACTGAAAACTGAAACAACACTAGAGCCCCAAAACATTCAAAAACTGGCCATGTATAGAAATGGCAAAAATGACAAGGCAAAATTGACAGTAAACAGTCAGTCTGACTCTTTGACAAAACATCTCCAGCATTATGGAAAGTCTTACTATTTAATCTTCTCTTTCTGCTGAAAACCTGAACAAAAATCAGAATTTAAAAACCTTAACTCGTGCACTGCAAAAATACACATAGCCGATAGGATACTGGGGTGAAGATGACAGAAAAATCCATGTTTGTAGGCCGAAATATATGGTACAATCCAATGCTCTTCTGTAAAAAGTGACAGCTAAACATTCTTAAGTTATGACTTCCAAAATGATTTTCCGTGGAAATTGATAACAAAAAAACTGTAGTATTTTTAATATACCTGCAAGAGCACTTCCTTTGTAAACCCAATAAAAAATGTAGTGTTTTTAGTACATCTGCTAGATAACTTCTTTTATAAACTTAAATTTTAATGTAAGCGTGCTGTTCTTCAATACTACACATGGCCATACTACTGACAATGACTGTACCCAACAAGACGTCATAATAAATGTTATAATAAATATTCGCTGGTAGTTTTGTAATTAGATCTTCAAGTTTATTAGGCCAGGTGTGTTAAGTTTCAAAGGACTCTGGCATTTACGTTTTACGTTATTAGGAGATTCTTGTGACTCACTGGATGACCCTCGTATTAAGTATCCTCAAACCAACCCATAGTCTAGTCCTTTAAAATGTATGATTCCTTATTCTGAATGGAGAATGACAATAAAGTAAAATGGAAAATACATGCTGTACACAGGGTGCAGAAACAATTCAGTGAAACGTACAAAGATGACAAAATAAATAGGCTAATAAATATGAATGTAAACCATAACATACTAAAAAACAAACACACAAACCTACCAAAAATAAAGGAAAAAAGTACAAGTATGCGAGTTAATGAAAATGGAAATGCATAAATTGCGTTTTTGAAAAGATGTGCATTGTGTGTGCATGCGTGTGGCATGCGTGCGCGCCTATGTGTTGTGTGTGTGTGTGTCAAAACATGCGTATATCTGTGTGTGTGTGTGTGTGTGTTGTGTGTGTGTGTGTGTGTGTTGTGTGTGTGTGTGTGTGTGTGTGATGTTGTGTGTGTGTGTGTGTGTGTGTGTGTGGGTGTGTGTGTGTGGGTGTGTGTGTGTGTGTGTGTGTGTGTGTGTGTGTGTGTGTGTGTTGTGTGTGTGTGGTCGTGGTGTTTGTGTGTAGTGAGCGCTGCATGCGCATGGCAGTCACTTCTTGATTCTGAGCGTACTTCTGCTAACATCGATCAACAGAGAACTAATAGCGATACCAACACTTACCACAAAAGGTGAGAAGGAAAAGCAACATGAAATACAGTAGTGAGTAACAACAGCCACACTAAAGACCTGTCCACACACCTCTCTTTTGCCCTCAAAAAGAAAAAAAAAAGTTTCTTATGTACATCAAAAGAATGTCTGCCACTGTTATCATTAGCTGCACTTGACAGGTGTTTACATAGTGAAACAACTGAACCAACACCACCAACATGATTATATACATAATACCAATCCAAGGCTGTGACTCAAAATATCAAGGGAAAAAATACACATCAAGGAAGGAAGGGGGAAGGAAGAAAGAAAAGAAAATGAATCTAGTAAAACGAAAATGAAACCAAAAACAAACCAACCAAAGTAAAAATTTCATCTCACTTTCAAAACTTGAGACAAGTAAAGCCATGAAGGGGCGGACATAAACCAAGGCTGGTGACCAACTTCGAACACCACAAACATATCAGAAAATCTGTGTTAGGTGTCAAAGAGCTGATGTTATGCACACTGTCACACCTCAGTCCATGCTCAGGATATCAGTACAACTGAATCTGATTTTCTGTGACTGGATAAAAACACAATGTCAGATTGAAAAAAAACAAACAAACAAACAACGCCCCCCCAAAAAAAACAACAACTCCAAAACAACCAAAAAACAAACAAAGAAAAACAGAGAAAACAATATCAAAGCTCTGAATACCAACTTTTCGACACCAAACTGCAACTCATTAACAACATGTTTAACACTGACAAACTGCTGAATTCCATGATGCATGAACCACTTCTTGGGTTATTTTTGAGGATTGCCACATTTCAGCTTAATACAACAAGCAACAGTATCAAAGCAGAAAAAAAAATGCCACAGAAAGCTTTTGGCTCACGCTGTATGATTTTCTGACCACCGCATCATTGACAGATTTGTCAGTCAATAGTTTTTCCTTCATACGCTTATGGAAAAAAACCTGCCAATTATCATGGACTCGAAGATTTTTGACGCATTGTTCGCAATGCATTTCAGTTTATTTTGTGTGCATTTAGAACAGACAAAAAAGAAAACAACAAAAACAAACAACATACACACACATACAACAAACAAACACAACATCACATCTAAAGAAAGAAAAGGAATCCCCAATGTATAGGTCAGAACATGAATCTCCAAATTACAAACATTCTGATTCCAAAATTCCAAAACTTCCGTGAGCCAGCTTGGTGAATTGACTATAACAACCACACCTCAAACACAGGCATGACTCAGTGAATACACAACAACCGACACACCTCAAAACACAGGCATGACCTCAGAGATACACAACACCGAACAGACTAACCTATCACACTGAACCACTCTTTTCCCTTAGTTCAATCTGGCACACACTCACATATATTACGCCACTCTTTTTCCTTCAATTGTCTTCGCTGGGTCTTTATAAAAATGTACAAATAAAATTCAGTTTCTCATGTACAGCTGCTTTTCGGACTTTTCTAATCTTTGCTGTTGAGCATAAGAGATTAACAGCAACATTTTGGGAAATGACGAGACAAAATAAATCATACAAATGCGAAACCTAAATAAGAAACAAAATGTCTGAACATAGATACAGAGGTGAGAATAAAAATAACGAAAAATGAAACACGTAACAGCAAATATGATAACTTGTATTTCTCAAAAATAAAAGATTTACAACAATTTCAATCTCCTTAGCTGTACACAAAACTCTCACAGCATTGATACTGTCACCCTCCTAAAAATGAATACAGTTTGTACAGTCACCTTGAATAGTTTTTCTGGTTTTTTTCTTCTGTTCAATGCAGCATATGATATACCATACTACCAAAGCCTCTGAGAAAATCTGATCTTGAAAATTCAATCAGATTGTTTTTTCCTGACAAAATTACTTACGAAACAGACAATAACACAACATTACTTTATGGCATTATTCATTCTTTCTTTCAACACTCCTGAGTCCTATAATGCATACGTCTAGGTTTCTGCTTGCTGATATTGTTGAACTATTATTCTATAAAAGGTACTGCGCCAACGTGTACATCTTCAACATGGAGCATCAATCCTCTCCTACTTTTCACCATTATACCTTTTGCATACATACACGTTAACATGTACAAAACTGTGATAGCCAGGCTGTCCCTGTCAATCATTACATGTCCAAAATCCTCATACTTCTATTATAAATGAGGATGTTAAGAGGGGGTGGGGCAAGGGATTATTTCTTGTGTTCTAATTTTTCTTGGATGAGAGTATGCACTATGTTTTTCCCATATTGCGCAGGCAACCTATTGCTGCACAGCCTGCATATCCACACTGTGCACACCCCATTTTCAGTCGCACATCATGCAGGACATTTTCCTGTTTCCAAAAACCACCAGACATCAACATAACTTAGATCCTTTAACCCTTTCAGCGCCAGACATTTGGGATGCAGAAACTCCAAGCCCCAGGTTGTTTTCTGCAGCTGCAGCAATAACAACAGTCACTGCCTTTAAATGCTTATAACTTCCCTATCTTTTAACCAATTCTCTTGCTGAAAAGTTCCAGGAATCCCCATGCCGTGTGCAAAATATGACATCCTTTCTCCCCACATAAAAGAGCGATTGCCACAGGAGTAATATCACATGCACTCGTCGCAAAAATGCGACATTGGCGGTGAGCCAGACAGCTGCAAAAATGCAACATCGGCGCCATAAGGGCTAATGTGTACACTTGAAGTTTTGCATATGCATACAAAAGAAGGGGATTTAGGCACACATTCCCCCATCCCTTTGCCCACCAGGCAGAGGGCACCCAGGCAGAAGCAAACCCTGGATATTCCGACTGAAGAGTCTGACATCTTACCCACCTGACTACCATGCCCATCAGAAATGAAGATTCTTGTTCCAAATCCAGAACTGTGTTAGACTAGCATACAGTGACCAGTGGTATGCTGCTGACACTGAACAGTGTATATGCAAAAATTATCATTCTGCATCCTTAACCTAGTAAATACACAAGCTTGCATAAACATGAAGCTTACCTTCTCACTCATAGGTTAACTTACAACTCATTTTGTAATAATCAAGCATCGCTTTATATTACTGTTCTTTACCAAAACATTCCTCTCCATACACAGATCACATAACACTGTGTGATCTTATTGCGGCTACTGCAGGTAACAAATAAAAACAACCGGTAACAAAAAAAAAAAACATAAAAAAACATGACTGGATGAATATGTGTATGTCTACAATACTGGAATCACCCAATAGAATAATAGGGCCCTCACTTCAGCTTCAGTTATAGCTGCCTTGCATATGTCGGTGGAGTTTTTTCTATTTCAGTTGGTTTGGTGACATGTTTTTTCAACAAAATAAAGCATTGTTCATCACCATTTGTGTTTGCCTGATTTTCTATTGTTTTTATTTTGTCTGTGGTTGTGACAAAAAAGCGCCAGAAAGTGGGACATGGTTTGGGTTGAAACTTGTACAACAGTATAACTTAATCAGAACAAGCAACACACAAATGAATTGCGTGTGTCCTGATAGTAAATAAAACATTATCCCACCCACAATAAGCCATTGCAAAACTTCATGCAATAAGTTGCGTTTGGCGCATCCAAAAATATGGCGATCGTGCGTTTCATCAGTTTCCACAGATAACGCTTGCATTCCGTTCTACCCACACAACACAGCTGTGCTTCAACTGATTCAAAATTACTCCAGAATGCATCTTTGGGGATCGTTCTTCCTGCTCATGATTCAGTTCGTTGAAATATGAAGCTGAACGCAAGCTTTGAAGGTGCTTACAGCGCGGCACGTTTTGCTTCCTAGGGTAACGCACACAACATATCCTCCTTGCTCATCATCAAAGCCAATTAACTGGGCCCCATCCTCTGAATCTTAAGTGTTTGAGAACAAACAAAATGTGTATGTGACACGTAGCACATGGCCTATACATGATCAAACACAAGCTGGACATTGGTTGACTCATCTCCACCCGATGCTTTGAAACGCACATCACATCTGCTTGATGTTACCACAAGTGTTGGCATCTCCTGTTTTGTGTGTGTGTGTGTGTGTGTGTGTGGCAAGCAAACTGAGGTAAGGATACACTTTTGCTTTTATTGTTTATTAAAAATAGATAAGATTTACTGGATAAAACTCAATAAAAGAGTAAATAATGATCGATTCTCTCTAAATGTGAATCAAATGTGGGCATTTGCGATTGTTTCTCTAGTAACGCACAAACGTTTCAATACGATATCAACTGTGCATGAAAATGTGGAAACTTTCTTAAGTTTACAGTGTACAGGCAAGTCTCTTTTACTTCGCAAAACTCAGCATGCATTCATGATGTTCTGTGTACAACGAATTATAGTCGTGGGATTCTGCAGAAACGAAAGTGGTAATTTCTCGTTTCTCTTGTAGCGCACATGATAACAAATAAACATTATATGGAGCATTTTCGTCAACACTTTTTGTTTATACAAGCTTTACTGCGTGTGTTGTGACTATTAAAAATATTGTGAGCCCTACTGTTTGTGTTTCGGAAAGGAACGTTCTCAGCAAGAAGGAAATTTCATGGAATAGTTTTATGTGCCTCTGGTTTTAGATTCCACGGCAACCCACGGTTGCTGAATCATTGTTATCAATTACCGTTTACCAACAGATTGACGTCTTTGGACAGCGAGCAAATGATTATTGTCTTCCAATTACACGTCCAGTTAAAAGACATACAGCTGTTGAAATCTACAGAGAATTCTTAAAAGTCAGCACTTTGTGAGGGTGAGTTACTGCAGAGACGAAACATTGTTGCAGATTTTGTTTCAAGGTATGCACTCACAGTCTTTAGCCTATCTATTTTGTTTCTTTCCCCAGCCACTAAACTGTAGATCTAGATCTATTCTTTCTTTGAAGATGAATACTCCCAACTGCAAATTAAGGGAGAACCGAAGTCATATTAGCTATCTTGCCAAAAGAAAAGTTCGTTGGTTACAGTGGAAGCGATTCAGATCTATTGAGATGACAGTTGTGCTTCCTCCTTACGCACATTTTTGATCGGGCTTACCTGAAACTGGCTCAGCATACAGATCTACATTGTGCTTTTTATGCCTTACTTTTGAGTGGCTATTAAAAGTTACTTGTTAAAACAACGGATTGGATTATACTTCTTGTTTGTGCTCTACAGAGAAACCACTCTCACTCACTGTCTTGTTATTATCATTATTCCAATTATCGTTACAAAAATTAATATTAGTATTATTGTTGCTAGTCATTATTCTACAACGGACTGGTAAGGATACATTGTTTTGAAGGCAGTACCATGGTCATAATTTTGTCCAAAAGGACAAGTTAAAAAAAATATAACCTGTTGTAGATTTTTAAAATGTACATAGGCATAAGATTTGATCAATACAATGTCACTTACAATTCTTAATGTTGAAACTTTTAGTTCACCTTTTCCACATTATACAATAATCAAAGCATTTATTCAGGGCTGTGTGTGTGTGTGTGTGTGTGTGTGTGTGTGTGTGTGTGTGTGTGTGTGTGTGTGTGTGTGTGTGTGTGTGTGAGTGTGTGTGTGTGTGATTTCCAGGTTCTGAAGTCAGAAGGTGGTGAGACGCTGGTGAAATTTCTGTGAGACAGAGGTGGACACTTCAGCTTTCCAGATATTGATGACATTGCTTGGGTGGCCAACGACAACTTGTGTCTCCTGCAGCCACCGACCATTAACCAACGCGGGCACCATATTTTCACTGTTTAAAAGCTACACCAATGCAGTGACTTTACAGCTCAAGTTGTGAAAATGTGACCAAAAATGGAATCTCAACATGAACTGATGAATTAGTCCCCCCCAATCCGAGAATGGACCAATTCAAAGAATGAATTAGTGAAAGGATGAATCGACTGAATTAGTGCATTTCCACTTGTATGTATCACTGTGTCTCACCTGTCTCACCTGTCGGCGTCACCGGGAACAGTGTTGGCCGCTGCACATGATGTCCTCATAAGTTGCCTCCAGCACTCTCGATCTTGGCTAAGTCTGACCACCTCCTGGAGTTTCTTGCCACTGATGTTTGTGATGTTTCTAGCAAGTGATGCAGGTGGCCGTCCTCTGTTTCTCTTTCCTTCCACTTTACCTTGGAGGACAGTGGACATCAAGTCTGTTCTCTCATTACGGATTGCGTGTCCAACATATTTCAGTTTCCTCCGTTGTATGAGTACTAGAAGCTTGCGTGTAGTACCCAACTCATTCAGTATGCTTTCATTTGAGCGCCTATCCGTCCATTTGACCCTCAGCAGTCTTCGGTAAAACCACAGCTCTGCTGCTTCCACTCGTCTTTCATCCTCTTTCTTCATTGTCCATGCCTCGCAGCCGTATAACATCACTGGCCAGACAAGACATTTTAAGAGTTTTATCTTAAGGTCTGCTGTTATGCTGTGGTCTTTCCAAATATTGTTCAGTTGAACCATACTGTTCTTGGCCATTCCAATTCTCATCTTTATGTCTTTTGAGCATGTTCCATCGTGTGTCTTGACTGAACCTAAATATCTAAAGTCCTTGACATTTTCTAGAGGGACCTGGTTTAGCATGATCTGGTCCTGTCTAGTGTTATATTTGCCTGCAACATGCATAACCTTTGTCTTCTTTGAATTTAAGTCCAGCCCAGCTGCCTTTCCAACCCGGTCTACCCTGTACAGGATCCTCCTAGAGCCTGTAATGTTGTCTGCCAGTAATCCTGTGTCATCTGCGTAGCGTAACATCTAACAAATAAAATTCAATATTCGCTGAAATCCAAGAAATTTTAAAATCCAGTTTATTTGAATAAATTGCTCAAAATCCAGCAAAGTCATTGCATACAGCATATTGTTAAGTTCTGCAAACAAAAATTAACAATGTTGAAAACAATTTAATGCACCAAGAGCACCTAAATGTAAAAACAGTGATTTATTCTGATGTTGCTCGATGGAATACAAGAATAGTTTCCCATTTGGATTCCACGTAATGCACGCAACATTTCCCAGTTACATAAATATAGCTATGCCCAAATGCTCATCATTGTCATAGAAAGAAAGCTTTTAATATGTTGTCTAAAATAAATCCAGATACCTCCATATCACAGCACTACCATTGTCAGTGAAAAATATTTAAGCCGCAATGTTGCGTGGGTTACCGTCTCCACCTATATATCAGTTTATATTCAGGACATGGTTAAGTTCTTCTCTTCAAGTTTAATACTGGACACATGACCTTAGGTGTCTGTATTGATGGCATCATCCTTTCCATGAAGCCTGGTTATTTCATCTAAAAAAGCAGTACCAAGTAGAAACCATGTAATGCACATCACACCAGTCACTTGGTCTACATTTTGCTGATTTTCAGTGGTCTTTAAATGAACTCTGTTTACTTTTTTCTCTGTTTATTAAAGGTATGTCTGAACTCTTCAAAAATGTGTTTTGCTTGCTTTTTTTTATTACTTTTTAATTTTTCACCCTCATGTCCCAGGTCTTATTCCAGTATTGTAGACGTGCACATATACTTTGCTGACATTTGAATTTCTACCAGCACAGATACCCACACAAATAAACAACTAAATTGGGGGAAAAATGGGCTGCTGGTCACATTACATTAAAAACATCAACTGTCAATACACCACCAAAGTTAAGCCCCGATTTAGTACTTTGGATGAGTGACCAGTATAGGACCAATGAGGGCTATGGGAAGAAAAGACAGAAAAAAGAATAAAAAAAAGAGGAAGGAATATAATTCCACTGGACCAATAAGGGCTACTGAAAGAAAAGACAAAAAAAAAAAAAAAAAAAAGGAGGGGATATAATTCACTATCTCATTTCTTCATGTCCCAAAATTCTTACAGTCTCTATTTATACACAAATCCACAAACACACACACACACATACACATACACGCACACACTGTCAGATTCTAACACACTCTTCTGACATTTCAACATGCTTCCAATGTGTCGATGACCCGTTGTATGGAGTTGGCATCTGTTGTGCCAATGGCAGTCTGCAAACAAAAACATATCAAACTTAATCAGAAACAATTCACTTTCTTTTCCTGACTTGCTGTTGCAAGTCCACAGCATCTACAGACATAGGCTTGACTAAGTATTCACTGCATAAAGTGTAACGACAGAATCGGAGACATTTTGGAAAAAGATGGTAAAGCAAATTAGCAAGGAAAACAGGAGATGGGGTATCCTCATAACAATGATGTTCCCAAGAAAAGTTGGTTTCTACCACCTCGTTCCTTTACAATTTCATGTTCATGGAACAATCTTTACAATTTTCATATTCTGTATGTTTTTAACTAAACACGTTTATGTGCAAAAAAAAATGACAATGAACTTAGTAATTGTGCAAGAAATATTTTTCACTCCCATGAACTTCAAGTGAACCTAAGTAATACCCTTTTACATGAATATTGCTCAGGATAACCATTCTTAATGAGTGGGGTCCTGCAATGCAAGTCACTGCTAACTAACAATGGTTACTGTAATACTCTTCTTAACAGTATGTCAAACAGTGCCTAGTTCAAGCCCTGGTGACTTTCAAACTGGTTATCAATGTAATGACAGGACGTCTGGATATGTTCAGGGCTGCTGCTTAATTGCATATTTAATTTACTTTTTTCCTCAGAGATATATGTATATCAGTGGTACAAATCAGATGTCATTTAAAGCATATGTGACCTCCCACCACCAATTCAGTCTTAACTCGCAGTCAGTTGAACAGCACCAGGAGCTGAAAAGGTGACTGAGGATCTACCTGGGGTGTTTTGATTTTTTCTCAAAATAGATTCCTGTGGACTATAATTAGCAATGCCGCGCGAACCGAAACGCGACGTCAAATTTGTGGTACAAAAAACTGGGGCCGGCCGCAAAATTGGGGGGGTCTTCAGTTCAATCAAGTATTACTGCCTCTTTAATCGGTGTTTCATTCTTATTTTTTGTCTTATGTGAATTAGAAATGAATAAAGATTTGAATGATTGCCTTTTTATATACTTAGAGCGAAAATAGAATTAGTTATTTGATGAGAAAGTCGAAAATCCGCGTTTCGAGCGCACTCGCGGCGACGGTATGCGTTCAGAATCGAAGTTTGTTCGGGGTGCTTCACTATTTCGGTCGGTACGGCTATATTTGTGAACCAATCACATTGTAATTTTGCAGCCAATGAGAATTAATGTAACAGAATGATATATCCCGACGAGAGCTATGTGTGCTAGTTTCGAACCGAGATCGACGCTTCCAAAGTTTTGCTTTTTTTCATCGGAAAAGTTTGCAAGTAAGTCGCCATTTTTGGAACTTCTCGTCGGCGGGATTCGATTTCACATGCTGTTTTCTATATGCATGTGTAATATGAAATCAATTTGAAGTAAAATACGGCCGTACGGCAACTTTTTACACGAGGATCTATACCAGATCAGTAGCAAAACAACGTCGCAATGTGCCGACGCCATAGGCCTACTGCGCGGAACAGAACAGTGTGCAAGTTTCAGCTCAGCAAGTTTCGCGTTGTCACACAAAGACTAGCAACCAGCAGATCAAGTTCTGTTTTATTTGTAACATTGTATTTTTCAAGAAAAGGACAACTGCGTTTGAACTCGATTCGGAGTTGTCAGCCGAAGCTAGAGTCTAGGTTCGTCAACCATTTCCTCCCCGAGGTCATGCCAATTTGCATGTCGCTGTGTAGATCTGCTCACCCACGACGGGCGAGCTTACTACTAAAAATACTATGTGCTCGACGGGCTTCGCCGAGCCGTGGAAAATGGGTTTGCCCAAACAGAGGGGTGTGCATACCTGCCTCCCCAACTCTCTCTCTCTCTCTCTCTCTAATAAATAAATGAATGAATAAATAGGTCTAAATAAAAAAAATTTCAAATCAACAAACAATTCTGTGCAAGTCATTGTACTCTCTCTCAGAGATCAAGAAATGAATAAATAAATAAATAGGCCCCAATACATTTATATCCAAGTCATTGTTAACAGGCATGATCCTCTCTCTCTCTCTCTCTCTCTCTGAGACAACACACACACACACTAACACACACAGAGATTTAGAATGTCACAAAACAAAATCTTCTGTCATTGTTATAATATTCTTTCTTTAGGTTTTGCAGCTGAATAGAAGGCTATGAGTTGTATTATTTGTAAAGTAGCCACCCATTAGCTTACATAGTTGTTTCAGTTTGTTGTCAGTATCTGAAAAGGATAGGCCTATTGTCATCAGTTTGTTTTAAAGGAAAGATTGCATCTTATTTAGTAGTAGCCTATTGTTATTGATTTGTATTAAAGGGCAAGATTATACTGGAAATACTTAGCAGGATTGCTCAGCTTTGGTAGATTATTACAAGTAATATGCTAAAAATTAAAGTCGCAAGTTTGGGCTTAATGTTAAAGTAATATTGATGTTTAGACTGTGCATCATGGTTTCCTTTCCTTTCCAATCTCTCAATGAATAGTATATATTATGCAGAGATTTATATATTTCTCTACTGCAGGAGTTAAGTGACCTATTCCTGAATGGCGAGTGGTCCCATATCCTTCCTGAAGTTTTCTTTGGACTCAGGCTGTGCTAAATGTTCAGGGACTTGACTCATCCACAGTCTACTGAATTTTTTTCTCTCTAAACACTGATGTATAAAATAAAAATCAAATGTAATGTACAAAAATCTTGTCTGTAATGTTTTCCTTTGTGTGTATGTATGTGTATGTGTGTTATATGTGTGTTATGTGTGTTTAGTTTTTAGAAGAATTTTGATCGGATATTTTTGGATAGACTGCAGCATAAAAACATGCAGTAATTTTTAATATTTCAATTATTGACGTGATTCCAGAAGTCATTGATTCTCAGATTTCCTTTTATATGTACAGAAACTGATGAAATATTACAAATTATTCATAAGATACTGAAGTAGCGAGTCATGACTTTTTTGGTTTGATTTGCAGTAATAAGACACTTGAACGATGAGCAAAATAATTTTATATCTATCTCATGAAATGATTATATATCCTTTTTGTTTCTAGCTTCATTTTTGTCTGTTATAAATACAATATGGGCAATTATTAATGAAAAACTGATAAAACATGCCAAATGTCACATGTTTCCTGTAATAAGACAAAAATGGCTCGTCGCAGAGTTATGATAATAGTTTCATTCAATTCGGCATACAAAAATACATCAACGATCAAAATTTCATGACATTTGATCCTGTCTGTCTCTCACAATTACAAAATGAATGTCATTTCCAGCAAAATCAGCATACCATGCCATTTGATGGGTTTGTTCTGTGACAGCTGTCCCACACATCTCTTCTTTGTCCCACTAAAACGTGGTACCAAAATTTAAGAAATTTTTGACGCTTCAAATTGGAATATCTCGTGAACTATTGGTCCGATTTGAAAAATTTAAACTGCTTTTTACTCAGAACAACAATATCTTCAAAACCATATACATCTTTTAACTCAAAACCCAATTTCAATTTTTCATGCGGCATTGCTACTATAATCTATTGCTCACAGAACATTTTTTCTTGAAAAAATACAACCCATTAATCAATTAAAAATGGTATTTTAATGCACTGATCGCAGCAGAAAGAACGCAATTTCTTACCAAAAGTAGCCTACCTATTTTGTCTCATATTGTGAACTGTAACATGTACAGAACCCCCACATGTGATAACTGACAGAAAGCTCTTTCGTGCACCTTTCAGATAATGACAGCTAAAACTAGAAACAAACAGGGTCAAAGCCATCAAATACAGAAACGTAAGGAAAATGTGTAGGAGAGTACATAAAAACTTTAGAGGCCGTTTTCTCAAAATGGCTGTCAAACAACTTAATTACTTTAAATATACATAACGTCTACACTTCTTTTAGAACAAGCTTTATTCAAATACCAAAATAATCACCAGAATGTACACTTTCCAGTGATATGTATATCTCAAAACACCCAAAATGCTAGTTAAAACTGATTTCGTGCTGGGAAGTCACATACACACAAATTAAAAAGACAAACCAACCAACCTTCTGGATAACCTTTTTTTAAAATTTGCAACTGAAAACTACGTACCGTAAGATTCATAAAGCCCAAGAATTTCTTGAGAATCTTGATCATGGAATCAAAGTTGTCTTCAGGAAGATGTTCCCTGACAATCTCCACATAGTCCTGAAAAGAAAACATGATGCTTGTATTAAAGGCTCAACAAATTAAACGAAAAAAAAAAACGTGCATATATTTCAAAGCAAAATGAATACATGTGAGAAGAAAGGGAGAAAGAAAGAAACAAAAAAAACCAAAAAAAAACAAGGAAGCCTGCCAAAGTTTGTCCATCTTATAGGGGAGAGAGAAAGAAACAAATAAACACCCTAATAAAACAGTCCAAATATTCTGATGATCTATATCATCATCTTACTACAATTAAAAGAAACACACACCTACACAATTAGCCCTGATATGGCTCTAGTAGTCAGCTGGGCTAAAAGCAATATAAACTGAACGAACACAATTACTTCCCTTTACTCAACACTATCGTAACATAATAAATAATGGTGTGTTCTTTTCTGCGAGTATAAAAGCAAGAAAAACCTGAGCAATAGCTGGAGTTTGAATTTTGAATCTGTTTAAAAGATATTCACTGCACTCATTAATCATTTGGCAGACTCTACTAGTCTGTGCAAAACTCTGTTAACACATCCGTGACGAGCCACGACTATAGTCATGAACGTCAAGCTTCACCTATTGCCGGGCCGCGCTAAAAGTCGTTTCGGTGATACATGGTACAGAACTGGATGGCCGCTAAAAACCACTTAAGTAATAGCTTTATAAATAGCACAGCGAAAGTCAGCATCCTTTTTTAAGTACACAAATTTTGGTGACAATTGGACTTCATTCAGGCCTGCTAGAGTTTTTTTTTTACAACTACTGGTTCTTTATTGGAGGCAGGCTCATGCTGGATGGAAGTTCAGGCAGAGGCAGGGCCAGTCACAATAGTGTTAAGCACAGGGGAGAAAGTAAGGATATGGGGCAGACAGGTGGGAAGAACACGGAGAGGATCTCTGAAACATTAAGCTAACAATCCGAATGACCTATGCATTAACCCTTTCAATCCTGCACCCTGTCTACTAGCATCCTGCATTGTCAACCATGCCAGTGGAGCAAAAACTTAACCCTTTGACTCCCTCACCAAAAACCAGTTTGCTCAAACTTACCTCATTATCTTGGATCAAACAGCCCAAGAGCAGACCAACGTAGGATGCCACAATGCTGTTCTCCATGTGTTTGCCTGCCTTGTGTAGAGCTGAAAATGGAATATGTTTTAAAATAAAATAACATACTTCTTTACATGTCTTAGTGTATTTCAACTCGTTTTTCTCTCTATACACTCACTCTTTGACAAACCAAAAACAAAACAAACCAAAAACGAAACGAAACCAAAACAAACAAAAAACCAAAAACCAAAAAAACTGGAAAGGCTACAGGTAAAGGATGTTCCATAATCCTGAAGTCGTAGTGGTGTGATGTTGCAGACCTCAATTTTGCTTAGAACCAGCATTATGAGGAGAGTGTCCATCTCCTCTCCCACTGCCTTACTTTTCCCTTACTTTGAAGACAGGTATCCATTCACAGCTCAGTAGACTGGAGGCTATATGCATATATTAAGCTGTGTGATCCACACCCATGTTAACTAACATAGGCAGACTGGAAGGCGCACAATCTACCTCCACACCAACCAGGCCTCAAACATCTCATAATATGTAGGGCTTATGAAGGGGCTGTCATAATTACCTGTGATTTCACATGAAGTTTACAGTGACTCCTTTTTCATTCATGACAAATGTACTGCATACACATGTTCTATGATCTATCTGTACATGTTTATACATTCATCTTCACATTATTGTAAGTAATGGAACTTCAAGCATATAAATGCTTTGTATCTTGTTAAAAATCAATCAAACCATATAAAACCAAAATTAACCGACCCCCACCCCCCCCCCCTTCAAAAAGAATATGATAAACTGTTTATCTTTTTCACCTTTTGTTTGAAAGTTGTATTTGTAAAAAAAACAAAACCAAATAAGTGCACATACACAAACATACACAGCCGCCATGCGCATTATGTCAAAAGAAAATGTTTGTTATTAAAGACTAGTTATAAATTACTGATTGACAGGAGGCCCATCCTTGCGCAAAATGACCCCTTCCCTTCTACAAACCATAACAATCTATCTATATGGTGTCACAACATTCGAAATGTTTAAAATTTGATGACACTTTCATTATACATTATAAAGTATGTTCAGGAACATTTTAAAACACATCATGTAAAGAATTTCAATCAAATGCAAGTTTGCTTATGAAATCATTAACACATCATGCTAATGCATAAAGACATCATGCTAAGACCTTGTTTCTTTCAGCAAGAAATAATCTCTAGATGTGGAAAAGCCTTAATGCACACCTTTAGTGAAGTTCTCCTCATCCTCCTGGACACTAACGCTGTCTCCCTTTGCCCCTTCCTCCTTCTCCACCATTCTGCTGCTTCCCTCCCCTGAACACTCTCTCTGCTCTTTTTCTGCGGCCTTCACTTTCTCAGCTGATCGGGCAATCCATTCGATTCCGGACTCTGATTCGTGCCATTCACCACTTTTGTTCAGGTCACGACTGGCTTTCACAGGAGTTTCTGGTGTCTCTTCCATCTGTCTCGCAGCTGATTCACGTTGAAGAAACAACTGAAGATAACAACATATTTTAAGGTCAGACCTTTTTTCATGCATTCTTCTTACCGTCTTTTGTGTGTGTGTGTGTGTGTGTTGTTTGTGTTGTGTTGTTATGTGTTGTTATGTGTTGTGTTGTGTTGTGTTGTGTTGTGTTGTGTTGTGGTGTGGTGTGGTGTGGTGTGGTGTGGTGTGGTGTGGTGTGTGTGTGTGGTGTGTGTTG
Organism: Monoplex corrugatus; assembly: GCA_030674185.1. Lineage (NCBI taxonomy): Eukaryota > Metazoa > Mollusca > Gastropoda > Littorinimorpha > Ranellidae > Monoplex > Monoplex corrugatus. Next base: position 35,820,101 of record CM060306.1, read on the forward strand.
CGTGTCTGCGTGTGTGTGTGTGTGTGTTTGCGTGTCTGCGTGTGTGTGCGCGTGCACGTAGTGCGTGTGTGTGTTGTGTGTGTGTGTATGTGCACAGGCTTGTGTGTGTGTGTGTGTGTGTGTGTGTGTGTGTGTGTGTGTGTGGTGTGTGTGAGTGATTGTGTGTGTGTGTGAGTGATTGTGTGTGTGTTGTGTGTGTGTGTGTGTGTGTGTGCGTGTGTATGTGCACAGGCTTTTGTGTGTGTGTGTGTGTGTGTGTGTGTGTGTGTGTGTGTGTGTGTGTGTGTGTGTGTGTGTGTGTGTGTGTGTGTGTGTGTGTGTGTTTTGTTTCTTTCATATGTTGAAACATATGAACAGTCTTGTATGTTTTTGAAACATATCAACAGTCTTGTTGTTTCTTTCATATGTTGAAACATATCAACAGTCCTGTATGTTTTTTCTTGCCATGTTTACAAAATGACAACAAATAACAGATTAGTTGACACTGTCATGATAATCATGTAATGACTGTGACTTAAGTGTTTGTTTTCTGATTCCTGAGTTTAAGATCCTCTGTTGCGATTTCCTGTTCACCTGAGTTATTAACGACTTGTCATCGCAACCAGTCTTATTTAGTTGATTAAAGGCTGAGACATAGAACTGAACTTATGATGACAGATACTAAACATAATTATTAAAAAGAAATGTGAAGGTATATTCTAATAAGTCATAACGTGTTAAAGAATTCTAACAGAGCCAGCAAAAACAAAAATCAATAAATAAAACATCTAACAAGTCATAATGAGTTCAAGAATTTTAACAATGCCAGCAAAAACAAAAATCAATATATAACAAATAAATAAATAAATAACGAGAAAAGAAAACAATCCAGATTTTTAAAAAGTATTCTTCATTTCAAAATGATCGTGGCAACCAACACACTACACATGTATGCTTCACGCCTGTTAATATCAAACCTTCATCCATCAGAAAACCAACTGTAATTCCCTACCTATCAGACAACACACTGCATAATGCACTCTCCATAATATAAATTTGGTCAGACATAAGGCACATACAGCTAATAAAGCGAATATAAGCCAAGAAAAAAAATCATGAGAATTCAAACAGCACTCTTGCAATCGCACATGTCAGGTCCATGAAATAGAAGAAAGAAATTACATGCTGCAAAGTCAATAGAACCCCCCCCCCCCCCCCACCAATGTCAATAATGGTAAAAAGCTGTACAGCTGCAACTCACTGGAAGTCAATCTGTCCTATATCGCCTAGTCAGAAATAAGTGAGCTGTTGTTCGTTTCACCAATTGGCCATTTTTTTTTCTATTTCATGCACTGATAAGATATTATCAACCGATATAGTGAAGGGGCGCTTAGTAAAAGCATTGCGCCTTGTAGCCAGAAATGACATTACCCACCAATCACACAGTAATATCAGACAACAAGAAAAACAGTACCTGTACAAGAGCCTCCACGGCATCCATGTCTGCCGGGTAATCCTCTTCTCTGATCTGTGCTGCCAGTCTGCACTCCACCAGACACTGGCGGTTCTGAGGGCAGTGTTCCATCAGGTTGATCAGAAGACCAAGGCTCTGCAGAAGCCAGAAACAATCCCAGTTAATAAACTTGAAATTTTTTCAATCAAACAACAGCTTTAACCTTCTGTGAGTATGTGTGAAGTACTTAAAAACCAAAAATCTTGAAAAGCATGTTAGAGATAATAAATAACAGATGCAAGACTCTCACAATGACAATCAGACTCACCAGCACAAGGACATCAAAGCGCTGATCTGGAGGCACACACCATTGGATGTTGATGACACACTGCAGCACTGTCTGCAAGAGACCCTGCTCTTCACCCACCCTGGTACAGCCCAGCTCTGCACATCGTGAAAAACTTGACACATCAGGGCTCACTCCACTGTGTACCTGAAGCAACTTAGAAGTACTAACAGAAACAGTCAGCAACTTAGTGAATAATATCAAAGTAAACAGTTGGGAGACTGAACAGACATTATGCATATGTAAGTGTGACAGTGTGTGTTGAGTCTATGGGAGTACAAAAGTGTATGTGATACACAAGTACTGGACAAGATATACAAGTAAACAGATAGGCCAAGGAGTGTCTTTTTCTACTCCACCATATGAGAATCAATGCAAATCTTGACAGAAATGTGACACAGAATGTACCAAAAATTACCTGCTCAGAGCCTGGAATTGCTAAGAAAAAAAAAAGAGGAAACTTCTAGGGGGTCGGGGGCATGCTCCTCCGGAAAATTTTTAAAATCAAGACTAAAATCTGTGCATTCTGGAGACAAATTTAAAGGCATCTAACACACTGAAAATCACAATGAATATCAGTCAAAAGAGTATTTAATAAACGTTGGGCACAAGATCAGGATCCATCATACACAGCAGATCATTTCAGTGTGTTCATACACAGACATATTCATCAAAACTAGCTAGAAGGCTTATCCAAGTCAGAACGACGAAAATCGTCTGCTCCACCGATCAGCTGTTTTTTTCTTTTCTTTTTTTAAAGTATGGTCGTCGATTTTTTTTTAACGCAAAAAATATTTTTTTGCGCGATTTTCGATTTTGATTTCCGCGGAAATCCTCGTTTCCGTGACGAATTCCAGGCTCTGCTGCTACAATGCTTATTAAGTCTAGTAGGTTTAGAAAATAAGTATTAAGCCTAGTAGATTTAGAAAATAAGTATTACATATTGCTCATTAAGCCATTTGCATATAGGGAGCAAAGACCTCCACTGTACGCTTTGGGCCAGCCTTCAGAGCCTCGAGTCTCCTTTCTACTGTCTGTCAACAGGCGTTCCCGGATCTTCCTATTCTTGTCTCTCTTCCTGATGTCCACAGAAAGGCAGATGAAGTGACATTATCCTACTCTCTTCAAATGGTGTGTCCAATCCATCTTCATCATCTTTTCATGATGATGTTAGTCCATACTCCCTCGGCCACACTGGGCGAGTAATTGTTGGTTGGAGACCATGTTGAACCATAAACTACATAATTATGTAATTGTTGGTTGGAGACCATGTTGAACCATAAACTACGTAATTATGTAATTGTTGGTTGGAGACCATGTTGAACCATAAACTATATACTTATGTAATTGTTGTTGGAGACCATGTTGAACCATAAACTACATACTTATGTAATTGTTGGTTGGAGATCATGTTGAACCATAAACTACATACTTATGTAATTGTTGGTTGGAGATCATGTTGAACCATAAACTACATACTTATGTAATTGTTGGTTGGAGATCATGTTGAACCATAAACTACATACTTATGTAATTGTTGGTTGGAGACCATGTTGAACCATAAACTACACATTTATCTTCACAGATTCTTTGTGTGGCAGATTGATAGCTTCAGCATTCTGAGTCCTAAAGTATATGCCAAAACAACATCTAAGAGCTCACAAAGCCATCTGTGATGCACATAAACATAGAATTAATAGAGGTAGTTTGTTACAAGTTCCGGCGTAATGTAAATGGGAAAGCAGCACTGGGAAAGTAGCACTGACTGATGCTGAGTTTCAAAGAGTGTTCATTGACGTGATTGGCTTCCTTTACAAACTCGGTGACCAAAGTAACTCTCACCAAATTGGTTTTATTTTTCTGAGAATCGAAACTGATTTTTCACCAAAAATGGCGATGCCAGGATGTCTCACAATCCTGCATGTTTTTGAATTCTAAAAGCATGCAAGACGATTCCAGAAATTGTGAAATAGTTTTGTGATGATTCAGAAGAAGCTATTTTGTGGACTAGTATGTAGCTCCTCTATATAGCATGTCAGCTGTCATAATCTGTTGGGAGATCGATGGTCATCCACAGTCTGAATATTTTCAGATTTTGTCAGGAAGGCCATATCTCATTTTTCTTTTTTGTTGTTTTTTTTCTATGGTGAAAGCTTATGAGTTTTTCTTTGTGAGAAATTCCACAAACTATTATAAATATGTAGCAATTTCTTACTTAAACAAACTCAAATCAATATCTGAAAATACAACTTGTTACGCCTACTGCATCATTCTGTGTAATTTCATGGATAGATTCCCACAAATATGGAAGCTACAGTACATATAGTTTAAGTTTACATGGTAGTGACACAACTTTAGCATACGTAGAACATCAACTGTCAAAAAAGCATCGGCAGTCAAGGGTTTAATGAATGAATGTAAATCGCTCATATAGGACAGAAGACAGCTTACTCACCACAATCATGAGTTATGTTGAGCAGGACTCGCAACACAGCCAGTAGACATTCAAAGACGATCCATCCTTCCTGCTCCTTCAGGGCCACTTCGCTCTCCATCTCATACAATGGCATGATTGGCAAAGACTCCACGCACTGCTGCAGGATACTGAATGACACAGACACAAATTTTTATTTCAAGTGGGTTCCCCCCTCCTTCACCTCCAAATGTCCAAACAACTGGAATTCTGAACAAATATGATTATTTCCCCTGAAGAACACAATAAGCACTATGTTTTCTTATTCCTTTTTCTGTTACAAAACACAAACTTCTGTATTTTTTTTTTTTTTAAACCCTCAGTGATCTTTGTGATATTTATCTTTGTGATATTTAGACAAAATCTGACCTATCTTAACAACATATAAAATCAGTGGACGGTAACAGGTGTATGAACCTTTTGATATCTCTCTCATTTTCTCAGAGACTGAAATGAGGACACGTAAAATACCAACCCCCCCCCCCCCCCCCCCCAAAAAAAAACAAAAACAAAAAAAAACCCCTGAAAATCACTCAAGATGGTGACAAACTTGTACTAAAAAAAAAGAGAGAGAGAGAGAGAGAGAGAGAGAGAGAGAGAGAGAGAGAGAGAGAGAGAGAGAGAGAGATCCTTTTGTTTCTATATTACTGAGATTTTTTTGTTCACAATACACATCCATTTTACAGTTCACTGTTTCACAAAAATCTGTAATTTTCTTTATGATCACACAACACTCACAATGTCTAAAAATGGTGATGAGATGGAATTTGTCAATGTTATGATGATAAAGAAAGAATCCTAACTGAAAATGGTGACAATCTAATGGCACTCGAGTTGAAACAGTACACTGTCAAATGTGATGTATTACATGTTCACGCTTTAAGTCCCAAGAACTGCAAGACCACAATAAAAAAGCTTCAATGATGGGTTTCTCCAAGCTGATGTGGGTCATTCAATCAGAACAACTATCCTTTTCCAGGTCCCAGAAGAGTGAGGCACAAAGCAATTAGATTTATCGAAGCAGACATATATTCCATCATCAGAGCTATCTTTACAAGTCCAAGAGAAGCAGAGCACAAAGAAATGAGATTTATCAAACATTGGGCACAACAAAATGAGATTTATCAAACTGACACTTGTTTCTTAACCTGCTTAGCACAATGAGCCACGATCGTGGCTTTACCGTCCAAACACAATGAATCACGATCTTGCTTCATTCTTATCTACCGTTGAATACTATCCAATCTATAAAGCGAATACAAATCAACCAATCAGAAGGCTTCTTTTGCGTTGCCTCTGCCTTTTTCCTTTTACACAGTCGCCATTATCTGTTCTTCAACTGATTTCTACAAGTTTTTGCACAAAAATGAGTGAGATTGGGACTGACCATGCAGTAACTCTTGTGGTGAATGAGGTAAATATGGCTTTGTTTTTGGCTCTAAATGAACAAACGAGATTTGAGCACACGATGAAGGGTATTTTTAGCACATCAGTCATTCATGGAATGTGGATTATTGTTCAGTTTGGTTTGCTGACATTGTTCTTCTCATCGCACGTGCACAGATGTCTTTTTTATTCTGACACTCTGTAATTTCACTTTCTCCTGGAAACAGGTGTTTAATTTATTTTTATTGTGCAGTTCAGGATTTCTACTTTCTAAATATAGGTATATTTTTCTAGGAAATGTTTACATGAGAGCAGCAAACATTAAAAACAATTAGTACCTGTTGACAAGTTGCCTCGCAGCAAACGTTAAAAGCAATTAGTATCTGTTGACAAGTTGCCTCGCAGCAAACATTAAAAACAATTAGTATCTGTTGACAAGTTGCCTCGCAGCAAACATTAAAAACAATTAGTATCTGTTGACAAGTTGCCTCGCAGCAAACGTTAAAAACAATTAGTACCTGTTGACAAGTTGCCTCGCAGCAAACGTTAAAAACAATTAGTATCTGTTGACAAGTTGCCTCGCAGCAAACATTAAAAACAATTAGTATCTGTTGACAAGTTGCCTCGCAGCAAACATTAAAAACAATTAGTACCTGTTGACAAGTTGCCTCGCAGCAAACATTAAAAACAATTAGTACCTGTTGACAAGTTGCCTCGCAGCAAACGTTAAAAGCAATTAGTATCTGTTGACAAGTTGCCTCGCAGCAAACATTAAAAACAATTAGTACCTGTTGACAAGTTGCCTCGCAGCAAACATTAAAAGCAATTAGTATCTGTTGACAAGTTGCCTCGCAGCAAACATTAAAAACAATTAGTATCTGTTGACAAGTTGCCTCGCAGCAAACGTTAAAAAGCAATTAGTATCTGTTGACAAGTTGCCTCACAGCAAACATTAAAAACAATTAGTATCTGTTGACAAGTTGCCTCGCAGCAAACGTTAAAAGCAATTAGTATCTGTTGACAAGTTGCCTCGCAGCAAACATTAAAAACAATTAGTATCTGTTGACAAGTTGCCTCGCAGCAAACGTTAAAAGCAATTAGTATCTGTTGACAAGTTGCCTCGCAGCAAACATTAAAAACAATTAGTATCTGTTGACAAGTTGCCTCCCATCATTTTACACAACTGTCTTACATTACACTTTTAATTACGTATCATGCCAAAGGGGGTTAAAATGGAATTGGCTGGACAGCAAGATTAACAAATGGAAGGGAGAAGAAGAGGAACGGAGTGAGTATGATAACTATGTGGCTTTGAGTTTTATAAGATGGCGGACTGATGTTTTTCAAGTTCAGTCTTTCTTTTCTGCCAAAAATCTGACATTTTTTCATGTCTGCTCTTTTCTGATTTGCTCAACTAAAACCATATTTACCACCCGAAAAAGACACAGTCATCTTCAAGTTTTCCTCCAGCCACTTTGAGTTTCACTTATTTTTCACCATAGCATCACTATGGGAGGCCAAATATTTGTCACTTTGGCAATCTGACACATGTCAATGACAATATGGCCCTAAACAAAGTTCACAAATGGCACACTTTCCAGAAAGAACCAATTACTTCCCCTCACTGTTGTTTCAGTAAGGTTGTAAACTGTCACAGATAATCAAGCAAAACCAGATGTCATCCATTTAAGAACAAACTGATCAAGAGCCAATCATGATTCAAGCTCTACCAATTTTCTACACAAAACAAAAACAACAAAAAAGAAAAAAGAAATCATCTTGCACATTACATACATCCCATATTTTCTCAACACATTTAAGGACCCCTAGTGTCACTAAAATGGCAGGTTTTCCCAAATCAGCAAAAAAATTCTCAAGCATGTATTTTCTTCATGTCTTTACAAAACTTTTTGAGTTTAAACATTTTGAATAAGAATAGCCCATTCAAAACTAAAAATGTAACAACATATATGACATATACTGATGAAAAATGAGTATCACCAGCTGGCTAAAAGCACTCTACGAAAGGCAAAGAATGAATGCTGGTGATAATTAGATGGAGTTGTCAATGCCTGGGGCAGACTATTTGTATGAAATCAATGATATGCATTCGTAATTTTCTTTTTTCCAGAGTGGGTAATGCCAGGGCCATATCCTTCCATTACTTGTGTGAATGCACCGATATACATACCGAATTTTCTTTACCAGGTCGTCTTTTTTCCAGAGTAATCAATGTGTTTAGATGTGTGTGTTTGTTTAGCTGTTGCTAGGTAGACTGTGTTTTGTCTGAGATGATTATAGTCTTAATATGGCTCTGAGCAGTGGGCTGGGCTTTTAAACAACAACAAGAATAATAACAACAAAAGAATAACAGCAATCATCATCATCATCATTCTAATGCCAAGAAACTGACACCGTTTTTGACAAGACAATTTTAGTATTTACCGTCCTGTGGCTGCGATCAGCAGGCCCTTGTTGTAGGAGATGATATATATTTGATTGTCACTGTTCATGAAGGTAATCTGCACACAAATGCACGCATCAGAATAACTTCTGAACTGTATTCTCAGCGACACCCCTTACCACACACACTCCTCACACACATACATCAACACAAAACTCATCTAATAAGAAAAACTGCAAATACTTCCAAACCAGTTTCTTCCACATATTGTAAACTAAATTCTGCATATACATGACAGGGAACCCTTAGAGGGTTAACCCCCAGACACATTCCAATTTAAAGTGTTCCCCCCACCCCCTGTCCCCAAAATGCAATAAGCAGTCTTCAACAAGGACCGTTTGTGCTGTACAAATGGAATAATTATTATTAATACCCAAATCAATCTGCACAGTTTTGGTAAACATTCATCCGCTGAAAAGCAAAAATTCCTCGCTGACAGAATTTTTTTTATCAACAAACACAGGGATGCCACAGATAGAAATGAATGAATATCTCCATTTTTATTCACACACACACACACAGACACACTCACACACACACATGAACACAGTGAAACACATTCTCTGTCCTCTTTTCCTCCCCAGTCCAACACTACATTTTCCATGAAACTAAGAAAATGCACTTACATTCTCCAACACGCGCAGACAGCGATCCAGTTTCTTCAGACCAGGCGTGTACCTGTCTAGGTTGTACGCCAGGTCCTCTTTCATGCCCAGAACACTATGGTGAACTGAAAGCAAAACCAGACGTAAGTACTGAGTTGAAATTTCTGATGGGAAAGAGATTCCTCAGTCAGTTCTTTCAATTCACCCCTTTCTACTGTTCTGCTTTTACATGTATGTCACAGTAAGTTTATGTACCTTGGATATGTCATCTGCATCATGGTTTTCTCAGTTTTCATTCTTTTAGTGTAACAGTATCTTGATGTACTTTGGATATGTCATATGCATGCCCCCCCCCCCCCCCCCCCCCCCATTTTCAGTCTCCCAAGCACTGTATGGATTTATGTACCTTGGATGTCATTTGTGGTTTTCTCAGCTTCAGTTCACTTACTGTACTAGGAAGCTTCTCTAACTTACATATGTCATTTACATCTTGATTTTTCTCAGTCACTTCAATATCTACAAATCACACAGGATGACACCAAACACAGAAGGAGATGGATATGCTTTAACATGGCATTTAAAAGCAACACAAAATTTCATGAACATTTGTATACACGCACTACACTATAACATCCAAAAGGACATTAAGGTACATGGATGATTGTACGTATGCTACATCATGATATCCGGAAGCACCACAAAAGTACATTGCTGACCGTATATGTACTAAACCATGACATTCAAAAGCACATTAAGGTGTATGGATGATTGTATATGTACTGTACCATGGCCAAAGCCAAAGATCATGGATACTGCTAACGTGCCAAACCATGGCATCCACAAACAATGAGATAGATGGGTGACTCTCTATATGTGTTACATCACATACACATGCCATGTCATCGAGATGTAAAAGAATCACAGCAGCTGTTGCGTCAGCTTACACACAAACATGACATCTGTTTTTTCACTCATTCCCTAAACCTACCCCTCCTTCCCCCAATCTCTCTTTAGCAAAATTCAATGAGATATGCACAAGGCCATGGGAAAATTCACTTCTGTCAGTGCTGCCTTTCTAAGGTGACACTGAGCACTACAGTCCATAAATGATACAAGGAACTTATACAAAACCCTCCGTGATTATATGAATGGAAATACACTTATTACTGAAGAAAGCAAATTTTTGAAGTCTGAATCAAGAGGTTCTGAACACACAATAGAAAGTTTCAAACAGCTTTACACCACATAACTGCATGACAGGGTAGATCTGCTAACTCTTAACCTAATATACACAGACTCCAAACAATAGGAATATACCTACTAATACAAATTACAATACAGTAATGCTTTATCAAACATATAAGAGAACATAAATTGTCTGCCATCTGCTATACACAATAACATACTGACATACAATGACTGTGATTACACATGCAGAACAGTAAATACATCCAACACTTTAACACTAAAACAGATATGACAAGTATTTATAGCTTAGATGTACTTTTGATCTAAATCCAAAGAAAACACTCTTTACAAAACATCTCTTTCCAGGTAGGAAACTTGCAGTATTGTACTGGTACTCTTCATTATGATCGTTTCCATAATAGCAGCAGACATACCTGTTTCAACAAAGTGATCTAAACCTCCCAAGGCACGCAGTTCCTCCTTGAACCATTCCCCAGCTCGGCGTGATGTCAGACTTAGTAACGACTCCATGGCCAAGTTACCCGTCTGTAAAACATGCACACATGATCACATACATGAACATAATGCTTACATGCACATATGTATATGTGAATGTATGTCAATGGTGATGCTGAACTCAATGCAATTTCTGGGTCACCATAACAAATAGATGTGCTATTTCTCCCAAAGATACCTACTAGTAAATCAACGCTCGACTTACACTCTGTTAAACTGCTAAATGTCATTAAAATCAACATTTTGCTCTTGTGGATTAACCCTTTCTTTGCCGACTGATGGAATATTTTCAGCACAAATTCTGTGCTCCCCTTTGAAAATGTATGTCCAACTATTGGTACCCACCAATTAAACCCAGCAGGATTTCTTCTAAAAAGCATGTTACTTTTGTACGTCTATCACATTCATGAATGACCGCAAAAGTTTTTATTTTCCATTCAGTCAGAAAACTCACTAACAGTTCAAGGCAAACAATCAAGACACTCTGTTTTCAGCAAAGATGGAAACACGCTCCCGTTTCGTATGTGCACTTTACTACTGAATACTCACAGAAATAAAATTGAGATCAATCTGCTTAGCAGCATTTGACTCTCTCTGCAGTTGAAGCAGCAACTCTTGGACACGCCGACGACACTTTTCTAGCTCCATGCTATCCTCGGTGTTGCCTGTGATCTCTTCTTCCATGTCCATGTCCTCACGGTTGCTGCGAGGCATGTCCACTTCATTGAGTTTCAGCATCAGGTGCAGGCTTTCCTTGTCCAGGTCCATGGTGAGGCGATCTTGGGACAGCATGAACATCATGGCCGCTGTGCTCAAGGCTAGACTCTGAAAACAACAGAAAAAGAACTTATAAGCACCACAGCAAAACAAACAACACAACGACAAAACAAAAGAATATAAACATTCCCAGGCTATCTAGGAAAGGAATTTTTTTTAAGTCTTTGCATAATTCAATGTTCTACAGATGGGTAAAGAAAAACAGTTTGTCAAAAACCTTATAGATTTTTAAACCAACACAAAATAAATAGTTTGTCGTAAACGTTGTCAATTCTTCAAACTGCTACAATCAAATCCATTACTTATCAAGCACATTTTCAAAAAAACAAAACTCACTCATCAAAGCTTCCAAATCTTTTAAATATGAAAATAATAAATCATAGATATCAACAAGTAAAATCAAGAAATGCATGAACAGTGACAGAACAGTTCAGAACTCACAGGGTAAGAACAAGCGTCATGAAGAAGACTGAAGATCTTGGTGACTGTGCCATGGGCACGCAGATGCATCCTGAAGGCTGGCAGAATACATTTCCCTGCCAATTGGATTGTGCTGAAATGACAAGTTAAAATTTCTAATGAATACTATGCTGACATTATTACATCAATAATATCACAATTTCTGGCAAGTCAAAAATTTAAAGATTAATATACTGACATAATTATAGCAATAATATCTGTTCTATGCACTCCAGACATTTTCTGTGTAACTGACTAAATCGCAAAAATGCGCTCAAATATACTTTCTTTTTTATCTCACCATTAAGGCAGCTATGCTGCATTTTCAGAAGCCTGTATGCAAGGTGTTTTCCATAAACCACCAAACAATGACATGACTTACAGAATCTATAGCATGGGAATTTGATCATCTACATGTTTATACATGTACACATAAAAGGGTTCAGCAAATATCTGATCTGGGAGACTGGAAAAATCTCAACCTTTTACCCACAGGCAGAGATGTCTTAGTGGATCAAAACCCAAGACCTTTGATGGAAAGTCCATAATAACTGTTTTAATTCATGGCCAAATGTGACTATGCAAAAGTTGTAAACTCGTAACTTTACCTAACTCAAAATCTGGTAACAATTCATCCCTGGGAAACAAAATCTCTACAAAAAGACCTCTACAGAAAATGTAAAAATGTAATACGCACTTGCTTTGAAACCAGTTGCTTCAAATCATCCCCCTTTAATACCCCCCTCCCTTTCTTTTAAAGAAGGAAATATCAAATCACAATGAATGTGTGTACGCACAAGTGTGTTTCATTTAACTACCTTATTCTCTAGTTCCCTTTCCCTCAACGGGCAGTGAATGTAATCAACACACTAACGCTGCACTATACAGACCTCAGAGAACGTATGGACACAGGCTGGTCATCCTTTAAGTTGTCAAGCAGATATTCCACATCATCTATGAAGTCTTGGGTCTCTCCAGACTCCTGAACTTCATGGGCCATCTTGACGTTTTTCACCACCATGTAGAGCTGCCAACATCAACAGTTTTGGCTATTTGTACAAATGTATCCTGTAACATATTCTGTACCACTTCTTTACTGTTAAATCCAGACCAAAATGTACAGTTTCAAACTGTTAACATTCAGACCAAAATGTACAGTTTTCAAACTAGTTAAACATCCAGACCAAAATGTACATAGTTTCAAACTGTTAACATCCAGACCAAAATGTACATAGTTTCAAACTGTTCAGACCAAAATGTAATAGTTTCAAACTGTTAGCATCCAGATCAAAATGTACATATTTTCAAACTGTTAACACCCAGACTAAAATGTACTGTTAACATCCAGATACAAAATGTGTGTAGTTTCAACCTGTTAACATCCAGACTAAAATACCCACTGTTAACACCCAGACCAAAATGTACATGGTTTCAAACTGTTAACATCCAGACCAAAACATACGTGGTTTCAAACTGTTAACATCCAGACCAACAAAATGTATGTGGTTTCGAACAAAGTCACTACTACATATAGGGCCTACATATATACTGACTTTTCTTTCTCTTTCTTTTAACTGTCCACTTGCAGCATCCTGAGTGTCGCAGAAGACTGACTGTACACTTTGCACTTCAGGTATTACATCAATAATGACAGGACACCTTGCCAAAATAATGTCTTCAGTGTTCATTCACCTCTCTTCCATTCTGTCACCACTTCTGAATGTAGTCTGCTAACACTGCCAATCGGTACATCTGCATATGGTTGCAATCAACTGCATATATCAAATATGAATGTTTAATTAAGTCAGGCACATATGTGCAATACATTCTTCATAACATTTTATAGATCATATCTATGAAAATGTATGTGTGTGTGTGTGTGTGTGTGTGTGTGTGTGTGTGTGTGTGTGTGTGTGTGTGTGGTGGTGTGGGGGGCGGTGTGTGTGTGCTGCGTGCGTGCGTGTGGTGTGCTGTGCATGCAAGCTCTAGAAAGTATGCGAGACTGCTATGTCAAGATCATGCCTCAAACTATACACTCACCAAAACAACGTATTTCATAAAGTTAATTAAACCTCTGACTCCCACATCCTGTCCACCAACTGCAAAAACTTAACCCTTTAAGTCCCTCATTCTGATACCAGCTTTCTGCAGGTTGGCAATGCAGGATGCTGGTGGACAGGGTGAGGGAGTCAGAGTTAAATTCTGTTACATGATATGTGTCTACCGATCTAGTTTCTCACCTCCTTGTGTTCTTTTTTAACTTTCACAGAAGTGTAAGCTTCCTGGCCTCTGTTCTTGGGCCAGTGGACTGCGCGGATCAGTCGTGGTTCTTTCAAACTAACAGGTGAAGCTTCTTCCTCGTCTGAAAATGGAATTTCTTTGGTTTGTCGCACAGGTGGGAAACACTGTCAATCTGTAACAGAAAACATCACAACATATTCTATAACAATTCACCGATACACAGCGCAACCAATCCATATCAAAGCAGCTTGCTGCACTTTACATAGCCTCAAGCTGTTCTGTAATCTCCCCTTTTATACAACAATCAATAAAAAACAAAAGAAATAGGAACTATCTTTTCTAACACAAACATCTCTCATTGCAATTCTCCATGCAGGTGGGAATCTAGAACAGATGTAGAACTGCATAATTTAAATTTTGTGTATGTGTGGCTGCCTTGGGCAAAAGCACAAAAGAAAGCTCTGGATAGAGTGTCTGTATATAGTTTACCAGCTGTAACAAAATTTACATCAAATTTTAATACAGTCAAAAGACAAAACAGAGCTAGATCTATGCTTACCTAAACTCAAGAAATATGTCCACATCTCTTTGATCTATTAGTTGCAAGACAGAATCAAACAGCCTCAATCTGTCCAAGCAAGATCATGTTCCTTCTCAGAGAAAACAAAAAAAAGTAGCTCACTGGTATTGTTGTTTAAATAAAAACTTGCCTTAAAAAATTGTCTTAAAACGTTTGGATCTTAAATCACTAAGACGGTATAAGGAATCTTCAAAGAAACATCAGTATGGGATTCGTCATCTCGCTTCAAAATAAAGACCTGACGCAGACGCCATGTTTTTAATATTTTATACATTCTTTATGGCAAATATGGTTGGGCTCCATCTTTAGAAACATAATTCCTAAGCAAAGAAAGGATTTTCCTTTCTTGAGCTTGGAATAATTTCATTACAATTTTGAATATGCCCTTTCTGATATAATAACATGTATACATATATATATATATTATAGGGGTAAGGAAAGGCAGTTTTTCCCAAAAGCCAACCAGGCTAGCTCACAGAAAAATTTTGCAGTCAAATATTAACTCTTTTAGCCAAAGTTTGATTTATGTTTTGCGATGCAGTGAGGCAGTATCACACACACACACACTTGCATTAGTATTGCAGAAAGGTGATGGTAACAATTGCAAACTGTACAGCAAGAGCAAGATAACATGCCCCAAAGGGACCAGAACAAAATTCCTCAAGATTCAATGGCAGGAACACAAAAACATTTTTTCAAGAAAAGCAAAAATGGCAAGAAAAAGGCAGGCTGTTAGGTTTTGTTTGTGGGGACTATGAAGTCTTGGCTGTTACTGACTGCTTGTTTGATGATTACATTTTGAGCTATAATTTTCACAAGGGTCGACAATATCCAGCTCCTGCAGATGGTACTGACTAACAGTCAGGTTTGTCCAGGCATCTTCTTCCTCATCTTCTTTTCTCCTCCATCTTTTTCCAGCTCTTGAACATTGTCTTCCTCCTGCCCATCAGCTTCTTCAAGTGTCTTCATCTTGCAAGGCGGAGGCTTCAGTATCAGCTGATTTTCTTTAATTTGAAGGGAAAGACAAATGATCACCAGCCAGTGGGGTCAGCATATGGAAAATGTTGCCAACCCAATTGCTTTTCTGATCGCTTTTGGTTACCAGGCTACCTCTTTCCTCATCCCAGATATGTAAGAATAAAAGTTGTTTGTGATCGTAACATCCAATTTTTCCCTTTTCACTGTATATTTATCTCAATTTCTTAAAGTTCAGCTTCTATAGGAAGATGTTAAAAACAAAACTTTTGTTGTACTGTAGTACATCATAATCTATCATTTTTGCAACAGTAATCACAAACACTGCACATACTTGGACAACCACCCCAACACACACACAACACACACACCACACACACACACACACACACACACACACACACACACACACACACACACACACACACACACACACACACTCCACACACACACACATAATATCAGTAACAAAAAGATGAAGTTCTAAACGGCTGACTTAATCTACTTGGGAATGCGAGTACCAGCTGAATGACCTAAATATTTTATTTGACATTATCTACATGTATTAAGACCAAGGTAGCAAGCGAGATCGTGGAACAGAATATATGAATATCTCTTGTCAGATTGTTATTTCAATACTTTAAACACAATCTCTTCTAGCTGAAATTTAAGCTGACACTGACTCTTGACACTCATGACATCATTTTAAGTTAACAAAAAACACCTTGAGGTTATGGATGGGACCCGGAGCACCACAGGTGAGGCATTGGTGCTCCAGGTTCCATACGTGCACTCTCATGGTGTTTCTTGTTAACTTAAAATGATGTCATGAGTGTCAAGAATCAGTGTCAGTTGTAAGATAATGCCAGCTATACAAAGTCTGAACACCATCTCCAATCTACTACAACACCAGTGCATTGCTTCAGCTCAACCTAAGAAGCATATGTTAAAACTATTATGCCCAGCCATCACATGTACTGGAAAAAGTTTGTATAGCTGTCTCTTTACGGCGAAAAGTTTCTCTATAAAACACGACAGCATCAAACCATATACTCTATCGAGAAACAACTACACATCCTTCAACAGGAGACACAGAGATTACGATTGACGGTACATCTACACAACCAAAAAGATTTTCTTGGTTCAAAAGAAACCTGGATTTTTAATGGGAATACCAACAGAAGTGATAAACTCATAAGTATTTAGATTTCATATTTTGAACTAAACATAGTTTCATGACTGCAATGGAAGAAACTAAAGAAAGATGTAAAAGAAGTACCAATGCTACAGGCAGTTCCACCACTCTTTTATGGTTTAGACATTTTGCATTATGAGACAAGCTATCAACTTGAACAAGAGTATCTCTGTACTTTCTTTTTTTTTTGGAAGAGATTTTCATTCTTTAAGAAAGAAAATGGAAAACAGTATGGTGTATGCTGAACTGGGATCTGTTCCTCTTTTGATAACTGCATTCACTAGATGCATCAAACATTCGGTTAAAAAAAAAAGCTTTTGAAATGGTTTTGAAGTAGTTTGGCATTGTGGAAATCGTGATGAAAACGAATCAGTGAAAAATTCTAAGCAAGAGTATGCATCAGTTTCTGCCATGATTGGTGAAACCACTTGAATACCAGCACAGACAACTTTATTTGCATGGAAAATTTCCATCTTTGAAGAAGCAAAATACTCAAAGTAAGTATGTGGTAGTGCACAGAAATGCTACAGCACAGGATGAGTTGTCCCACTTGAACATTCACAGATACAATTTTTTACCTACAACTGAAAACACTTCATGTCCAGTCTGTCCCAACATACACAAAAACGCGATACATTTCCTGTTCAAATGCGCTCTGTACATTTAGGTCAAACAACTTTACAGTTTGATGTCATAGAAGGCCATGACTGAGAAGAAACTATTACTAGCAAAATGACAGCCGATTCTGTAGGAACCATACTGAACTTGGAGAAGGTTTTGGTGGCTGCTTTACAAAAGATGACAATACAAAATAGTAGTTCTAATGTACAACATGAAATCTAATTTGTCCATAGTAATCAATTATCTCATGTACATGCACTGATTTAACTGAAAGGGGCTGTGCATTTATTTATCAAATTTCTGGTTCCTGAGTGTGCACACACCGTGCGCATGTGTGTGTGTGTGTGTATGTGAGTAGGGTGTTGTGGGTGTGTGTTGTGTGTGTTGTGTGTGTGTGAGTTCGTGTATGTGTGTGGGTGTGTGTTGGTGTGTGGGTGTGTGTGTGTGTGTGTGTGTGTGTGTGGATCAGATGTGACAGCAGTAATACTTCCTCTTAAAGTAAACAACTAGGTGCATGGGGCACGAATAAATTCAATGTATCATGTATGTTTAAGGGATAAAGATTTGTACTGCTCTATTTTTCTTTCTGTGAGAGCCATAACTGGGGTAAATGGGACCATGAGTTTTTACGATGAAGCATAACCCAATTGTACCAATCACAGTCATAGTCTGAGTCTCATGACTTCTTTTTTTCTCTTCTTTTTTTAATGAGAACTCTAACTCTAACTCAAGTATCATATTGATCACTGTATGTATACATATCTATCTATAGTATCTATCTATCTATATATACATATCATTATCTATCTATCTATCTATATACATATCTATCTATCTATCTATCTATCTATCTTGGATTGGATTGGATGTTTTTTATGTCACAGGCCACAGTTCCTCATGAAGGGGTATGCGAACAACATACTGCATGATACTTACTGCACGATTACAAATAACACATTTCAAATGATTAAATGCAACACGTTGTGAATGATTACAACACAATTATGATCTAGTTTTGAAAGTGACAAAATAATGATTAATATTATGAAACAGCTATTTCTCTAAGTTTCAGAGCTTTGTATAAAAACAATGAGAAGTTTTGCACAACTTCCCTTCAGAATTTGTTGATGACATCAATAAACTTAGTTTAAATTGGCAAAGCTGGCTGTAATACTTATGCTTACTAAACTTTCTCCCAATATGATGAAGTGCTTGACAATTGAGAACAAAATGCACTTCATCTTGTGTAGATTTTTTGTATAAAAGACATCAATTCACTGTCACAGTATCAGTAAATGCTTCATATCTGAAACAATGTACAGCCAATTCAGACAAACCAACTCTAAATCTTGCTGTTACATATTTCAAATGTCTATGGTTATTCAATCGTAAATATGAGCTTCATGTCAGGCATACCAGAACACGTTCTGTAGAGACTAAATTTTCGCTATCCTTAATCAGTTTGATGATCACAATTCTGCCACCTACTATCTATCAACCAGTGACAAAAAAAGTATAAAAACCATTTAACCTACCAACACTCTAATTGAGCCACACATACCAAATCTACATTTTCAAATAAGCTCATACATCTGTAACCCATCTGTTTTTCTTCCCATTTGTGTCTATATCATATAATATTTTGTAAGCTTTCTGTGGTATCCTAGATTCATCCACATGTAATAATTTCAGCCGATATCTGAGTTCACATGTATTGGGTATCAGTCTATTCAATCATACATAAAATCATTAGGCGTTCACATACTCATTCCCCAAAACCTTTACAAGGCAAACAAATGAATTGATTCATAATAACACACAGGTTTATCGTGTAATTCTGAGCCAAACTGCATAAGTGGTTGTACTTGGGAGTAAAAATGCATTAAACAATTTCAAAGAATTATTATTTAGAACACATAATTTTTGCATAATACATAACAATGCATTCTTCATTCTGCTGGCAAAATCTCTACAAGTAACAGTAAAACTGAAACATTTGGTGAAAAATATTAAGTATTTATGAAATTACCAACAGGCATTGGAACACCACCATACATGCATCTTTCTCTAGCACCTAAGTCGCCACCTTTTTCGAATACAATAATATTATTTTTTCTCATATTGATGTTTAACTGAAGTAAAGTAACAGCATGTTATAAACTTGATTCTGTAAGCGGACAGTTCTTTCTTATCAGTACATCATCATGATCAACAGTACATCAACATCTACCAACAAAAGAACAAACAATTCAATTGCTTCACAGGATGAGATGGCACCATGTTTTCCATTATTAATTATGTCTAATGCTAACCCGTTTGTGCACAGTGAAAACAATAACAGACTACATACGTCACACTGTTTCACTCCAGCTGTACAACTGACACAATCAGTCAATTTAGCATGACATCTTACCTGACATTTAACAATATTATAGATGCTTTTAACGCAGTCGTTCAGTTTATCTTTCAGACCATATATATAAAGGCCGAAGTATGTTTCAACTGATGGAACCAAACACTTTCTAAAATCTATAAAGGCTACATAAACTTGATAAAGCTTATTACATAAGAATTGTTTCTACACTAGAGCTAATAAAGTGAACATACGATCCACAGTAAAATATCCCTTTTTGAATCTTGCTTGATAATCACCAATAATGTTATTTTCTTTTGCCTATTCGTGTAACATGTTGTTGATTATTGTATTGAAAAGTCTGCTATTTATGTCCCTAAGATAAACGCCTCCATAATTACTTGGATTGTTATTACCTTTTTTGAAGTGTGGTAAAATGATCCACTCAGATCAGTTTTTATGAAACTCACCGTTATCAAGATTCAAGATTTCTTAAACAAGTGTGACTGCCCATGTTCAAGCAAACAGGAACCAGAAAAATACTAAAACAGAATCAGAATGCATATTTATTATAACCAGACAAGACAGGTGCAACTTTTCGTCCAACTGGCCCTTTTGTCAAGCAAAAATGGAAGGTCACACAAACATACAAACACCAAATACAAAAATTGGGAGAAAAGACTGAGACTTCCCTGCTGCTTCGTCCACATCCGCAGAAACATCATTGGTCGCATGTTCTAATACACGGTTATGCCCTGAGCAAGCGAGCAAGCAAAAGAGACACAGAGAGAAGAGAGAGAGAGAGAGATAGAGAGAGAGAGAGAGAGAGAGAGAGAGAGAGAGAGACAGACAGACAGAGAGAAACAGACAGACAGACCGACAGACAGTGACAGAGAGAGAAGAATGAAAATGAATCCCCCCCCCCCCCCCCCCCAGGGTGGTAGTGTAAGCACAGTCATGCTTTTTTACATCCAGCCTTGACCCATGGAGGGTCTTTACGAATACAATTACATTATGACAACCACAGAAGGTCTGTTATAATCATTACCGCTATTGCTGCATAGCACTTCCCACCCAAACAGGTGATTTATGATGTGATGAACGAGATCGAAGAGAACAGAAACTTCTTTGCAACAGAAACTTCTTTGCAAAGTGGGGAAAAAATCCAAGGTTCCATCAAGAAAAGCATCAATAAAAGATTAAAGATTACAGAACACTTCAAATACACTACATGACACTTTGAATGGGACGTTTTAAAATAAAAAAAATTAAAATCTTTGGACGTAATCTTTTGTAGTTGTGACTAGAAACTGCATAAGACATACGATATACCAAAGCCAAACATAGCAATATGCAATTTGAGTAAAAGCAATTTTGTTTAGTTTATTCTTTTGTTAAAACTAAAAGCCGTCATTTTAGATCAAATTCAAAGGGACACTGATATAAAGATTTTCCCCGCTACATTTTCCCCACAGAAAAGATGCATTCTTTAAAGACCGATGAAAAGATGTAAACGTGGAGTACGGGCAGATGTTAGATCTGTGCCGCTGATGAAATTGCCTCCTGTGTCAATATGTTTCACAGGCACATGAAATTGAAAAGCACTATTGAATATGTTTCATTGGCACATGAAACTGAAAAGCACCATTCTTTTTAAACAATGTGCTAGATGAAGAAAATTACAATCAAAATACAAAGCCTTTGGGTTTTTTTTAATCAACAACAAATCAATGAACATAACAATGTGCTCCAGATTATGGGTACACACATGATGTAACAAGTAGTTCTTACCAATGAACATATCACATACATTTAACTAAATCAGTAAAATGTTTGTCATTATTCATTGTAACTTCAACAGTGTAACATTATTGTAAAAAAAACAAACAACTAAAAAAAAAAACAACAAAAAAACAACAACAACAACAAAAGAACCACCTCAATGTAACATCATTATAAAAAAAAAAGTTTAAAAAAGTAAAATAATTACAAAACCACATAATGCTCATCATTGTGTATGCATATATACTCTGTGTGTGTGTGTGTGTGTATTTGCAAAATTTTGGAAAACAGAATTGGCACAGTATCCACATTCTGTCACTTGCAGTATTTGTGTCCTTCAAGTAAGTCCACATCGGTGTCAAATGTGTGTGTGTGTGCGCGCGTGCGCGAGCATGCCCGTATAACTGCATGTGCGCCTGCGTGTGTGTGAGTACATGCACATTTACATGTGCGTATTATATCATATCATACCATAACGTATCGTACTGAATCATATTATATATCATATCATATCATATCATACCATATCAAATAACATCAAATCATATATCATATCATATCATATCATATCATATCATATCATATCATATATCATATCATACTGTATTATGTTCTATAGTATTATATTTACATATAAGTGCATACATAGAATAGATCGACAGACTGATAAAGTGTGCATATTAAATAAGCAACAATGACATTTGACACCGATGTGGACTTACTTGAAGGGACACAAATACTGCAAGTGACAGAATGTGGATACTGTGCCAATTCTGTTTTTCCAAAATTTTGCAAATAACAACAACAACAACAACAACAAAACCACATAAACTTTCTGATAGTTCTGAGAAGAAGGTTAAAAAAAAAAAAAAAGCACACAGACTGATGCGAATCATAACACCAGACCTCTATACCTACATCCATCTGCAGTCATGAAACACGTTTCTCTCTTCAGAGGACAATTAACCAAGTTATCTGTGAGAACTAGAAGTATTATCGACAGCTTCATGTCACACTGAGCAAAAAGTCAAGACAAACTTTAAAGTGCAGAAAAATCTGTTACTGGGGGAAAAGTTGGGATATAAAAACAGTTTTGATCCTTTTTCACCACAGTCACACCCCCATCCACCCCCAAACTTCCCCCTTCCTGCTCAATGTTTTTTCAATCTGCTCCTGCTCTCTTCCTCTTACTTACATCTTTCATCCTCCTTCATTTTTATTGTTCCTCCTCTCCAAACTCTTTATTCCTTCCTCTTGATTATTTGCTCCAAATGTCCTCTTCCAATACATCCTTTCCCATTTTTCCTGTCCCACCTCCCCTTTCTATTCTATGCTCCCTTCTCTCCCTTCCCATTTGTTTTCAAAAAAAGCTCTTATAACTGGAAAAATACACTACCACCACCACCACCCTCATACAGTCAAGTCCTCTACCCCATCCCTGACCTTAAAAAGAGGAGGTCAAGCTATTCTCCCTGACCTTAAAAAGAGGAGGTCAAGCTATTCTATCTCCTGTTTATACAACAATTGTAATATGATCCCATCTCTCATAGTCTCAATAATACAAGAATAAATAGAGAAAATAATGACACTTGTAAGGCAGCAAATCTTGACTGAAGAATCAAATCAAGGTGCCCATTCTCATCATTCACCAAAACAATAACCTTATAACAAACAAAATAATGACATTCATAAGGTGCCAAATCTTGACACAAGAATCAAACCAAAGCACGCACTCTCACCATTCACCTAAGCAATCACAATGACCAAAACTCCAGGGCACACAGCACATGCAGACTCAAGTGGGACCCGGAGAACAGGAGGGCAGTGGGGCAAAAGAGTGAATATGTAGAGGAGTAAATAACTGGCGGACAAAAAAGATGTCTTCAAGCTAGACTTGAAGGAAGACAGAGTTTGCGACTCTTGAATAGACATGGAAGATTGTTTGTTTTAAGTTGTATGGACCAGACACAGAAAAAGAAGGGTGACTGGCAGTATCAAGGAATTTGTAAAGAGCTAGTATCAGAAGCAGAATGGAAAGGTCAGGCAGGGGCATACATTTGCAGGTGGTCATGAAGAGAAGTAGGTGTAGTATTACTGACACACTTGTACAGTTATAGCATAATGTGTTGAGTCTGCATGAAATCCAGATTTTGTTCACTCTGACCTTGAAGAAGAATAAGATGATCTAAACACTGAAAATAATGATAGAGGATAATGCAAGATTGTCACAACAGTGAAAAACATTGTCATAACAGCGAAAAACACTGACACAACAGTGAAAAACAATGTAAATTTTATTTTGTCAAAAATTCCCAA
Source organism: Monoplex corrugatus (assembly GCA_030674185.1). Lineage (NCBI taxonomy): Eukaryota > Metazoa > Mollusca > Gastropoda > Littorinimorpha > Ranellidae > Monoplex > Monoplex corrugatus. Next base: position 35,843,810 of record CM060306.1, read on the forward strand.
GTGCTATTCACACACCTTCCTCTAGAAGTCCTAAATTCAAGCTTTTTTTTTTTCTATGTCACCTTCATCTTGGTGCCCTGACTTCCAAACTTATGCATTTGTGACTTGTCAGCATTCTACACCTTTTACTAGTTTTAGTGTATGCTCACTATGGTGATAAAAAAGATCCATCCATCAACAGCTGACAAAACATTGCTTTTTGTCATGAATTTACACCTGCAGACATTGAGACAGGCACACACATGCACGCACGCACACACGCACACACACCTGTCTCAGGCTAATACAAAACAATCTCATTTTCTTTCTTATTTTTTAAAAGGGAGATTAAAAAAATCATAATTACAAAAAATCTGTATCAAGCATGGACCAAAATAGAGGTCTCCTACTTCAGTTTATATGCTGAAAGAAATGCAAGAAAGAAAATGATTGAACTTCATTTGAATAAAATCCAGATTTTACTTCATTGATGTGCCTTTGAGTTTGACAAGCTTGCCTCACACTCACAGTAAGATCTTCGCCTTTTTAAGAATGGGGCAGCAGACATTCAGCTCCTTCTAGTTCTACTGTAAAGAAAACACATGAAGACTGTACAAACCTCTTTGTCTTTATCGTTCTCATTCTCATCCTGATGCCACGATCTGGCATTGTAGGAAGCCTTGGACTGGGTCTGCACACACACACACACACACACACACACACACACACACACACACACACACACACACAACAAAACACACACACACACACATAACACACACACACACACACACACACACACACACACACACACACACACACACACACACACACACACACACACACACATGATTAATTTTTAATTGAATTAATAAAACATGACTAGGCAAAGAGATGTGTATGATTATTGGTTGTGACTGTCATTAGTATCAGGCTGATGTACAACATTACACAGAGAAACTTCTAATTTTACGTGAAATAAGGCACACAGTCATGAACTTAGCAGTACTAGTAGTAGTACGTCCAACATATTATCAACTAAAACAATCTTCTTACCTTCATGATGACCTTCATAATTTTTGTAAGTTTGACTATTTCTTTCTCAGCCCACACAACATTTATCTTATGATTCATATCACAGCCCAGATAACAACTAAGACTAATGCAATTACTACTACTGCTACTGCCACCACTGCCACTACTACTACTACCACCCCACCATCAGTTAAAAAAACAAAACAAAAAACAAAACAAAAAAACGAATAAAATAGCAAGTACGTTGTAGTTGAACAGCACCTCATGAGTCTTAAGTACTTCACAAAACATGAGACAAAGGCAGGTACATGTTGATTGTAAAGCAAAATTTATAGGTAAATCCCTACTGCTATGACAACTATAATAAGTACCATGAAAAATAAAGAACAACAAGTATAATATTAATAATGTATAATAATGCAAAGTCAAGGTAGCACTAAAGAGATACAATGGCATACTTTATAGATGGACTATAATAATATAATAATAATAATGATAATAATAATAATAATAACAATAATATTAATAATACAATGTTAAGCTATCAATCAAAATAATTACAACTAATCCATTTATATGTTAAAGGAAAACAAAACACACACTGGAAAAAAAAAACACTCCTAAGCAGAACACAAACAAAAAAATCACACACACACACACACACACACACACACACACACACACACACACACCAGACATCACACGCATGCAGTTGCTAGACATTTATAAACACATGCACAATAAATAAATAATCAAGTTAGGCATTTTTGATACACAAAGGTTACAACTGAAAAAGATGAAACTTCAGAGCAGATCTGAAGGAAGTGACTGAAGAAGTACAGCATCACATACTTAATAACTTACTTAGTTGATCTCATAATCATATTACAGTTGTAAAAGGGAACAGTGAAACATTCCAAAATGAAATACAAAGTGTGCTCATGAAAGCCCAACCTCTATTTCAGTACTTATATCACATACCCTGAGTTTACACACTCAAATTTACTAAGTACCAAGTAACCAAAAACAAATCAATGAAACTGAGAAATTCTGTGGAAAGGGCATGAGTCACATGGTGATACACATAGTCACAAATGTAGTGACTCACCTATGTCATAGAATTCAATTTGGTACATTTTACTTACAAACACACACACACACACTGACAAAGAAGAAAACATTATCATACAAGAAATACTGACACATTACAGTTTAAAATCTGAAAAAGTGTATTCATATAGTTGATACACTGAAGTGAAAGCGAAACAAGTTTATATTCTCATTCTGACTAATCTATGCAGTCAGAGGCAGCTGTGACATTGATTAAAAAAAAAGGTGCCAATGCTGACTAATGCTATTTCTAGAACACACTAAGATCCCAGTATTCACTCACTAGTGTGCTACATTACAGACAGTACAATATAAGGCTGAGGCAGATCTTTTTGTTGTGGGACAAGCTGGCTGTATATTATACTACAGATCCAAACATTACATGTATCACCTGTTTTATGTTGTGTGTGGGGGGGGGGGAGGAGAGGATAAGGTGGGAGAGGGAAAAACATTGATCAATTTGGTGTGCTTGACCAGACTCCTCTAGGCTCTACACTAAAAAAAAAAAAAAAAAAAAAAAAAAAAAAATTAATTTCAGCTTGTTCACTTTCTGTTTGTCACAATACTGAAATTTCCTTGCAAGACATTCATGCTGCATACAAAAACGCCTTTCTATTACTACGATCAGAAACAAAAAATCATAAAATACTTATGGTTAAACTGTTTTTTCATCCTCAAAGTCAAGTGAGCACTGACAAGAATTATACAAGTACAGACTTGTCTATCTACTAGTACTACTGTACCAGTACAGGTCACAAGCTAATTAATCTCAACAAAACTATATGGCACATTTTACATAATCCATGTGTTGGACTTGGAGGCATTGGAGGCCTTATAGTTATAGTGTTAGTGTAATATTGATACTAACCAATGCTACCAGTACCACTTTCCCTTTCACTTTCAGTAATACTATCCCTTCCACTTCAGGTCTATGTTCAACAGCAATCTCACTGTGATCTTTCATACATGGGGGTCTACTCTTATACAAGTTACAGCCATATTTTAAACAGCTGGAGGTCTTCCTTGTTATAATAATAAAGGGTCTCCTGTCCTTTAGGAATGCTTCATGAGGAGGCAGAATATTCATGGTGGCACCAAACAATTAACTTGAAAGGCAATTTTTCCCCTAAACTTATGTTTCATAAAGACTAAAACAGACTTACCATGACTATGTCCTATGGCTGTCAGCTATTTCTGCACTGTAAAAATATGAGCTGTGCTGATACAACAAAAATCAAGAACGATAACCAGTGAACCACACCTACTACCATAAGTAGCAGTCTCATGCACATTCATCACATCTTCCTCTTTTGAGGAAAGACAAAGAAGCGAACTCGGTGAGAACAGGTGAACCAAAAGAACTGTACTCACATATGATTTAAATGTGAATCATGGTAAGTACGTTTACCAAAAGAAAATTTTCTTCAAGAAAATTTCAAGTTTGATAAACATACTTACCACATTTCTTGCTGACAGCTGTGACTTTTGCTGCCTTGCACCAATACTCATCCATTTAATCACAAATCTGTAGGCACAAACGCATGCCCCATAACTTCATATATGAAGACAGCCCATACCAGAAACTTGCCATAACCTATAGATCCCTAAGGCAGGGAGGATGGGCAGGCCTTAGAGTGCAGTATGTACATAAAATGAATTTCAAGGGGGGAAAAAAGAAACAGGTTGTTTAATTCTATACTTTATCATGTCTCACTGAAGCAGAATAGTATTAGTAATAACACTTAACAGGATGGAGGGCTCACCTTAGTGATAGCATGAAGAAGACAGAGAAATGAACTTAGTGGAAATGGCATGCTGAGCAACTATCATTATCAAGGGAGATGATGCTTCTGGAATCATGTTCCCTATCAGGCCTATGTCTGGAAACATTCAAGGTGCCAGTGGGCAGTACCAAAGACCTCCCCCAGATCATCTTTGTATAACAGGAGGCATAGGAAAAGGCCCACACTCTGATCATGTGGTGTCTCATGGAAAACAACGGCCAGTTCCAAGAAATGAAGTGGTGACATTGAAAGAAATGCAAAGACCTTGTCTGTACCCTAGTACAAACAAAAAGCCAAGACTGGACAAAGAAGACGATACTCATCATCAGGGGCCAGGAAAGAGGCTGAATAAATATTACAGGAGAAGGGTCTTTAGGAATCCGATTCATGGTCAGTAATTTGGACAAAAGGGAAAGAACACAAGCATGCCCTGCTAGATCAGAGACAACAGCTTGGGGAAAGACACTAAGCCAAGGTCCATGAAAAGGTGACCCAGAAAATTAGCCAACAGAACAGAAGGGATGAAAGCACTAACAGTAACAGTGATCCATCTACCGTGTCAGCCGCCTTGATCAATGAAAAGAGCCCTGTCTGCAAGACCCACTCATGAAATAAAGAACATGTGTGAGAGGAGGAGGAAGTCCAAAATTGTAGTTGAGCTGGCCAGAGGAGGCCACAAAATGATAGTGGGAACGTTTTCACATGCTTTCCTAAGAATCTTCTGATGATGGGTTCAGGCCCTTCCATGATATGGAGAGGGCCTATAGTAGTATAGACAGCTTATGTAGTGCGGACTGAAATAGGAGACATGCATAGTGAGAAGAGATCCTTGTGAGGCTGAACCAAAGGACCCACCCAAGCTGAATGACAGTGTGGACTAGGATCCATTCTGTGTGCAGTATCATGTCAGTGCCGCTCACACTTTCACAGAGTCTGCTAAAATGCTGACCTTGTCTGGAACTTATTATTGGCAGAGATCAGCGTTTTTTGAGTGTCTCCCTAGAAGGGATATTCTGTCCTCTTTGAGAATGGCTGCAACCAGTCCCCTTTTTTGTTGGTGGAGCATGCAACCCTGGTGTTGCCATTAAGGATTAGGACATGTTTCTCCACTGTGACTGGAAATGCGGGGAAAAGACCTCCATGTTCAGCCCACTGGTGTGCCAAGATTTGTGCTGGGGGGAACTAGACACCCAGAGTCAAGAACTGATTTATCTACATGGACTCTCCAATCCACCGAGGACACATTCATATAAACAGTTTACCTTGACAGGGAAGAAGAGTATCAGCACCTCAATCAAAGGCTAGGCTGAATTCAGCCATTGCTCTGTTGGGTTCCAAAACCCAGTACTCAAGGGGATTACCTGATCCCACATTTAGCAAGATTGGGACCAACTCAACCTAACTGCCACTGAACTTGTCTTTTGTGGGATCAACCCAAGCAAAGGAGCACGGAACTCCATGAGAATCTGGAGGGTGGATAGCTCTTAAGCTGTGGCCTCTATGGCCTGATGAAGATGGGAAAGGTTGGCTGTCACTTTGAGTTTGACTAAGCAGTGGAGAGCGAGGTGCACTGGCCAGACAAAGCACCAAAAGGGTTCCCGCTCTGATTGCTCCAGGTTGAGAATGAAGCCCAGCAAATAGGAGGTCCAATAATACCCGAACCAGAGATCCTGGGTCGAAGCAAAAGAGAAACACAACATTTAAGTCAACCCCAAATCTGACCTCTTTGACCTGGACAGAGACAGAAATCTCTGGTAATCCTGAAGAGGAGCAAGTAGCTGTGGCCAACACAAATTCCAGGCCCAAAAACAAAACACCTAAGTGCTCTTGACAAACCACAGTTATCTGCAATCTTGGGGATAAAAAAGAATGTGAAAGTAAGTGCCCTTGATAAACCAGTCATTTGCAATCTTGGGGACAGTAAGAATGTGAAAGTAAGTTTCCCCCTAGTCCCCAAGATGTCGAGACCGAGACCATTTCCATCTGAAAGGTGATAACTTTAAGAAAGCTATTTAGAGCAGGCAGGATAAATGCTGATCGACTTCCCCCACCCCCTGACACTTTGAGAACAACAAAGAAACGTATTAGAAAACTGAAGCCATGTTGCTAACCCCTCTGAGTCTAATGGAGGCCTTGGCAAAGAAAGGGTCACTGCCTAAGCGAGAACAGAATGGGCCATGGGTTTCACTGAGATCTGAAGGATGGAAGGGTGGGAGAATGTGGAGGTTGAGATGCATACTTAAGGAACATGAAGCCTGATTTAATCTACCTCAGACTGAAGCAGTCCACGCATGTTCCTATGCATGAATGAACCCTGTGCTGTCACGCCGCGACCTAGAGGGACAAAACCAGGAGGGCTACAAGAAAAGCAAAAGGCCTTAGACTGGACCATGGAGAAGACTGCAAATACAGAATCCTTTTACATCAAAACCATATTCGTCTGGACACTCCAAGGATGTGGCTAAAAAACTAACGGTTCTGAGCAACCATCATAAACAAGCAGATTGCCTCAGAAATCAGCTCCCGGCAGAGTTGAAACAATCAGGAGAAATGTCTCAAAAGGCAAAAACTGATTTAACTTAACCCTTTGACTCCTGCACCCTATCCACCAGCATCCTGCATGTCAACCATGCTAGCAAAGCAAAATCTTATTAACCCTTTGACTCCCTCACCTATCCACCAGTTTCCTGCTGTAATCTGGTGGGTAGGGTGAGGGAGTCAAAAGGTCAAGTTTTTACAGTTGGTGGACAGGGTGTGGGAGTCAATGGGTTAAGGTCTTGAAGAGGATGTTCTGGAATGTGAGACCATCCACTGGGCAACAATGGCAGAAGCTATCCCTCTTGAGCAGTACTCCTGCAGGGACATATATAAATGGAAACTTGCAGAATTGGATGAAGGTGCCTGGGGAGTGCCAGCAAGCCACATCAAAGATATTCTGCACACTCCTCATGTGAGCAAAAGTCAATGATGATGCCCAAGCTCAGAACTCATAAGCCTGATAAAGTCTGCAGACAACTCCTACCAAATCTGTACCTGACCTTCATGTCAGTAATCAGCCAAAATTAAAATAACTTCTCCTTCCATCAGAGATGCTTGAGCACCTGATATCCTGTATAAAAAATATAGTTCCTGTTCCAAGAGATGGGGTGGCTGCAGCGATCTACTCTGAGGCATTCACTCATCTCTGGTAAACATTTTATCTGAAGAGCTCTAAATTAGTCTAATCAGACTGACTCACTGAGTGCGATATTGGACATCAGGGTTTAGTAGGTTTAGTAAGGAAGAGAGGGGTCTGATGTGAGTGGTAGAACATAGGTCACCTGGGAATTGAATCTTCACCAAGAAATCCAGAAGAAAACAAAGCAAAAATAAACCATCCAAATCCAACATGGAGGATACATCACTGGAAACCACTGAGAGTTTCCCCTCCCTGGATCTCCAACCAAAAGCAAAGAAATCAGGAATGCTCTCTCAAGAGTGAGATGCTTCAGAGAGATTTCTCAGATGGGCTTGTAGTTGTATGGAAAACACAAAGAGAACCAGAAAGAAGTCCCTAGTCGATGTGCCTCTGGGGTTCTGGTCAGCTTGGAAATAGCGGAACTGACAATATCCTTTTGCAGGGGTTGTCTGAGAAGGAACAGCTCCCAATCTGAAGGAGAGTACTGAGTAGTACAAACAGCTGCCTGGTGGACTTTTAACTCTTTGACTCCCGCACCCTGTCCACCAGCATCCTGCACTGTCAGCCATGCTAGCAATGCATAAACTTAACCCTATGATTCCCTCCCCCTATCCACCAGCTTCCTGCATAACGCTGGTGCATAGGGTGGGGAGTCAAAAGGTTAAATTTCTGAAGTTGATGGACAGGGTGCGGTAGTCAAAGGGTTAAAAAAACAAAACAAAACAAAAAAACAACAAAGAGAAAGACTGTGGAAAAGGAACGCCAGAATTCAGCGATCTGATGCGAGATGGGTTATGGGGTCTACACAAGTTTTCTGATCCAGTCATCCATATTTACCCACTAGGACTATTAGTAAACTTCCTGCTGTAAAATCACTTGTATTTCTGCAATGAAGCACTCAAAAGCTACAGCCCATGGGTCAGAAATTCTACCGGAAAAAAAGCAGGTCATCAGGGAATCAACAAGGCCTATCTTCCTCAATGGAAGGAGTTAAATAGATAATAGGTAGCTGGCTTATCATGAACAGCAACGTTCCATGACACAATCTGCATGAGAAATCTATCATTCACACGCAAGTCAGACTTTGTGGCTTGTCTTTTCAGTTTTAATTATTTCCTAGTAATTAGGGGGTCAGATTACATCTAATACATACAGATCAGTACAAAATTCACACCCAAATTTTCAGAGGTCACACATAATAACTGCCAGAAAGTGAACTGAAAGCATGAACACACAAAAATATATCATATGACACTTTCTCTTGTAATATAATAAATGTACTTGATTAGTTGACATAACATATAAGAAACTGATATTTCAGCAGAATTCTTTTTTATGACCTCCATGACATGGCACAAGTTACATGTAATCTATTTTCATTGTTGCATTATCCGATGTGTATTTTTCCCTTCCCCTTCCCTTGTTTGTTTCATAATGCTTCCTTCACTTCCTTCTTTTCCTTTGATTCTGTCTAATTTACGTTCTTGAACACAATACCAATATAATTACTAGCACTACTGTTCTATTATTCAATTGTTACTGTGTTATAGTGAAGGATTGGCATTTATTTATCTCCTTAGTGACAAGTTTGTCTTTCATGCTTCTGTAAAGCGCATGAGCCAAGTTGATGGCTTTTTATTGTAAGTCATTACATGATGAAAAATTATCACAACACATTTTATAACTTGCTTCACATTTTCTGTTTTATGGTTCATTTTTATACTCAAATTTCGTGAGGAGCAGCAAGGACTTGCTGCATAACAGGTCCAATGGGACCTCATGTTACTAACTATTCTTGAGCAAAAAAGTATTCTGAAAACTGTCACAATACATCCAGACTGACTGGCTCACACACATAAAGTCAAACACAGTGAGTTTATCACAGACAAGAAAACTTCATAAAAATTAAAACACTTCTGACATGCTTAACATTATTTATTGACCGGCTGAATCCAGACTAATGCACCACTGTTAGCATGGTGATTGCTGAGATGATGATTTAGATGACAAAAAGCTGATTTCATGAAGCTTACCACTCTGGGGAAACTTAGCTGAATCACATGGTCTCATGATCCAGTCATAGACTGAGTTGGCTATTCTGAAGATTCTTGTTGGTTTTCACTAAAAATCAGTTTACCAGTAGAAGCTGTTCATTGATCAGAAACTTAGACCATGAGAAAAGATCAGACTAACATTATCATTGACTCAGATTGTGGTGGACTGGACGGAATGCACACATGTATCATTGTATGCATGACATGCTACTTGAACTTGAAGTTACAGTGTGTACAACAGAAAATCAATACGTCGGGGTTAAACTTTGGCACTGGCCTCAACTCCACTACATCAAATAAGAATTTCATATCCGAGATGCACATTTGTGCGTACTAATTATCACTTATTTTGGCTGGTAAGTTTTTCAATCTGGCTAGAATAAGATTTTAAATCTGGATGGTAAAAATTCTGAAGCACCAGCCAAAGGCAGTAGGCACAAAGTATGACTGTCAGGGCTAGGGAGGAGAAGAGATCTCTGGATAGTGCATGGGTCAACTTTGGGGTGACCCATGAGCCAAAAACAGTTAACTGGGGAAGAGGGACTTCTTCAGTTTAACACACTTTACACTAAGTTACAGTGCCCTATGGAAGTCAAGGACAGATCCTACTCCTAGCATCACTATTGGCCATGCTGTCCTGGATCCCAAACAGACTCCTTGGTTCAGTGCAGGGGTCTGGCCACCATGTATGATTTCTTTGAAAGACTGGGAGGACACACAGGGGAGATAGGTTCCCAGCACCTTCTCCACCAATGTAAGCCCTGACCCATGTTAATGTTCCAGCTGTGGAGGGGCAGGAGGAGACCAGCAGCAAAAGGGCTTCCATAAAGAAAGAAGCATGGTCCTGACTGGTCATGGAATCATCCTTTATGTCGTCCTCCAATGCATCCAGCTTCTGGACATTCCAAACAAAGGAGGAAGAAGACCAGGGGGTGAAGTCACATGACAGCATACATGATACAGGAATGAATAGAGCATGGGTCCACCAGAAAACGGACTGGGAACACAGCAGAACATGCCAACTCCACAGGAACATTAACTGTGGCACCCAGCGTATCTGTATATATATAGGATGGCATGATCATGTGCAAGTGTGTGATATAGGAATTAGGATGGCATGATCATGTGCAAGGTGTGTGACAGAGAATGGATGTCCCAAGTCTGCAAAGACGTAGTCCTGCCAACATTTCTAGCATGGCTGGCCTCAATGGGCGAAGAGGTAGAGGCTGATGAACCATGCCCAGGCCAAACGCCAAGGGAGGCTGGTGGACCTAGCTCTCTAACTGAATTGGGTAATGAAGGGCAAGGGAGCAGAGCAGATGTGCTTCCACAAGATGTGGTAGTCTCTCTTGGTGCCAAGTAATTGTTGGCCTGAACCAAAGTGGGGACTGACATCACCGATCAAGGTTGCTCTGCCTTCATGATAAAACCTCTGATGTTGTCCCCACCAAAGGAGTGGAAAAAGTGTGCCCTTGAACCTAGATAGTAGATAGAGGGCTGGACAGATGAAAGAAGGGATCCTAAACTGAAGAAGCACAGTCTACATTGAGACATGACCCAGATGCTGCTGAAGCAAGGTCCATGACTGAACTGTCTTGGAAAGAAAAGCAAGTGCACATCTCACTTTGAGCCTTGAGGTGCAAGCTTGACTCTGACAGATTGAGTCTGCAGAGGCCTAAGCTGTTGGTTCCACAGGCAATGCAATGGTACAGACCCTTCAAAGACAGACCCTGCAGAGATGCCAGCTTGGCAGAGTTTGCAGGAACCAAAACCTTTGGCTTGAATGGTGCAATGAGACCGACTGCTTCAAGATGCAAGCTTGGCACTGCCCGCACAGTTATATAAATCTCAACCTGGGGGGGGAGAAGGCAGCTGAGGGGACAGAGGAACAAGTCAAGTCACAGCATGGGTGAAACTTCTGAAAACTAATTTGACTGAAACAAGGCTGGAGTCCAGGGACCACCTAGACTCCAGCAGGGTACAGGGCAGAACCCTGCTAGGGGGCTGAGGGGGCCGAAGCCCAAAACAAATGGATTTTCTTGGATTTTTTATGACATTTTGGTTGACTCACTGGTCACCCACATAGAAAAAGCTTAACTTACACAAGCACAAAACAGGAAACCCCCTCCCCCCAGCCTCCTGGTACCCATGCACCTTTCCCAACTATCAACTGATGAAATACTTTGGTAAATAATATGGTCTACAAAAAACTGTAAACTCAACAGTAACTGAATAAGCTTTTCTTGTACTCAGTTGTAGAAGATTTTTTTCAAACAAACGAACTGAACACGTTCCTGCCACAAGTATTTTCTTCCTCCACACATGATATTCATTGCCACCACTGCCTATGTTGTTTAGACACTGCCACTTCCCAATTCATTCACAGTTTGCCCCTTGATGGATGTCAGTGCATCGGCTTCTTTCAAGAAAATCATGATCACTGACTTTCAAAATTGCCTTGCAAAATTTCGCCTCCGTAGTCAGTGAAAGATTCTGAGGAAAGACTTGTGGATACAGTGGAAGTGTGGAGAAAACTACTTCCATTATGAGATATAAAATATGGATCAGATGGAAACAAGCAAAAGTGAAGCCCGCAGGATGTTTTTATTGACGATTTTTTTTTTTTAAACACTGTCACAAGTTCCATCAAGAACAAAAACTCATTTTGACAGAATTCCATCTGTAGACAAAAAAAAGTTTCACTCATGTTTCACTCATCTGACAGGCTCAGTGAGCCAACAGTCAAAAGAAACAAGGCATAGACAAAGACAAAGGCAGTGGGAAATTGGTGAGCAACGTGAGACGAATAAATTATGCTTCAAGTTCAAGCGAGCTTTGCCACTTAATCTAGCTTTTTTTTTTTTCACCTTCTGCTAAGAAGAAGATATTCACAGACACAGAAATGAACAAAAATAAAACCTGAAAAAACAAAAACAAAACAAACAAAAAACAGAGAAGCAGGCAGAAATGGGGAAAACAAAAAACAATTTAAAAAAAGCAGAAATGGCGGTGTGTGTGTCACTGTGTGTGACTGCCACCTATGATAGCAGTGTAGTTCATTGGTTATTGTTCTTGATTTCCCTGGTAACAGCAGAGCTTCTCTTTTTACAAGGCAGAAATGACTATAAGCGGGTGCTGTATCATACTTCATAGTGTATGACATTCATAATGGTGAGTCATGGTACAGCATGTGTATCATTTTATAAGTGATGTTTATGTCACGACTACCTCTACTAGTACATACTACTACTACTAGTGTGGTGACATTAACTAAGTAATACTAGTACGAGAACTACAACAGATCTAGGCAATTCAATCAGTACTTCAAAGGTCCAGTACAATATTCTAATTTCACTATCAGCTTGAGAATGCATAGATTTTTATGTTTGGTGGAAGTTACAATTTTAGAAAAAACTCAAAAAGCCAACAAAATTAGAAACATTCTTTCCAACTTCCATACATCACTATGCGTAATCTTATTAAAGTAAAACTATCCTATAATTTCAGTCATTTAAATACAGAAAGACAAGAAAATCAGCAAATTAAAATCAGACCTCAATAAACACATATAACAAAACACGTACTATGAATATGATTTCAAAATAAAGCATATAAATTAAAAATTACCTTTTTCAGCATTTTGCGCTGCAAACCTAGGGCACCTGATGACTTTCTGGATTTGAAGAAACGTCGAGGAGCAGCAGGGATGTCTTCTTCCTTCTGACTGTTATCAGCCGATGACAACACATCTTGTGATAGTTCCTGAGAATCAACAGATGCTGGGGATGGTGTGTCTTGGGAGTCCAAGGGTTTCAAGTGAAAGCTCGGTGAGTCTACTAGAAGGTCATCGAGCTCATCATCAGTAGTCTCTTGAGAAAACTGAGAGTCATTCAATGTATCTTCCTGAGGTACTTGGGATTCAGCAGCTGCATCAGAATCAGCGTCTTCCTTGTCAATTATGTCTGGAGGATTTTGCCTGTCTTCATAATTCTCCTCCTTGCCAATGGACCTTGGAAGTTCGAGATCCAGCTCAGGCATGGGTGGTGAACTGACACTGATTGTAGTATCCTCTTCCTCTTCGGTCTCTTTTGGTGGTGATTGTGCAGCCCGTCGTGATTTGAAAATTCTGTACTGTTTTACACCTGAGCATATTCTTCTGTTTCCACTACCTGTTGATTCATTTGTACTACTTGTTTTAGTACTGCTGCCACTGTTGTTTATTTTGTTGTAACTGCCAGATTTGTTGTAACCACAAGAAATTTTGCTATAACCTCCTGAAGTTTTGCTGTAACTGCTGGTAGTTTTGCTGTACACACTAGCGCTGCTGTTGCTGGCACTTTTACTGCTGACACTAGTACCAGACCGTATGGATGACTGGCTTGACTGAACTTCAAGTTTGTTTGGAACAAATTTTGTAGCATCTCCAGCAGGGTGATTTTTGGGAGACAAAAACTGACCTTGAACCACTTGTCCATGCAAAGGAGGACTGTTTTTCCTCCTCCTCCTCTTCATCGTCATCACTAATATCTATCACCATAGTTTGTTTGGGAGTGCTGATTGTTGAACTAGTTCCCTGAGAATAGGCTGGCATTTTCACGGAGTGAGAAGAAGTTGAGCCTGAAACGGTAGGCCTACCTGAAGATGATGATGCCAAAACTGCTTCTGGCCATGCACCACTTGCTTCTGACCATGCATCACCAACCGTGTCCTTCACACTTCTGAAGCATTTAGACTGCATACTGTCCTTTTTCTCAAACACATCAAATTTTGATTTATTAGACAGCATTGACCTTGTATCATAGTCACCTTTCATCTGTTGACTGGATGAAGCATCTCTCATAAAAAAGCTTACAGCTGGATCCGTACGAACATCAGTGTCTCTGAAATGTGATCGGTAATCCCAAACACTAGAACCAGAGTAAGCTGCTGCTGTGTGACTATGTAACACATTACAGGGATCCGTCCTCATTCTTTTGACTGGAGAATCATTGAAAATATTGCTGATGGGTGAATGATAATCTCTAGAGTACGTTCCCCAAAATGGCTTGCGATTATGAGCAGGAAAGACATCACTATTGGCATCAGTATCAAAAACTGTGGGTGATGAAAAGATGGACTCTGCTGTCCGTTTTTGAGGACTTCTTTGAGGGCTGAGTGTTGGCGACACATACTGTGGTGACATTTGATTTGAAACAGGTTTATGGGACTCAACAGAATACAACATATCCAAATCTTTTTTTACAGTTTTTCCTACATCAATGTACTGGGTCATAAAACGCTGTTTTGTAGGACTAGACCCAACACGACCTTCATGAGAACGTGTGTAAGTTCTCCCAGGTCGTGCAATGGCACACAAATTACCAGTGCTAGAATCACTGCTGTGCTGAAACAAATTTGTGCTGGCACTGCTTTCAGTTTCAGGATCCACATTTCCTGGAGTAAATATTCTTGAAGCTGGAAGTCGAGTGGCAATCCTCTGGTAGTTTGTACTAGCAGCAAAGGGAGGAGGAGGCTGGACCTTGGTGGGACTTGTTTTCCCCCTTTCATCAGTGTCAAAGCTGAAAGGATCTTCTGACTGCATCTTGAACTCCCGAGACTTGTGTAGTGTAGAATCAGGGTGTGCCTTCTTCCGGTCACGCACATAGTTTGTGTTTCCCCACTTGGTATATGCTGGAGAAGCCTTGACAGTTGCTGCTTTGCCGCTCATCATCTCATCAAATGAACGGCTAGCAGTACTGTGATTGTCCCCTGCTCGTCCATATGTTTTAGACGTTCTGTACAGCCTCGCTGTGCTCGGGCTGCTCATACCTGCACAAATTATATATTTTTTTAAAACAATAAATCACTCTGACATTCTTCCATTTCAAAAGCTGTACTGTACAGAAAAGTGCACAAACTACTTACTTTCAATGCACCAAGCATCCTAGTCCAGAAGCAAAAGTTAATTACTGATGCATAGTTAGTATAAGAAAGTCCTCTTAGTCTTACTCATATTTTTCGTTTTCCTCAACACTGATCATTTAATAAGAATTCATTATTCTCAAAACATGGTTCAGAGCTGAAAGATTTTATGATCCTCTTGCTCTCCTCTGTCTTCACACCACCTGCTCTACTTGTGATAAACTTGCAGTATATAAAATATTCAAATTAAACGCTCACTGAGATAAAGGCACCAGGAAAGCGCCAATAGGACATGGTGACTGACTCAGTGACTGCACAACTTCCTTTCTAATTTTCTGAGATGGTTATGTTGTTAAGCCCGCACTGTGCAGGCAGTGCAGTTTCCACAGCCACTGACATGACTTACACGACATATATAATTTGTAATATATCTGATGTTTTGTGACTCAATGTGAGCTATACACACATGACACAAAGGATGTTTAGGTACTGGCATGTCTGCACACTTTTTGACCTAGGAGATCTGAAAATCTCAAGCCAATACCCACAAGTCAGGAGGTATCAAGCAGGATCAAAGCCAGACCTGACTGCAGTTGACATCCTTATTTGACTACTGTGCCTGTTCAAGAGTTTTACCCGAGGCTGTGAACCATGGTCCTCCAATATTCAAACTGTATGCTCAAGTTCAAGTCATATTAGTAGCATGCTGTAACTTTAATAACCAAAAAGTGACAGACTAATACTAGCAAAACAGTCATGTCATAGAGTCAGTCACAACCGGATAGTTAGCAAATAGTATCACAATACTTTTCCAGTTTGATGAATTATGAGCTTCTGAAACAACTTATTGTTTAAAGCCCAGCTGACTGCAGAGCAATATCAGGGCTATAGCCATGTCAAAATGTACACATCTGGTTGGAAAGAAGAAAGCTGGAAAGGAAAATTAATGTATGTATAGCAATATATATATGCATGCACATAATCTAAGGATATGCCCCTGGCAACTACAATGGCTATTGAAAATGAAGACCGATACTGAACTTCACCAAGTTCTGTAGCATATCTATAGAAAATTTCTCACCGGAGTTTTCAGACAGCCCAGTAAATCACTAAATGACTTTAACTTACTTTAAATCTCCTCTTGATCTTTAAAAATTGGAACAATGGACTGTGCAGCTGACCCACATTCACTGGTTATATCAGTGAATGATGCTCCTTTACGGTAAGCATGCACTTATCTGACTTATGCATGGCAGATCAAACCTATGTCTCTATAGTCTATAGTCTGTTGCCTGCAGGGCTTGCTTTGATTTTCAGTGCTTCTTTAATTTTTCATTTTGAGCTTTGAAGGGTACAGATGTGCCCTTGAAAATGGTAGTAACAATTCGAAAAAATACAACCATCTTTAAATTGACACATATATCCGGTTTGACGCACCAACTAAGCCGAACATAAAACAAGTGCTCACAACAAGTGAATACCCTTCAGTCAATTTTAAGATGGGGACAGAGCTAACCACTCATGTGACTCAGCTTGACAAAGATTAGGAGACCATAACATCATTTTTTTTTCAGCAATCAACATCCAACGACAAAATGTCTTGTACACATTACCATGTGACAATGCTGGAGGGTCCAAGAATAAGCATGGGGCTAAGAATTCAAATACACCGTTAGAATGATAAAAATGAACTGGTATTACGCAGACTGTTTGACCACATATAACATGCAAGGAATTTTTTAACATGAACTGTCCAAGAGTCTGTCAAAAACTTTTTCTTTTGAGCTATGGATTTAGGCCATTTCTTAGACATACTGTAAAATACAACTCTGGCATGCACAGTAAGTAAGAATGCTGGACTTTCAATACATGATAATGAGGTCAGATTTAGACCCTGCTGAGCATGTAAAGGATGAAATTGTTCCTATCTCCCTGGTGCCATACGTTACGTACACATACAGAGGAGTCCACCTATAACGAATTTGCCTATGATGAATTTCTGGCAACATCATATTCTTTTTATCTTCCTTGCTCACTTTCCCTTGTTACTGTTATTGTTAATTAAAGCCCAGCAGTTTGGGTAGAGCCATATCAGGGCTCTAACCGCTTCAAAACATACAAAACTTCAAAAGGGACAAAAAGAAAAGAAAATTAAGTATATATGGTCACGGCTACAAAATGGCGTCGAACGGGCCGTGTGCGATACTACCGATCTTCGGAGCTAAATTTACATTCTCTATACCTCAAATATAGCTACAAATTTAAGGTAACGTGAAAGCGAAGTAATGACCTTTGCGCCTGGGTGCATTTTCCCCCACAGCAACTGATAACAGTTCCGAAAATCAATCATTTTGTTGTTTGTTTACACTATCAACGGAGATAATTTTGTGACACTTCAGTGAGTGTGCGCAATCGACTGAGCGACACACCACAACGAGTACAAGCAACTTTTATGTCTGGGACTTGATCAACATTAAATTGAATGCATAAAGCCCTCATACTTCTACATCGGCAAATAGTAGGCGCAGGAAGAAGAAAATTGCCAAGCAAAATCTGCTTAAAGTACATAACCCTTGCGCATAAGTATCGTCGATTTATCACTAACTCGGGTAAAACCAAAGAAGTAAAAATAACTGATTCTCTCAAGAATGAATGTATTTTCGTTTGTCTCATTCAAAAGAGCGATGTGATGTTTACAATATGCGCAGTCTGCCATGAAATTCAGCTTCTGCTTTCTGTTGTGAACGCTGTGTTATGTACTTTTTTTTTTTCATGCAGACTGACACTGCAGCTGTTGCACACTGACTGCACTGACTTGGTCATTTCATTGATACGGCTTTGTGTCTTTCGCCATGTGAAGCGAAAATCGCTCTGTGGAATGGCAGGAATGAAAAAAACCTGCTCAAGCTTTTGTTGTGAATCATTTTCCCATGTTATGTACAACAGATTTTGGCCAGGATTGCTTTTTTTATCTGTTAATATATTGATATGTCCATTGCTGTCATACTGTAGTTGTTATAACCGATAATTAACATCCTTTTAGCCTTACTCTTTGAACTTGCTGACTTAATTCTTCAGTTTAGTGTTGGTTTTGCCTTGTGTTTGTAGGGACCGATCAGCCTGATTGTCGTGATGGTGATGTACACCTGTGACTTCTTGATTTATTGTTTACTACAGGCAGAAAATGTACATTCATCATTTTTACATATATAAAGTTATTAAAAAGCACTGATTAGTGATACTTGGTACTTGCATGTGTTGGCCTTATTGTTCATGGGTCAGTGCATAACTTCACAGCAACAAAAATCGTACCAAACCAAACCACTGTTTACAAAAGCAATTTGATTGAAGAATAATGTTGAAAAAAGAGTTTGTTGCTCTTGGATTATTTCAATCATCATTTTAGGCTTTTTCATGGATTTTGGACAATGTTGTGCACTTTTCATGATGTTTATAACATCACATCAGCATCTGCATGGTCTGGATCTTGTGAAGTTATGAACATATGATACTGATGTTAAATCTTATAATACTAATGTTAAATCTGTTAAAATGCCTTGTGCAGGTCAATATTATTATTTTTGAGAAATCTTAACTGAAATAGTTCATGCCTTAAAATTTGTAAGCAACTTGCACAATGTACATGATCTCACACAAAAATGCAGTATAATCATCTGTTGTGATGTTATGAACAAAGAAAGAAATTTTAGTGGATGCTTTTGTCACAAGTACATACCTGCTATTGACTTTATAGTTTGTTTATAGCCTATTGGTACAGTTTTAAGTAAATCTTATCTATATTAGTTTCACACAGTGGCTTATGCTTTTAAGTCTGCGGTGTTGCAAAAGATGTTTTCTGTATGTGAAGTTATGAACATTTTATAGAAAACAATGCTTTTTTCTGAAATAACTTTTTATCAATCCCATTATGCAAAACATACAGATACAATCCCTGTAGCTTCTTTTTATCTGTTTTTATACAAAAATTCATGGATATATTTGCAGGGTTTTTTTTTCTAAAGAAAAGGTATATTCCCTCTCAGAATGTTGTGAAATTATGTACTAAAGAGATCTTTGTTGAGTTTAGGAAATCACAGTTCACTTAAAAAGAAAGCAATTATCATATGTGATGTTTGGTTATTATTATTTCAAATGACATATGGTTTGATGCCATGTTTTGCTTTTTAGAGGAACATTTAGTACAATATTAAGTTGTGAATGTTGTGAAGTTATGAACATTTTATAGAATAGCCATTCCCCCCCCCCCCCCTCATTATTAATCCCAAATGTATTCAAAACATGTTGATACAATCTCCTGAGCTCTTGTATCCCTGTTTTTGTAGAAATAATCAACACAATTCTGTTTTCCTGAAGAAAAGGGAGACTCCAAGAATGTTATGAAGTTATGTACTAAAGAGATCTTTACTGAATTCAGCAAGCCACAATTCACTTAAAAAGAAACTGACTGTCATGTGCTGCATTTTGGTTCTTATTTCAAGTGAAAGATAGCTTGATGCCAAGTTTTGTCATTTAGAGGATGCTGCAGTACAATATTTTGTTGTGACTGTTGTGAAGTTATGTACAGATGACAATTTGGGTGCTGTTCTGGTATGTGTTCATGTAATATTTTCATAGCCTGTTTTTGTTTGCAACATGTCTTTTGAGTTACTCATAAGCTATTTTGCACAACAATAAGAATTTTCAGCTTTTCAGATCTTTTAAATGTTGGGAGGTGAGTGGACATTCCATATTTCCAGTAACGTACGTATAGTAAGCCTTAATATGAAAACATTCACAATCAAGCATTACCCGAGTGCTTCGCATAATTATTTTGTCAGCTCTCTTTACATTGCTTGTCTTCAAAACACCAGAAGTCTGTTTTATCTTCCGTGGTACCGCTCTTAAATTTACACACTAAAGAACTGTTGTGAAGTTATGTACAAAATCGTCTCATTTATTTTCTTGCATTTAGTGTGTTTGATTTTCCTGTCCTGCCTTCAGATGTACCAACTGGACCTGCTGTTAATGTGTTCACATTATTTTGAGCAAAATATCTGTTCCTTCTCAGGGTCTTTCCTTTACGAGGTTTGTGACATTGTGTGATGTTATGTACAAAGGAACATCATATTGTCTCTGTTTACAGGAGTGATATATGTCCAATTGACTTGCAAGTTGGATTATTTGTCATGGTTTTTGTCCTGCTGTTTGGTTTGCACACTATTTTACCACAGACAGGTGTTTCATTTTGTTGCTTATGTGCCACACTATTTAGACACCATTTCGTAGCCATGACATATAATGATATATATATCAATGCATTTGTGCACACAATCTAAGGACATGCCCCCAGTGTTGACCAGTCCGTCCAATTTATCACACAGGGGATTTAAAAAACATACCTGAATACAAATTTAAGCATACCTAAGGACACCAAAACATGTCTAAAATCAGGCATAAATTACCTAAGACTGCTTCCACGTATCTCACCTCCCTTGCAAAATACAAAGTACGACAAACAAAATTTACTATCAAGCACAGCAAATTCTCCCTTGCTCTATAACAAACAAGTACCATAGACCAGTTGGTACAACTGCTGAGCACAATATTCTTCATGTATCTATATCAGAATGATCAACACCTGTGCATCTGACATAAAACTGGCTGTTAAATGCCATAATCATAATGATGACATGAAAATAGGGAGTGTTGTGAATAACATCTCGACTCTACCAGTAAAGGAACAGTCAGCACTGTGTAAGGTCACAGGATTTTTCTTGCGCTACTATGAACTACTGCTATATAATACATTCCTCTGCCTTGAAATAGGCCAACTCCATGTCTCATGTACATAAACATACAGGATTTAATATTACAAAAATATCAAACATGCACATCACTGATCAGTATAGCAAGCTATGTACTATGTAGCATGTTGGTGTTTGAGTGCTTGTAGAAACTGGAAAGACATGGTATACACAACCCTAAAATTGAAAACGATGATAGTATCAGTATGTCTATCCACTGAAGACGGGAGTACACAGACCATGCACTACAGCAACGCAATGCATGCGTGGTGTAGGTCAAATGAGGAGAATGATGTATTCTATATATATATAATGCATACATTCCAACACAATATTGCTCTGAATGTAGGAAAAGAAACATCAACACTTTCACAGGCAGAAAAAGAGCTGTAGAACAAATTGTTGCTGAATGAAGATTGTTTCTCAACCAACAACAAATGTGATTACATGTTTTCCACACAAGTGATAACAGAAACTAATCACATTTTAGTTTTTACCTGTTGGCTAGTTCTATGGTGGCTCTGAACAGCTCAATGCTTGTAATATTGTATACCAATTTTTGTTTTTTTCTTAATTACCCTCCCACTCCCCATTTCCATCTCTTTTCTTTCTTCCAGTTGACATATAATTAAGTTATGATCCAGGTATCAATGCATGTGTCACTGTACATATGTGATTTTGTACAGATGACTTGATTTACCAGATTACACAAGCTAGATCTAGATTCACCGTCATTGACTAAAGACAGTATTAAGACTAAGAGGTCTGATTTTCTTAAACAATGATTTGAGCAGGTTGGTTTTGATGGAGAAGTGAAGGACAATAAATTGACAATTTTTTTTCATACTAAGTCTGGTTCTACTTACCCTTTATTTTCACCTGACTGACCAAACAGAATATGGCAAAGTTCATATACACTAATACAGTGAAGTTCAGGATGATGGGAGAAGCCTTGTTGGACCATAATGTACTGTATAATATATGCGTGATGCACGTAACTTAGTCACTAGTAACTTAGTGCTAGCTTTGTTATAAAGAGCTTTGCTTGATGCTTTAGATCAGCTGCTAGTTATAGCCCAGCTAGCTTCATAGTATACACTGCAGAATCCATGACTGTGATATTCAAACAGAAAAGCGTATGATTAATGTACTTGAGGTCTCAGATCCATGTTAAGAAGCAGTCAACTGATGATGCCATGATTGCTTCTTCTACAGTGGTTCCAATTAAGCATTGTCTTTATCAGTTTATGAATTTCTATGCTGTTCAGTACAATTAGTAGGGATTTTGAATGCTCTGTTGTAAACAGACAGTTTGATAATGCAAGTTTTACAATACACTAAAGGCAAATTATCTTTGATTGTATGCTATTTTTATTCGTTTTCATCATCATCATCGTGATGTGCCTTGCCACATAATGTTGATGATCATGGTTTTCCAGACGAATCTGTCTTTTGTTGAGCACTGCATCCTTTCTGTCCTCAGCCGCCCAGCAAGTCCGTCCAATATTATGTGACTAGGTGCTCAACTTTCTCTTGTCTCATAAAATGATGCTTATCTTTTCCTAATATTCTTCATTAATGATTTTTTAGTGTTTGACTTTTTTAAGACTGTCTCGTTTGTTTTCTTTGTTGTCCGTTGAACTCTTAACATTCTTCTTAGTAATCTTAGAAACTACATCTTGTTCTGACTTTGCGTGTTGACTGTCCACACTTAGTACCCTATCCACCTGTAGAAAATGTCAGTAAGAATAACCTCCCTGTACATCAGGTGTAACTATAGTTTATTCAATCTTGTAATTTGGGCAGTTGGAGATCAGGAGTATTTTGGTTATAAATGCCACGACTATACTCACTTACAAATCTACCAAATGCTAAGTTAAGGATGATTTTCAGGATCCATGTGCACAATATCACAGAATCTGGCATAAAAATACAAGTTGTGTTTTTCTGTTTTTTTTTCTTTCTGTTTAGCTAGTGTGTGCTTTATTGTGCCCTCTTTAATGCTGTCTCAATCATCAACAGTCCTGTAGTTATAAGGAAAAGGTGAAGATATCCTGTGGTCAACAGCGATCGGGAGGGAGGTGGGGTGACCCAAAATGAACAAATGTCGAGTCCCATAACTGACATCAGTGTATGAAATGGCTGCCTACCAGATGGAAAAAAACATGTTTTGTAGCTGAGAATTTGAGATACAGTTTCATTAGGCCTACATTTGTGAGCATTTGTCTGATGATATCCCCCCTCCATTTTTTTTAAGGTCTACAGGACTTGGGGCATTAGTTATTTGTGGACTTAAAAGATATTAATCAGAACTGTGTGCGACATACGAGAGGATGATCTGGGTGAGGTGGTAAAATTCAAAGAGCCTTACAAAGTGTTTATATGTCACCATGTCACGGCATGTGTGAAAAGAATTCAGCTCAAAAGCACCTCTCTCCCTCTGTTGTATTATACATATGCAGGTATGTGTGTGTCACTGTGTGTGTGTGTGTGTGTGTGTGTGTGTGTGTGCGTGTAAAGAATTCAGCTCAAAAGTACCTCTCTCCCTGTGTTCTATTATACATATGCAGGTATATGCGCACGTGTGTGCGTTTGTGAGTGTGTGTGTGTGTGTGTGTCACTGTGTGCGACTGCGTACTCACGGTAATGGTTTCAGCCGATTTACCCCAAAACACTCACTGAGACTGACCATCAGAACTAGACAGAGAGTAAAACCTAGCAAATGGCTAGATCTGAAATAAGCCTCGACCAGAAAAAAGGACATCTCATTTTCTTTTCGTAAACACTCAGTTAATGACTAAAACTGAAAACCCTCTTTCTCTTCGACCGTTGTTTACAAACTTTTGTAGACTTGTTATGAACGCCTGAGCTCGTATCGACCAAGAAGAAGATTGCTTACCGATATCAATGTTTACTCACCTCTGGTTAGGTTCCAAATCAACAATCACCTTCAATAATAACCATCAATGAACAGTTTTGCCTACGTAAAATAAAGATCGGAATCGTTTACTGTAAGCGCCATTTTCCTTCACAAACAACTTTTTCTACGTTAGCGCAAGCGCAGAAACCATTTCACGAAAAAGCTAGACATCAGCTCTAAGGCTTGGTTTCGCATATATAACGGGACGGTACTCTTAACAATCAAATGACTTTTAGTATTTTTTGTTTCCCCTTTTGATGTTGGGCCTGTCAGTTTCAGTTTTGACAGCATTGCACATATTTTCATGAAAGGTTTCATTTTGTGTGTGTGTGTGTGTGTGTGTGTGTGTGTGTGTGTGTGTGTGTGTGTGTGTGTGTGTGTTGGTGTTATGTAAATTATGGCCAGTTATGCCTGTAGGATAGTGACAAAGACTCTGGAAGCCTGTCTGATACAATCATGTTGATTTCTTTTTATTGTTGTTATCATAATATGGCCTTTCTTTCCCCTGAGGCTGGGTCGTTAGCCTTGTGAGGAGGAAGGAAGGAATCTCTTATTTAATGTCTGTTCACAAAAGTGATTTCACACACACACACACACACACACACACACACACACACACACACACACATACACACACACACACACACACACACACACACACCACACACACACACACACACACACAAAGACAAAATAAAAAGAAAAGGAAATGGAGAAAAAAACAAGGGGGTGGGGATGGGGAGGGAGGAGTGGAAGTTTCAATGTAAGAAGGGGAGCAATTACAATTTAAAATTCAGAACAATGAATTAACAGTCAAATGACAACATACAACAATTACTTAACTCTTCATAACAATCTGCCAACAGAGGATCTGAGAATCAGCTGGACTACCTAAATAATATCATTATTTTTGTTGTAAAGGATATCTCTAGAGTCAGTACATGGAAAATCGAGATTGTTATTTCTATATGTCGTAAGTAAGATAGGACATTCAAAGAGCAGATGGTGGACTGATAATGCTTTTGAACAAATACATACATTTTGTGTATATTTTGTTTTCCAAGAGTTCAGCCTTAGTTTGTATATCAAGGACGCTAGCTGTCTGGAGCAGTAAGGTATCAGGTTTGTGAGAAACCTCCATCTTGGATGATCAGTGACCACCTATCTGGTACGTGTGACTCATCCAGGAGCCATGTTATGGCTCCGTGAGTCACGAGACATGCACGCTCTCTGACTTGACAAGGTGATAATCTATCAGATACCTCTTCTAAGGGTGGTCTAAGGTGAGATTATCGTACAGCCACGTGGAAAGAAAAGTCTTAAGACAAAAGAAATCAGCAGCAATAATGCATACAAAAAAACAAAAAACAAAAAAATGAATGGTACTATCTATAACAATAATAATTTCATTTGTATGGTGCGTACAGTCCACGCTGAAAGTTTGCTTGTTGCAATTTAAATGGTGATAGTTTTCACAGTTCTTGGTTGCTGCAAAAGAGAAGACTAGAGCCCTAAAGGCAATGGCAGAAGCGTCTGAAAAGAGTTCCAGCTGGATCTGGTCAAGGAGGAACAAAAGTGAATTTCATTAGGCTTAAAATTTCTGTATATGTTGCCAGTGTCTGATAGCTAAAAGGTTAAGACATCCATCACAAGAGTGACTTGACCTTGAAATTTTTGTCTAATATCACTTATAGTGAAAAGACGTTAAGTCAAAGAATGATGAATGATGAACCTTGAAATGCCTGACAGCCTTCCAGCTGGAGGAAAAAAAAGAAAGGTAACAGCAGAGCAGCATCCAGGAGTCATGACCTGGATGTGGCCTGGTCTCTATATTAGAGTGTAAATGCAGCATTATTTTTTTCAAGTTCTTGTCAGCTGCTATGAATTCAGAATTCAATAAAATTGGTCACTGAGTAAAAAAAAACCAAAAAAAAAACCCCAAAAAGAAATACATGAATATAAGTCTCACACACACACACACACACACACACACACACACACACACACACACACACACACACACACACACACACCACACACACCACACACAGATCAGTTAGGGGATGGAGATGAAGACAGTGGATAGAAAACTGCTAACCTCACTGCTAGCAATCTGAGTTGGATTCTGTCCGTAATATCATTCAATCGATAAACATAATTTGTAAAGAAACCTCAGCTCTTCATGGGTCCAGCATGATAAGACCTGCACATATCTCCTCTCCCTGACAGCTTTACATTCTCTGTCTCTTGAAAACTGGATCAGATACTAATGTACGACTGATGGACTGGGTGTGCTGTGTGGGCACAAAGCTGGTCACCCATCCATTTTTCATGAGGCCCATTAGCTCAGTTGTTTGCACATCATTCCCTCAGCCGTAGAGTGAGTGAGGGAGTAAAACAGAAAGCTGGTGAATAGGGTAAGGAAGTGAAAGAGTCAAGGTTTTGCTTTGATAGCATGACTGATAATGCAGGAAGCTGGTGGATAGGATGAGTGAGTGAACCAGGAAAGGGAAATGTGTGGATAGGGTGAGGGTTAGAGAACAAGCGTTTTAATCTCTTACACCATCCCCTCACCCATTGACTAAGTCCGGAGCTTGTTAACCCTTTGATTCCCGCACCCTATCCATCAACTGCAAAAACTTACCCCTTTGACTCCCTTACCCCATCCACCAGCTTCCTGCAGAGAGCTGGTGGATAGGGTCAGGGAATCAAAGGGTTGAAGTTGTTGCTTTGCTAGCATGGTTGACAACACAGAATGCTGGTGGACAGGGTGTGGGAGTCAAAGGATTTAAGAGAGATTCACTGCACTTTAACAATTCCACCTGTGCTCCATCCAATCCTGCTAGTGATTATCTGGCAGACTGCTTGAGCCTGTGCACTGTTCAGGTCTTGAAAAGGGGAAGAGATGGAGAGAGACTGGGATATTTCTACGAAGCACCAAGCTGGCACCACCAGAATGATTTGAGAATTAAATTGGGTGGTAAACAGGCCAGCTTTTGTGTTGCAGATTTGGACTGAACTTCAGTCCATGGCCTAGGCCATAGAATAGAAATGAGGTATATTGATTGGGGATATAACCCAGCGGTGTGTGGTGGTGTGGGTGCTCTATTTTTTTTTCCATATAAATAACAAAACCCAGGTCTCATGTGCAGCTGAAGTAAAAGAACCTATGACAACGCAGGACTTGTCTTTGGCAACATTCTGTCAAAAAATCTGATCTGTCAGCTTAAAAAAAAGTTAAATAATAGTGATAATAATAAAGATTTAAATCGTGTAACATCCAGGGAATAAGCTCCTAAGTGCCTTGCTCTCGACAGAAAATGTTGCTCATATAAATGTCATGCATAAAACATAAATCAACAGTAAATCAGTCACAAGAGCATATGACAGAAGAAGGAAAGAAAACAATAGAATTACATGTGCACAACATACACCCACACACAGACACACACACACACAGAACCACATATCCATACACAGACACATACTCTCTCTGTCTCTGTCTCTCTCCATCTGTCTATCTGTCTCCTGGCTGTCTGTCTGTCTGTCTGTCTCTCTATCACTCTATTACTGTTCTTGTGTTGTCTTTGTACCATGTAAAAACAAATTAAAAATAATATAAAAAAAAAGAGAAAAAGACTGTAGAGCTCTCAGGATAATACTGCAGATGATAAATATCTGACAAAAGTGATTTCCGCTGTGGTGCAAAGAAAGAGAAATGACATGCTGACAGAAAAATGGTGAAAAAATGGTGGTGCTGAATTGTGATATGACCATGCTGCGAAGAGCAGTCACAATGTCATTCAACTCACAAGGCATTCCTGGTTTTCTTTCTTTCATGGGCAGCAGAAACACTCATTCTGCCTACTGAAGATATTATGAGATTTAAGACTAAAGATTAAAGACGATAATCAACTTTAGATTTTTTCTTTGTTTTGAATTGCAAAGTCGGAACACAACATTCACGTTATGAAACTACTCAGTTGTTTTGAATTTCTGTAAAGCTGCCAATCTTTCGGACACTTCTCAGATTGGAGCAATCTTCTCAGGTCTGAAAATGTCCAAATATGGGAAATAACTCATAAAAACTTCTGCTGCATGCAGAGTGGCAGTTACCTCCCTTAGACCAATGCCCACCTTTTCTTTGGTCCTGTCTGATACCTCCCGCCTGGCGGGTACAAAGGGAAGGTTTTCTTTACATATGTGCAGACCTAAGCTCCCATGTTCACTTTGGCTGCGAAGTAGTCAGCTGATTCTGTAAGTCAGAAGCAAATGGAAAGATGAAAACATCCAGCATGGCCACTCGTCAAAGATGAGTGTGAAGACTATGTGGCAACATACCATCTGCATAGTGTGTGTAAAACAATGTACATACATCTGACAAAAAAATGGTAGACCTACAGTTGAAAAAGGCAGAAATACTACTAGTCAGTAAAACTCCCATCGCATTTTCACCTGAAGTCTCAGCATAACCAGCACATGTAGAGCCAAGTTTGATACTAAAGACTTTGCGTATTTACTGTTACAGAACATTTAACAGAAAAAAAAAAGACAGCGAAAGACTCATTGATTGTGCAAGTTATATTTTAATATGTGCAACAAGGCAATCAAATACAGACAATTAATACTCATTTAATGGGGAAAGTAAATAAATACATAAAAGTCAAGTTATACTAAGTCTCCTCTTTCCAATGTCTGATGAACTGTTCTGACTGACTAGAAATATTTTTTTCTTTTAGACATTATCATGAACTTAAAGTAGACTAATCTAATTTAGCTCCACAGGTCTCTTCTTCTTCAGACCAACTTCAGATTATACTTGTTTGAAATTTATGCAAACAATCAAGAAATTATCACAGAAACATTTTCCCAGTGTTCAACTGCTTTAACCTACATAAACTGGTTGTTTGCTTTTGAAGTTTCAATTTGTGACTTCATCTTTGGTGGCTGCATATCTTTGATGGCTACATCACTTGCCTCTGTTTAAAACCTGTTCAAAAACAGTTTATGATGCATTTTTTCTCTCTTTCTTTTTTCTTCTTCTTTTTTTTTTTCACTTAGGGAGATTACCTTTGTGTTCACCTTTTTTTTTTGTCCCTCTTTCTACTTCAACCTAATGGCCACAGAAGTCGGAACAGTTTTTAAAATGCGATGATGAAGAGGAAAGGAGAGGATGATGATAAGCACGATGCTGTGGAGTTCCATCTATGATTGAGACTGTGTAACAGGGCTGTCCTCTACACTTACCATCATAATATATCCTGGCATCAACCAGCCCCAAGAGACAAAGACACCTGCGGTGTTGGTCAGAATATTTGAACAACACCCTAAATGATGCATCCATGAAGCGGATGAGACTAGGCTGTGTGTGGTCCCAGTCTTCCCAACGAGCCCCTAGCATGCTCAACTCTGGGTGGGAGCCAGTTGGAGCCAAAAAAATCCCACAAAGCCTTTTTAATTTTTAAGGGACTGATGGGGATTCAAACCACAACCTTCCAGTCATAGTCTGCTGTGCTAACCACAACACCATGGTGACAGTCTTTTTTTCCTTTTTTTTCTCTGCCATCTTCTGAGCCACTTCAGTGGCCAGGGAATCTGGGACAATTTTTTACGTGCTATCATGATGCATCAGGTAGACCCAGGGAGACGATACTGGACGGACTTGCAGAGTGGCTGGGGACAAGGAGGGTGGAAGAGATGCTTGAGGCAACAATTGATAGAGACAGATGGAAGTCCATAATTGCCAACGCCATGCGGCAAGGCACCTGATGATGATGATGATCATAATACATGACAATGGTGACGATAATCATCATACAGTGGACTTCCATTCTGGATTGGGACTGCATAACAGGGCTGCCCTTTATACTTGCTTTCATAGGACATCCTGGCATGATGCAGAGAGACACAGACACCGCATGTTGATCAGACTTTAAATAACACTATCAATTAAGAATCTGTAAAGCAATAAGACTTGACTGTGTGACTCCAGTCTTTCCAATGAATCCACAGCACGCTAAACTCTGAGCTGGGGCTAGATAAAGCCACAAAAAGCTGACAGTGATTTTGATAAGACTGATGGAATTTGAACCCACAACTTCCCAGTCTTTAATACATTGTGTTAACCACTGCATCACAGTGACTGGCTCTGACACATTTTCTTCACACACACACATGCACACATACGCATGCACACACATTTCATTCACTTGTCAATCTAATATCTGTACTTTTTAAAATGGAATCCCACCTCCCCCCTCTCGCTCAAAAAGAAAGAAAAAAAAAGACAACAAATATACCATTATTTCAAAAGTGCATTCTCCACATACTGGATATGGTGACAAACAAATAAAGGAACAAACAGACAAAGTCTTTTACAAAATTAGTCACATCATATTGAAAGAATATTTTGACAAATAACAAGAAAATCAACAAGAGGGCAGGATCACATACTATGCATATTGGAGATCCATTTATGCATATACGAAAACAACAAACACAGCAAAGGCAAATTATGAAAATACATGTTAAAAGGATAAAGCTACTTACCAGCCTTTGATCAACATGCTTTATAAACTGTCCACAAAACAATGACAGGGAACACCACGAAAAAATGGAATGTATAACAATATCACCATGGCTATAATTTACCATAGCAAGTAACATCAACAGACATAATGATTCAACCTTTCACCAAGTACAAACTGAATCATTGCAAATGGTGACAGTTTGTGTATTCTATTGAATGGACTCAATAATGAGTCAGCCTTTACAAGTGCAAACTAATCACTGCAATGGCGTTGTGTATCTATTAAATTGTCTCATAATGATCAGCCTTACCATGCAACTAAATCACTGCAAATGGTGACAGTTTGTGTATTCTATTAAATGGTCTCAATAATGAGTCAGCCTTTTACCAAGTGCAAACTGAATCACTGCAAATGGTGACAGTTTGTGTATTCTATTTATGGACTCAATAATGAGTCAGCCTTTTACCAAGTGCAAACTGAATCACTGCAAATAGAGACTGTGCATTCTATTGAACTGACTCAAATTAAAGTCAGCCTTTTACTAAGTGCAAACTGAATCACTGCAGATGCAGATAGTTTGCATCTTCTCTTAAATGGCCTTGATGTTGCCATCTCTTAAATGGCCTTGATGTTGTCAGTCACAAAGTAGGTGAAGATATCTAAAGAGAAACACCTCGAGGGGTGTGGACGGGACCCAGAGCACCAATGTCTCACCACTCTCCGGACAATCACCTTCCAAGCTCCCGATGCCACTCGATAGTCATTTCATCAAGCAAAGGGGGGGCTGTCCATGCTTTGCATCACCTATTCGGACCCAGCACCAGTTACCTTGTTTACAAACTGAATGGCAAGATGTCTCCCCAGGAGATGACAAACTCTAGATGATATTAGTCATGAAATAGGTAAAGATAAATTACCATGTATACAATGATATTCTCTGAATAGATTGCTACCAATTAAGAGTGTATATTCTAAAAACTATTCCATCTGTGATTCCATTAAATACAAGAGATCAGTGGTTTGGGAAACATACAGATCTAATCAGATCAGGAAATACATTTTTATATTGAAAACACACACACATACACACACACACACACACACACACACACACACACACACACACACACACACACACACACACACACACACCAACCAGCACCACCGCATGCACGCACGGCTGCATTCCCAGCCATTCTGCCACCCTTTAGTTGCAGCCAGCGTCCCTGCGTGTGCTATTTTAAGCCAGCAGGCCGACCAAAGTCTGTCATGTAGCGCGCTTGTGCCCCCGACACTAGTGATAAAGGGATGGGTGAAAAGGGTGTGGGGAGTGGAAGGGAAGGGGCGTGCATTAAAAGCCGGCAGAAAGTGGCCAACTACAATAACTCGGTTTTGTGCACGCATCACACGCACACACACACACCACACACACATACATACACAAACCCACATTACACACACATACACAATGCTTGCACACACACAACACAACACACACACAACAACCTAAACAAGCAAAAATATCAAATCTATACAAAAGATGTGAACATCGTTACTTTAAAATGTACACATTTTTCAAATACAATATTAAATGTTAACTTCAACCACTGACTATGCATCACAACCATAAACTTGTTATAATATGACATTTCTTGTGCAATATAAAATGATCACAACCAAGATTACACACGCACAAACACACACACTCACAAACAAAAAAAAGAAAAAAAAGGAAACTGCTTTAACTCAGATCACGATAAAGCAAAATAAACTGGATGAGCAAAATGAGCTCAGATGGACTAGAATACAACATTAATAAATTTTTGAACATTATTGTAAATTTATACTTTGATGTAATTGTCTGATGTTGCAGAACTTGCAATTCAACAAAGAAAAGAACCTTCTTAGGATAGATGAAGAAAAACAACATATGACACCATATGTTCCATACAATTATCATTTCAGATGCAGTATTTACCATCTTAAAAATAACCCACCCACCCCCCCACACACACACACCACACACACACGCACACACACAGAGAAGAAGATTTTGCATGTTTTGCAGGTGCTTCAACAATCAAAACCCATATGAAAGTGCGCACACATGGATGCAATTTCTACTTTTTCAAAGCATTACACAAACAAACAAACACACCTGTACAAAGAGAGACAAGAGGGGGATAGACAAGGAAAAGAGGGAGGGGAGATAGACAGAGAAAGAGACAGAGAGAGACAGAGACAGAGAGAGACAGAGAGGGGGAGAGAGAGGGAGAGAGAGAGAGAGAGAGAGACAGACAGACAGACAGACAGACAGAGAGAGGACAGACAGAGAGACAGAGAGAGAGACAGAGAAACAGAGAGACAGAGAGAGAGAGAGAAACAGAGAGAGAGAGAGAAAGAGAGAGAGAGACAGAGAGAGAGAGAGAGGGGGGGATCCGGAGTACAGAGTACTGCATTTCTTTTAAGATGTATGAACAATAACAATAAAGATTACAGTATATACGTGCACCTCTCTCTTTTCAAACACATACACAGCAGGAATGAAAACAAACAAACAAACACAAACACACACACACACACACACATACACAAACACACACACATATGCATGCCATACATATACACACACATTGGCAGAAACAGAGCTGGCCGAGACAGACGTCCTCATAGTGCACTGATGCTGTGAAGATCAACATGGGAATGCCGTGGTAAAGATGCTTGGGTATGAAGAGTTCTTGTCATGCTTAACTCTGAAACAGAAGCCACCATATTGCAGTTTAACAAATATCACATACAGATACAAACACAGTCAGACAGACAGACAGACAGACAGGACAGACAGGCAGCAGACAGACGGACAGACAGATGGACGGACAGACAGAGACAACAGACAAAGAGACAGACACACATACTCGCACACACAAACACACGCACGCACGCACACACACACACACACACACACACACACACACACACACACACACACACACACACACCATACACACACACACATCATACACACACATAGACACAGACAGACAGATAGACAGAGACAGAGAGATAGACAGAGACATAGAGATAGACAGACAGACAAGACACACAGACACACACACACACACACACACACCACAAACCGCACAAACAGACAGACAGACAGATAGACAGAGACAGAGAGATAGACAGAGACATAGAGATAGACAGACAGACACACACACACACACACACACGCACACACACACACACACACCACCACACACACGCACGCACACACACACACACACCCATACACACACGCACGCACACACACACACACACACCCATACACACCACACACACGCACACACACACACACACACACACACACACACACACACACACACACACACACACACACACACACACACACACACACACACATACATATGCAGAGAAAGCAGTCACTGTAAACTATTCTTGTTCTCTGTATGACTGAACTGTAACGAAATCACAAAATCTGAGCTTGAGGGTCTTGCTGTCAGCGGGATGAACATCAACAACCTC
The DNA here is from genome assembly GCA_030674185.1 of Monoplex corrugatus. Lineage (NCBI taxonomy): Eukaryota > Metazoa > Mollusca > Gastropoda > Littorinimorpha > Ranellidae > Monoplex > Monoplex corrugatus. The sequence continues at coordinate 35,877,648 of CM060306.1, forward strand.
CACTATGCTGATGATACAGCGACACTTGGTTGGGCCTCAGGACCCTGGCCAGCTCATGGATTTATGTGCAGGTTTAAGGCTTGTACCAGGATCACCATACACATGGCACCTGTGACGTCAGTGCATATGGAATTAGTTCCGTGCGTGGAGACGTCATCTTGAAAAACTGAAATTGAAACTGAAACTGAAATACAGTGACACTAACAGATAGTACAGTACAGAAAAACTGCACAAACATCATAGTGGAGTGTGGTATTGAACACAAAGATTGTGCAACAACAATGTAGAACATGATCAGTAAGCCTAACAATTTGAGTTCTCCATGCTCAACATAATAGTCTGATTATATGTGATCCGCAAATGAGTCCAAGCGAGTTTGGAGAATATCGCTAATGAAATGAGACAATAATAATAATAATAGTAATAATAATAATATAACAATAATAATGATAATAATAATAACAATATAATATAATAAAATAATAATAATAATAATAATAATATAATAATAATAATAATAACAGCTATAGTCAATCAGGTTTTCAAAGGCAACAATGCAGACAGACTTCAGAAACATCTACAAGAGCGATTCATAACAATAAAAATAGCTACAGTCAATCAAGTTTTCACATGCTGCGAGACAGACATGTGTCATTTAAACATCTCACCTTGCGTTGTGATCCTGACTGATCTGTCACAGCCTGGTTAGCCGAGTGATCCATGAAAATGTCAGGGATCCTGTTGCCGAAGAACACTTTCGTGTTGGCTGCCAGTGCCTGGTATTTTGAGTACTCCAGATAATCCTTGGTCAGTTTCAACTGCACAGATATCATGACTCTTTCACGACTATAATTTTATTTACAACTCTTTCACTACTATTCCTTTACTGCATCTCCAGTTCAACAACCATTAATTGACAGATTTTCTTTTTAACTTAATTTTTGCTTGTTTATATGAAAAAAAAATGTTGGCATATTTCAATTCCCAGTGTCACAAATATTCAAAAATAGATTAAAAGCGCTAGAACTGGGAGTTTATTCATAAAATCTTACAGACATTCTCTCTATGTTTTAGTTTTTTTTGTATTGTGAAGGTGTCAGTGAAAGATGAGAGTGTACTCTTTGAACTGATTTATATATGAAGATTTAGCACCTAACAACAACAACAACAACAACAACAAAATAATAATAATAATAATAATATAATAATAAATAATGAATTATTACGAATATTGGCCACTCACCAGCAACACCCACCACCATAATAAATGAACAACAAACGATATTGCATAAAAAGCAGCAAACTATAAAGCACAATACAATAAATATACCTTCTGCGCATGATTGTCCTAGGCAGTTATTGTCAGGCTAACATATGTTGTGCAGACAAGATAAAAGCCTGAAGAAATCAGGTTAATCTGATAACGTATTTCCTACTCCACACACGATTACTCCCTTGGCATGGTCGATAATAGATGTGCCTGTATAACGTAAAGATATTCATCCGCGTCCTTCTTTGCCATAAACAGACACAAAACGATTGGGATTTTATGCACAATATGAAACTAATCCTATACATCAGAGTAGTCTGAAGTGCAGCACTCATATGCACATACTGCGTTACAGTGCTCAACCCCTCGACTCCTGCACCCTATCCACCGGCTGCAAAAAATTAACCCTATGATTCCCTCACCCTATCCACCAGCTTCCTGAGGGAACCTGGCGGTCAGGGTAAGGGAATAGAAAGGATTCTATTTTTGCTTTGTAGCATGGTTGACAATACAGGATGCTGGTGGACAGGGTGCAGGACTCAAAGGGTTAAGCAACTGAGCTG
>CM060306.1:35884480-35889480 GCA_030674185.1 Monoplex corrugatus
CAACTGTCTGCCTTTGTGGTGATGGTATTTTGAGGTGATTTGGGTGCAAAATTGACCATGAAGCGAGCTAGTGATGAACCAAGCACTTCAACAGGTAAACGGGCGAGGCCAACTCGCTTCACAGTTCAACAAGTGGTGGACATTTTGCAGATTGGAGAATTTGATCAGGAATACGTTTCCGACTCAAGTGACGATGATTACGTTGATGAAGCATTGAGTGAAAGTGATGATTCTGACAATGAAAGAAGTAGGTCGAGACAGAGTGTTGGAAGAAGGGGGCGTGCCCGTATCCCCCAACCAAGTGATAGGGAGATGCTTGTGTGATTGAGGGTTGGACTGGCGTTAGATGAAAGATAGGCCTATTTTCTACAATCTCTCCACGTTTCATATAATTCTAACCATTGGTGTGCATGATATGAACAGTTTTCTAACGTATATACATTTTTTTCAAAATTTTGCTCAGGAGGCCAGGCAGGGGGCACAATTACGCTCAGGGGCTAAGGTCTGGTAGGGTTAAAGGACTGGATGTTCAGTTCGTTTTTCTGGTCAAACTGAAGAGAAAAGTGGAGACCTCCATGAGAAACAATCCTTGGAACTGCGAATTTAGTCACTGCGAACATGAGAACCATTCTACCATTCTTCTCCCTTGTAATGGTAAGGTCTTGAAATGGAAAGGGGGAGGGGAAGGAAGAACAGGACCTATGAAATAATAAGTTGACATCACCTGAATGATTGGAGCATTAAGAGTGGCAGCTAAGAGACCAATTTTTATACCGCAGACTGGGACTCAATTCCGGATAACAGATCCAGAGTCCATTGCTCTATCGACCAAGCCAACCAACCTGCGCTAAAACTTATATGGCCCATACAGGGCACTCCAATTAACTGAATGAATGAAACACCCAGAAATACAGGTAAGTCAACACACAGAATCATACTGTCAGTTTATGGCATCACAATGATCATTACACTACATATGCCATCATGTGATACAGATCCCAAATAAGTCAAAAGCCGTATCATTATTCTTATCATTTAATCTTGTATAGGGTATGGTTGTTGGGATGGTCGACTGGCAAGATAAAGAAACAGATAAGACCCTCCATTTTTCTCTCTTTGGGCTGTGACAACAAGTAGGTGAAGTGCCACATGCCAGAGCTTAACTTCTATATTCTGGAACATGATGGCAGAAAGATGATCATGCAAAGATATGCGCAAAGTGACAAGAAGAGTAGAAGACAAATGAATATAGATAAAACCAAAGAGTGAGAGATAGAAAGAGAGTGAGAGAAAGAGAGTAAGAGAGAGAGGGACAGGGGAAGAGGAGAGAGAGATAAGAGAGAGAGAAGAGAAAGAGAGAGGAGAAAGAGAGAGATAGAGAGAGAGAGACAGACAGCAGACAGACAGACAGACAGAGACAGAGAGAGACAAAGACACAGGGAGACAGACAGGCACAGAGAGCCAGAGAGAAAGAGAAAGAAAGAGAGAGAGAGAGAAGAGACAGACCAACAGACAGACAGACAGATGACAGACAGACAGACAGACAGACAAACAGACTGAGAGAGAAATGATGAGAGAGGATGACAGCAAGAGGAAGAGAGAAAGGAAGAGACAGAGACAGGCACAGAGAGTGAGACAGAGAGAGAGAGAGAGAGAGAGAGAGAGAGAGAGACAGACAGACAGACAGAGAGAGGGGGGGGGAGAGGGAGAGAGAGAACAAGCACTAACTCCATAACAATCCATACCTTCAATTTCTGCAATTCTCTTCTCTGATTCTTTCTCCATGATTTTCTGCTCCCAGACAATCTTTGCCACCTGGGCCTGTTTTTCTGCCTCTACACATCAGACACATGCATGAAATACTTTTACGTGCGCACACATGCACAAAATACTGAAACATCATAATGTGCTGTGTTCATGCTGAATGTTTTGTTCTTCTCAGTTAAAAAGTAGTCTTTGCTCCTGTATTGCACTTCTATTCTATATTAATGTATTGCTTCTCCTCAGTAATAAAGTGTTCTTGTATTGCATTGCTATTTTATTTTAATGTATTACATTGTGCTATACAGCAATTTATAGTATAGTGCTGTGTTGAATTGTGTCATGGTGTGAATGTTGCACTGCACTGTGTTGTACTGTGACATGTTGTGTTACAGTGTGAGAAATACCAGTCTCAGTCAGCTGTCTAAGACAGCACATTAAAGTGCCTACAAAGGACTAAGTAGCCGCCATTTCAACTTGACACCTTTATAACATATTCAGTATCAAGATGTCAGCAAATTGGCTATGGACAAATTCAGCTGAAAAGAGAAAGACCCACATGTCCAGAAAGCGAGAGAGAGAGAGAGAGAGACAGAGAGACAGAGACAGAGAAAGAGAGACAGAGACAGAGACAGAGACAGAGACAAAGAGACAGAGAAACAGAAAGAGACAGACAGACAGAGAGACACATACACATATGCAGAGACACAGTGAGACAGAGACAGATAGGAAGAGAGACAAACAGAGACATACGAAGACAGACAGACCAGACAGACAGACAGACAGACAGACAGAAAGACAGAGAGACCACAATGACATTTCCTAAAACGACATTTTTTGATAACAAAAAAAAAAAATAAAAAAACAAAAAAAAATAAGGCCTGTGGTAGAGCACATATCATGCAACTACTTAGATAATATATCTGATGAATCCATTCTGCAAAAACCTAACTACATTCCAACCAGTTCAAATGTCCCCAAAAGTCTAGTTACCAATAACAGCCTTTTTTCTTTCGGTTTCTGCCTCCTTTTCCACCACCTTCTGTTTTTGGATGGAGATCAGTAGTTTGGTCTTCTCCCCTTCCCTGAAACACATCAGCCGCTGCCAAAGCATTCGGTTTTCTATCAAAACGGATATAATGTACATATGCACACAAACACAAACACACCCACACAAACACACACACATACACATACATGCACACAAATACACACACACACACATACATGCACACACACAGACGCGGCGCGCGCACACACACACACACACACACACACACATACAAAAACACACACACACACAAACACACACACACACACTGTCTAATATCACTCATAGTGAAAAGACGTTAAATTGAGAAATGAACACACACACACACACACACACACACACACACACGAGCACACACACACACACACACACACACACACACACACACACACACCACACACACACACACACACACACACACACACACACACACACACCCCCACTCCCCACCACACACACACTGCACACGCACACACACACATACACACACATACACACACCTACACACATACATGCACAAACACCCCCCCCCCGTACACACACACATACACACACAAAACCACACACATACACACACACACACACACACACACACACATGCATATCTCTACGCACACCTACTCACATGGCCTCATAGTTTTTACGTATCTGCTCGGGTATCTTGGGTTTGGTGACACGAACAGCCTGCACCGTCAACCCTGGTGCTAGCTGGTACAGATCATGCTGCAACGCTTGTCTCAGGTTCTCATCAATCTGATCTGCAGATACAAACAGACTCATCAATCTGATTTGAAGATACAAACTCATCAACCTGATCTGAAGATACAAGCAAACTCATCAATCGGATATGAAGATACAAACAAACAAACTCATCAATCAGATCTGAAGATACAAACAAACTCATCAATCAGATCTGAAGTCTATCAACAAACAAACTCATCAACCTGATCTGAAGATACAAGCAAACTCATCAATCAGATATGAAGGTACAAACTCATCAATCTGATCTGAAGATACAAACAAACTCATCAATCAGATCTTAAAATACAAAGAGACACATCAATCAGATCTGAAGATACAAACAAACTCACCAATCTGATCTAAGATAAAATAAACTCAAAATCGGATCTGAAGATACAAACAAACTCATCAATCTGATCTTAAAATACAAAGAGACACATCAATCAGATCTGAAGATACAAACAACCATCAACGATCAATCAAACAAATCATCATCGAATCTGAAGATACAAACACACTCATCAATCTGATCTGGCAAAGTAATTAACAAGAAACACCACGAGGATGCAGATGGGACTCGGAACACCAATCCTCACCACTCTCCAGACAATCACCTCCCAAGGTCCCGACACCACTCGATAGTCATTTCATCAAGCAATGGGGGGCTGTCCATGTGTTGCATGACCCATATACATTGGCTAAGTATCTATTTCTGCCTCACATCTGTTTTATCTATGCACTTTTGTGTTACCTTCACCACTCGTTATCTCGCCACTTGCACACTAGCACACTACAGAGTACGAAAAAGGTTCCAGAGCATGCACTAGATGGAAAGCATTTGTACAAGAGCTGTAGGCAAGAATGTTTATGAACACAACAGTTACACATATTGATATGCACTGCACTGTTTGCATATACATGCAAAAGCACACAGGTGTGTGTACATACTCACACATGCACCCCCCCTCACACACACACACACCACACACACACACACAAATGTGTGAGTATGAATACATGTACTGGGCTGGACCGATTACTGATTCAATTTGCAAGAATGCATTTGTAAATGGTCAATCAGTCTTTGCTAAAATTCTATGTATAAACAGACCAGCACAAAATGTTAACAACCTATAAAGGTAATATCAATCATTCTCCCTTATCATAAAGGGAGAATGACATAAAATATCATCTTTTTCTTGTATAAATGGAGAATGAGAGAAAATATTATCTTTTTCCTTGTTTTAATAGAAAACATATAGAGAAAAAAATGAGAGCTAAAATAAAGGAAAAGAAAAAACAACAAAGCAAGAATGCAACTGATGTTTACCAAATAAATCAATGTAGACTTCTTGCAGATTATGGATGCTGCAGAACTGATTCAGCTCATGGTGGATCTTGTTGTAGATCAACGTTTTGTCATAGTCAGCTGTGTAGTTTTTCACAA
>CM060306.1:35894480-35911980 GCA_030674185.1 Monoplex corrugatus
ACATTGTTTTGTTCACACTGTACAGGTGATATGTTGCTGTACTGTCTGCATACTCTGTCTTCGGTGAGATTGCATGTTGGGTGTTTTCAAGTTTCCATAAGCCAACTGACACTGACATGAACGAAAGGATCTGTTAAGGTTATGTGCATATTTGATGTTCTGTGTGCATATTATATAGCAATGTTCACATTTGATGTTCTGTGTGCATATTATATAGCATGTGCACATTTGATGTTCTGTGTGCATATTATATAGCAATGTTCACATTTGATGTTCTGTGTGCATATTATATAGCAATGTTCACATTTGATGTTCTGTGTGCATATTATATAGCAATGTTCACATTTGATGTTCTGTGTGCATATTATTAGCAATGTCACATTTGATGTTCTGTGTGCATATTATATAGCAATGTGCATATTTGATGTTCTGTATGCATATTATATAGCAATGTGCACATTTGATGTTCTGTGTGCATATTATATAGCAATGTGCACATTTGATGTTCTGTGTGCATATTATATAGCAATGTGCACATTTGATGTTCTGTGTGCATATTATATAGCAAGTGCATATTTGATGTTCTGTGTGCATATTATATAGCAATGTGCACATTTGATGTTCTGTGTGCATATTATATAGCAATGTTCACAATTTGATGTTCTGTGTGCATATTATATAGCAATGTGCAATTTGATGTTCTGTGTGCATATTATATAGCAATGTGCACATTTGATGTTCTGTGTGCATTTATATAGCAATGTTCACATTTGATGTTCTGTGTGCATATTATATAGTCAATGTGCACATTGATGTTCTGTGTGCATATTATATAGCAATGTGCACATTTGATGTTCTGTGTGCATATTATATAGCAAGTGCATATTTGATGTTCTGTGTGCATATTATATAGCTATGTTCACATTGATGTTCTGTGTGCATATTATTAGAATGTGCACATTTGATGTTCTTGTGCATATTATTTAGCAATGTGCATATTTGATGTTCTGTGTGCATAATATATAGCAATGGAAATTATTTTGTGGCATTATATAGCAGGACATTTGATGTCTCTGTGCATATCTATTAGCATGTGACATTTGATGTTCTGTGTGCATAAAATCAAGTGCACATTTGATGTTCTGAGTGCAATTATAAGCAAAGTTCAATTGATGTTCTGTGTGAATATTATTAGCCATGTGCTATTATGTCTGTGTGATATCATAGCAATGTGCAATTTGTGTTCTGTTGCATGTTATAAGTTATGGCATTTTGATGTTCTGGGAATATATAGCAAGTGCACATTTGATGTTCTGTGCAGTTATATAGTTATGTGCATATTTGATGTTCTGTGTGTATTTTATATAGCAATGTGCATATTTAATGTTCTGTGTGCATGTTATAGAGTTATGTGCATATTTGATGTTCTGTGTGCATGTTATATAGTAATGTGCATATCTGATGTTCTGTGTGCATGTTATATAGTTACATGCATATTATATAGTAATGTGCATACACTGATGTTCTGTGCGTATATTATACAATAATGCGCATATTTGATGTTCTGCGTGCATGTTATATAGAAATGTGCATATTTGATGTTCTCTGAGCATATTATATATAGTAGTGTGCATATCTGATGTTCTGTGTGCATATTATGTAGTAATGTGCATATTTGGTGTTCTGTGTGCATATTATGTAGTAATGTGCATATTTGGTGTTCTGTGTGCATATCACGTACACATGAAATCAATTTTGGCACTATCAGGTCTGTATACATGTTGTCATGGGAGATGGGAAAAATCCCAGTCATTTACCTACCAGAACAGAGATACTAAGGCACAAACCCAGATATTCTGTTTAACATATTACCCTCCTGGCTATCATGTCTGTTGATCATCAAGCGTAATCAGTATCATTTCTATTTTCATTATCATTATCATTGTGAGTTCAAAATCAAGTACCATCATTTCTAACAGAGGTTTTGTATCATTATCATCGAATTAATTATTAATTCATGGTTTTCTTCATAAGGTAATATACCACGATGATTACATGTAAGCAGAAACTACATGTTTGTCATATACATTTTCTTATTACTTGTTAAATTTTATTGCACATGATTTCATTCTACTTCATTAGACGAAAGCAGGAACAGGCAGGACAGCAAAGAAAATATCAAATAAAATATCAAAATGAGATACACACAAATGCATGTACATAAATCAAAGCATGCACATAAAAATCAGTGTGAGTGTGTGAGCATGTGTGTGTGTGTGTGTGTGTTGCATGTGTGTGTTGTGTGTGTGTGTGTGTGTGTGTGCTGTGTGTGTGTGGTGTGTGTGTGTTGTATGTGTGGTGTGTATGTGTGTGTGTGTTGTGTGTGTGTGCATGTGTGTTGTGTGTATGTGCGTGCGTGTGTGTGTGGTGGTGACGTGGTGGTGCGTGTGTGTGTGTGTGTGTGTATGTGTGTGTGTGATGTGTCTGCGTGTATGCTGTGCGTGTGTGTGGTGTGTGTGTGAATTGGTTGGCATTCTACATAACGTGTGGTGTGTGTGGTGTGTGTGTGTGTGTGTGTGTGTGTGTGTGTGTGTGTGTGTGTGTGTGTGTGTGTTGTTGTGTGTGTGTGTGTCTGTGTGTGTGTTGTTCTGAGCGTCTGTATGTATGCATGTGCATGCATGTAAATGAACATTATACAGAGCACATATCATTACTGTAAGTCATCATATGTATAAATTTGCAAGCTTTCATTTTATGAATACAGTATTCATTTTCCATGCTAATATTTATTAGCAGTGACATAAAACCATTATTTCAAAAAGAAAGGAATTTTGTATGACAAAGTTAAGACTAAAAAGCTATTAAGCACAAAACTATCAACACTCACCCGATAATAAACACCTGTATGACCTGTTTTGAGACAACCAATTCATCAAAATTTTATACATGGTATAATATAACACACCAGACATAAGTGTTAAAAGAAAACTTTACAGGAATTCACATTATCTAATAAACATGTGCAAATCATTCATAGGCATATATAGAATAATATGAATGATATAATATAATCAAGTCTCCCTGAATTTTAAAAGAAAAAGTAATATGAGTATATGAGCACACAAATACACACACAACAGATATATTCAACCTATGCACCCTTTGCAAAACAAAACAAACAAACAAAAACCCACCTCCACCACCAGAAGGACTGGTACCACATCTTCATAGACTTCAAGATGGTGTCCGACAGAGTCTGTCAAGAGGCACTATGGACAACAATAGACTTCAAGAAGGTGTCTGACAGAGTGTGTCAAGAGGCACTATGGACAATAGACTTTAAGAAGGTGTTTGACAGAGTCTGTCAAGAGGCACTATGGACAATGATAGACTTCAAGGTGTTTGACAGTCTGTCAAGAGGCACTATGGACAATAGACTTCAAGAAGGTGTCTGACAGAGTCTTTCAAGAGGCACTATGGACAACAATAGACTTCAAGGTGTTTGACAGAGTCTGTCAAGAGGCACTATGGACAACAATAGACTTCAAGAAGGTGTCTGACAGAGTCTGTCAAGAGGCACTATGGACAACAATAGACTTCATGGTGTTTGACAGAGTCTGTCAAGAGGCACTATGGACAACAATAGACTTCAAGGTGTTTGACAGAATCTGTCAAGAGGCACTATGGACAACAATAGACTTCAAGGTGTTTGACAGAGTCTGTCAAGAGGCACTATGGACAACAATAGACTTTAAGAAGGTGTTTGACAGAGTCTGTCAAGAGGCACTATGGACAACAGACTTTAAGAAGGTGTTTGACAGAGTGTGTCAAGAGGCACTATGGACAACAATAGACTTGAAGAAGGTGTTAGACAGAGTGTGTCAAGAGGCACTATGGACAATAGACTTGAAGAAGGTGTTTTGACAGAGTGTGTCATGAGGCACTATGGACAACAATAGACTTGAAGAAGGTGTTTGACAGAGTGTGTCAAGAGGCACTATGGACAATAGACTTGAAGAAGGTGTTTTGACAGAGTGTGTCAAGAGGCACTATGGACAACAATAGACTTGAAGAAGGGTCTGACAGAGTGTGTCAAGAGGCACTATGGACAATAGACTTGAAGAAGGTGTTTGACAGAGTGTGTCAAAAGGCACTATGGACAACAATAGATTTGAAGAAGGTGTTTTGACAGAGTGTGTCAAGAGGCACTATGGACAATAGACTTGAAGAAGGTGTTTGACAGAGTGTGTCACGAGGCACTATGGACAACAATAAACTTCAAGAAGGTGTCTGACAGTGTGTCAAGAGGCACTATGGACAACAATAGACTTCAAGAAGGTGTCTGACAGAGTGTGTCAAGAGGCACTATGGACAACAATAGACTTCAAGGTGTCTGACAGAGTGTGTCAAGAGGCACTATGGACAACAATAGACTTCAAGGTGTCTGACAGAGTGTGTCAAGAGGCACTATGGACAACAATAGACTTCAAGGTGTCTGACAGAGTGTGTCAAGAGGCACTATGGACAACAACAGACTTCAAGAAGGTGTCTGACAGAGTCTGTCAAGAGGCACTATGGACAACAATAGACTTCAAGAAGGTGTCTGACACAGTGTGTCAAGAGGCACTATGGACAACAACAGACTTCAAGAAGGTGTCTGACAGAGTGTGTCAAGAGGCACTATGGACAACAATAGACTTCAAGAAGGTGTCTGACAGAGTGTGTCAAGAGGCACTATGGACAACAATAGACTTCAAGAAGGTGTCTGACAGAGTGTGTCAAGAGGCACTATGGACAACATTGTCAATAGACTTCAAGAAGGTGTCTGACAGAGTGTGTCAAGAGGCACTATGGACAACATTGTCAATAGACTTCAAGAAGGTGTTTGACAGAGTGTGTCAAAAGGCACTATGGACAACATTGTCAATAGACTTCAAGAAGGTGTTTGACAGAGTGTGTCAAGAGGCACTATGGACAACATTGTCAATAGACTTCAAGAAGGTGTTTGACAGAGTGTGTCAAGAGGCACTATGGACAACAATAGACTTCAAGAAGGTGTCTGACAGAGTGTGTCAAGAGGCACTATGGACAACATTGTCAATAGACTTCAAGAAGTTGTTTGACACAGTGTGTCAAGAGGCACTATGGACAACAACAGACTTCAAGAAGGTGTCTGACAGAGTGTGTCAAGAGGCACTATGGACAACAATAGACTTCAAGGTGTCTGACACAGTGTGTCAAGAGGCACTATGGACAACAACAGACTTCAAGAAGGTGTCTGACAGAGTGTGTCAAGAGGCACTATGGACAACAACAGACTTCAAGAAGGTGTCTGACAGAGTGTGTCAAGAGGCACTATGGACAACATTGTCAATAGACTTCAAGAAGGTGTTTGACAGAGTGTGTCAAGAGGCACTATGGACAACAATAGACTTCAAGAAGGTGTCTGACAGAGTGTGTCAAGAGGCACTATGGACAATAGACTTCAAGAAGGTGTCTGACAGAGTGTGTCAAGAGGCACTATGGACAACAATAGACTTCAAGAAGGTGTCTGACAGAGTGTGTCAAGAGGCACTATGGACAACATTGTCAATAGACTTCAAGAAGGTGTTTGACAGAGTGTGTCAAGAGGCACTATGGACAACAATAGACTTCAAGAAGGTGTCTGACACAGTGTGTCAAGAGGCACTATGGACAACAATAGACTTCAAGAAGGTGTCTGACACAGTGTGTCAAGAGGCACTATGGACAACATTGTCAATAGACTTCAAGAAGGTGTCTGACAGAGTGTGTCAAGAGGCACTATGGACAACAATAGACTTCAAGAAGGTGTCTGACAGAGTGTGTCAAGAGGCACTATGGACAACATTGTCAATAGACTTCAACAAGGTGTCTGACAGAGTGTGTCAAGAGGCACTATGGACAACATTGTCAATAGACTTCAAGAAGGTGTCTGACAGAGTGTGTCAAGAGGCACTATGGACAACAACAAAGAAATTAAATATTGGGCAAAAGCTAATCAACACCACCCCATAAATCAGTTATACAGGGTGCTATCTCAAAATGGTTTCATCTTTGGTCGGAGCTCATCAGGGCTGCCTTGTTTCCACCATGCTTTGCAACATATTCCTGGAACGCATCATGACTGATCCATTTGAAGATCATGTCAGCACAGTAAGCATTAGAGGAAGAACCATCAAGAACCTTCACTTTGCAGATGGCACAGTAAGGCCTGGCAGGCAGTGAGTAAGAATGTACCAAACTTGTTAAAAGGCAAATATGAAATATTGACAAGACATGGCATGGAAATCAGTATGGAGAAGACCAAACTGTTGACCACCACAACACCACCATCATTACTGACATAACTGTCCATCGACTGAAGCTAGGAACTATTCAACAATTCACTTACCTGGGATCCATTGTTAACAATGAGGGATCCAAGCTAGCAATCATCTCAAGCACTGTCCATACTTAAAAAAATTGTATGGAAGGACAACAATACATGAAACACAAGATCAGGCTCTTATGTGCTCTGGTAAATTCAGTCTTCCCATATGCATGTAAGACACGGACCCTCACAGCAGATTTGGAAAGATGAATTCAAGCCATGGAAATGAGATGTTGTTGCAAAATACTAAACATCAGATACACTAATCATATCACCAATGACAAAGTGTGCCAAACCATCATGCAACACACTAGATCATGAATGAAGATATTTTGCTATCAGTTAAAAAAAAGAAAAGAAAACTACATAGGTATGGCCATGAAATATGATCCAATGGTCTTGCCAAATCAGCCATACAGGGAACTATTGAAATGAAGGGAAGACAGAAAAACAAAACAAAACAAAACAAAACAAAACAAACAAACAAACAAACAAAAATCAATGGATTGACAACATTGCAGACTGGACAGAGAAACTGTTTACAGATACCCAGGCTTTGGCAAATAACCCACAGAACTGGAGGGATCTGGTGAACAGTTCTTTATTGCAGCACCCCAAGGACTGATCAAGGGGTTAAGAAGAAGAAAAAGAAGAAGAAGAAGAAGAAGAAGAAAAGAAAAAGAAGAAGAAGAAGAAGAAGAAACAGAAAAAGAAGAAGAAGAAGAAGAAGAAGAAGAAAAGAAAAGAAGAAGTGCGCACACCACACACACACACACACACACACACACAAACACACACACACACACACACACGTACAAACACACACAGTGACACACACAGTGACACACACAGTGACACACACACACACACACACACACACACACACACACACACACACACACACACACACACACACATTTTTAGCATGCACTTAACTTTCACTTAACTGCAACCAAAAGCAGAGTTAACACACTGGGTAAGGTAACTTAGCCGCACAATGCGACAGTGATCAGTCTTTGACCTGTGCATGTATTCGTCCTTCTTGATCCTAACTAAGGGAAAGAGTAATTTTTCTACCAGCACACCCTAATTAACTTCAATTTCATATTTCTAGATAGAAAAAGAAATACACAGGTGAATATAGTTAAGTAAGAAAAAGGGCTTCCCATAATCTGAGTGGTCTTTCAGAAACAAGAAGCAACTGACCTCAGCTTCTCTTGCATGCAGCACTATGAGGGTGGTGTCCATTTCTTCTCTTGCTGAGTTGCTGCTGTGCCTTCCCCATCCCTTAATAAGGACAGGCACCCACTTGCAGCTGGGTGGACTGGGGTGATGTGTTAGAGCCAGAGCACAAATGTGGTCACCATACAACCACATTTTATTGTGATTAGCTCTGGGTTCCAGGAGTGAATGCTGTCATCACTAAACTGTCCCATCCACCAACATTTGTATGGAAACTATAATCAAAAACAAAATTCTTCACTCTTGTATCAAAACTGTAATCATATACACAATTCTACTGCATCAGTTATACACAGAGACAGACACCCACCCATCACACCTGTCAATAAGCATCATTATTATCATCATCATTATCATCATCATTATTATTATTGTTGTTGTTGTTGTTGGCGGTGGTGGTGGTGGTGGTTTATGGTGTTGTTGCTACTGCTGCTGATGCCAGTGTTAGCTATTCATTATTTTTACTATCATAAGCATCATAATTATTTTGTTATTATTATCATTATCATTCTTATTATCATTTATATCATCATTATTATTGTTAATGTTATTATTATTAGCATCACCATCATCATCATTACTATATCATGGCTGATCATACATGCTAACATTCACACTGTCATATATACCTTCTTCAATCTTATGGATAGAAAAGTTGATGAAGACTCCTGCGAAAACTGCCCCAAGAGCAAGTACTGCTACCCCCTCGTTTGCCATGTCGATTTATGTAGAAAACTGCAAATCATGCAAAATGTACAAGAGCGTCAGTATATCATTCTTAATCTTATCACCAGTTTTCATAAATTCATACTTTTTGTTAAACTAAGTCAGCCGACTACATGTATATTATACTATAATGTTTTAAGTGTATTTTCAGGCTAGCAACAACGCACATGGGCGATTAACGGGTAAAAAGAACCAATCATTGGGCCAGCCACCTTACATGAAACCATACAAAACGTTGGCCATTGATAGGCATACAATTTAAGCCAAAAATCGTGTACAAAAGTCTTGATGCTGATCTGACATCAATCATCAATACAAAGGCCTAAAACTTACCTCGAACCAGATTGTCTTGTGTTGTTTACGTCCGGAAGTTGCGGAAAAATTATGAGTTGTCGCCCTTGCATCTACGGACGCCAGTCCCGGCTGCTGCTGTCAAATTGCCTTTGTTTTATTTTGGTCTTAACGTTTACGTCGCAGACTCCATGACTGGCGTGAATCAAAGACGTTATGGCATAAATACGCCAGAAATGGGTACTGCGATTGGTGTATTTGCAGGTAAATGATACCGATCTGTGTGCGGAAACAGCCACGTAATTGTGTTGTGACTGCATCTTCTTCCAAGTGACTGCTGTCGATTATTTCATTGTATTATTATATTTTTGTTTTATTTTATATTATTTCATTTTATTTTATTAATTTAATTATTTTTTGTAAAAAACAACAACAACAACAACAGCAACAACGACTTTCTGTATTATTCAGAACGACAACTAGAGATAATCCAATATAATGAATATTAGTTTTGAAAAAAAAAATTGCAATGGAGATCTCTGTCTCCATCTCTCTCTCTTTGATTTTGTCTCTCAGTCTCTGTCTCTCTCTGTCTTCTCTGTCTCTCTCTCTCTTTGATTCTGTTTCTCTGTCTCTATCTGTCTGTCTCTGTCTGTCTGTCTGTCTCTCTCTGACTCTGTCTCTGTCTCTTCTCTGTTCTGTCTGCCTGTCTGTCTGTCTGTCTCTGTCTCTCTCTCTGACTGCCTGTCCCTCTGTCTCTGCCTCTGTCTTTCTCTGTCTCTCTGTCTCTGTCTGTATTTGTCTATCTCTCTGTCTCTGTCTGTCTGTCTGTGTGTCTCTCTGTATGTGTGTGTGTGTGTGTGTGTGTGTGTGTGTGTGTGTGTTGTGTGTGTTCTCAAGCCAGCAAATCTTACCATTTTAAAGAAGTTTCATGAGTTCTGTTCGTTCTTATGAGTCAGTAAAGTCGCACATGCGCGCACTCACACACTCCACACACACACACACACACACACACACACACACACACACACACACACACACACACACACAACAATCTCTCTCTCTCTCTCTCTCTCTCTCTCTCTCTCTCTCTCTCTCTCTCTTCTCTCTCTCTCTCTCTCTCTCTCTCTCTCTCTCCTCCCCTAATCGACAAAGATGTCTTTCCCTGTGTTGGTCTGGTGTCCACGTATTGATATGCATAAAATTAATTACCTTTAGAGTGGTGGAACAATGGATTAAAGCAAGAATAATGATCACAATAAGAGGAAAACAGGGATAAATTTTCTTTTTAAGGGAGAGTAATCATTCCTTTTGATGAAATGAAATAATGTCCCATCTCTGTTTATGCGCTGTTGTTGAAATGCAGTGTTTTCCATTTATTAAGAAAAAACAACAACGACAACATAGGAAGCAGTACGCATTGACGGGATAAGACATTTACGAACCTAGTAACATCCAGTAAATGTCATGTCCCATTTCAATTTTTAAGATGAAAATCGTGTTTAAAATACAAATCAGTCGTATTACAATTTTGCATCGCAGACAGTTAATGGAACAAACATCCCATGGATACTTCACACCACAAGCGTTTAGCGTTGAATAAATATGTTCATGTGGATAGCTTTGTATCTCTCTGTAGCTTCTGTAACTGACGGATTGAGTTCTGATTAATCCGTCATAACTTTTGTTTAAGGAAATAGTGCAAATATCTCTGTCTTCCTCTCTCTCTCTCACACACACAACATATGTGTGTGTGTGTAGAAAGATTATATTTGGAGCAAATAACAAACGTAGGCAATTTAATGAGCAGCATTGATTTGAAACAAACTAAACTGACCAGTCAAAGTCTTTCACTATGTTCATTTTGTTGCTTCCTTTGTACACGTGTCACAAAAACCAAGATGTCCAATCAGCCACCAGTACCAGCCGTCAAGGTCCAGCATGCTGACCCTGGTCAGCAGTATGTCATGGAGAACGGGTCCGGATGGGCTATCCAGCCAAACCTCCCCAACAACCGATAGCTCTGTCCTTCCTACAGGATTCAACAACCTTCGCCACCACACACACACACACACACACACACACACACAGGCTCAATATCTGATATCTTGAGTTCAATCCCAGCCTACAACATTCAAAACTGGTCTGTTCGCTGCCCATCTTAATGTTTCCATCATTCTGGTGGTGTCAGCTTAATTTTTGATAGGTCCTTCTCCCCTTTCCCCCGTTTCAAGACACTTGCCAGCGCACAGGATTTTGTGCAGGCTCAGGAAATCATATAATTGCTGGCGGATTTGGGTGGAGCACATATGGAGTTGTCCGAGCGCAGTGAATCCCTCTTGCAATAACTACCGGAACTCCAATAACTCCAGTAACAGAGATAGATAGATAGAGAGAGAGAGAGAGAGAGACTCAGTTGACAAAGCCTTCTTTCCATGTGCTGGTCTGGTGTCCATGTACTGATTATACATGAATGACCTTTGGAGTGGTGGAACAATGGATTAAAACAAGAATAAATTTTAACAATAGGAGGAAAAACGAGATAAATTTACTTTTCAAGGGAGAGTAATCATTCACATTTGATGAAATGAAACAATGTCCGTTCTCTGAAGGGACCATTTAAAACATTTTGAACATTTATGCACAGTTGTCCAAATGCAATGTTTTCCCTTTCTGAGAAAATAGTACGAGTAGTAAACAAAGATATACATTGTGTGTGTTTCTATCTGTTTCCAAAGCATTAAAAAGACAAGACATTTACGAACATGGTCACTTCTAGTAAATTTCATGCGCCATTTCAAACAGCTATTGCAAACATCTTCAGTGCAAATTATGACCAAGTTAAGACACACACACACATACATACGCACACACATACACACACACACACACACACACACACACACACACACACACACGCACACGCACACACACACACACACGCACACACACACACTTTTCTCTCCCCTTCTCTCCCGCCCCTCTTCCTTCATTTTTTCTACCGTCTAGTATCGCTTCATGTGAAAAGACATTAAATGAAAGAATGAACTCCTGCACACACACACACACGCAGAGACAGAGAGAGAGAGGGAGAGAGAGAGAGAGAGAGAGAGAGAGAGAGAGAGAGAGAGAGAGAGAGAGAGCTGGGAAACGTGTTGCTCTCTTTCTGTCTCTCTCTCTCTCTCTCTGTGTCTCTCTCTCCTCTCTCTCTGTACCTGTCTCTCTGTCTCTGTCTGTCTGTCTCTCTCTCTCTGTCTCTCTTACTCACACAACCACCCCCTTCCACACAAAAACACATAATGACTTTTTTTGTTTTTTACAAATATTTATTGTGTCGATATATTTGATGTAATCAGTAATCTTTCACACACAATCACGATGTCAACAGTTTTCAGATACCTGAACTAAACGCAAGCATGAGACACACTGGAATGGCCTGCATTCACCGAAAAATGAAATTAAGAAAGGAAGAAAAAAATTAATTGAAATAGAACGTAAATCAAGCAATAACAACAACACAAATCCCCAAAAATGAAAAAAAGAGGAACAGAAGAAGAACGAGAAGAAGACGAAGAAGAAGAAGAAGAAGGAGGAAGAGGAGGAGGAGAAGAAGAAGAAGAAAAAAGAAGAAGAAGATAAAGAAGAAGAAGAAGAAGAAAAAGAAAGAAGAGGAGAAGGAGGAGGAAGAAGAAGAAGATGGAAGAAAAAAAGGGAATCTAATAAATAATATATAAAATCGAAAAAGAAACACACATAAAACAAAAAAAGAAAAAAACAAACTCTAGGTTTGTAAAACCGTGTCGGAAATGTGTATGTATCACATACATGCCCTGGACCAAAACCAAATGCAGTTACACGTGTGTGACATGTTGGGAATTCAAATGCAGGAACAATGTACACACACACACACACACACACACACACACACACACACACACACACACACACACACACACACACACACACATATCAAGCTCTGTTACACACACACACACACACACACACACACACACACACACACACACACACACACACACACACACACACACACACACACACACACACACACACATCAAGCTCTGTTAATGCTCGAAGCTTTTACAAGTACTTCTGATGTCCTTTTTTTTTTTTTAGAACAATCGTAATAACATTACGGAAAAAAGCACACAGCAACAACAAACAAGCAAAACAGAAAGAAAAAAAACCAGACAAAAACAAACAAACAAATAAACAAACAAACAAACGAACAAACAAACAAACAAACAAACAAAGAAAAACAACAAGAAATAAAAATAAAAAGACAAAACAAAATTAAACAAAAAGCGACACTTGGAAACAAACAAAATAACACAATGAACCCAAAAATCCCAAACCCAAAAAGAACCACTTGAAAAACCAATAACAACCACACATAAAAACCAACAGAAAAGTAAAGAAATAAAAGAAAAGACAAAGAAAACAAAAACAAAACACACACACACACAAAAAAAGAAATGGAGAAGAACAAAACCAATCAGAAACTCAGTCCATTACATGGGGAAAAAGTTCTTGCAGACCAAAGCCCTGTAAAAATCACAGTATTCAATATTATCCATACACACATACATACACACACACGCACACACACATTCCCCCCCACCTCTCTCTCTCTCTCTCTCTCTCTCTCTCTCTCTCTCTCTCTCTCCCATGATCATTATCATTAAAACCCAGCCGACTGCACAAAGCCATATCAGAGCTAATAATCGTCTCAACAACGCTTTGAAAAGAAAAGAAAAGCAACAACAAAACAACAACAACCACCCCACAAAAAACGGGGTGTACATATCAATGCATTCGCGCATGTAATGTGAAGATATGCCTCTGGCGTTGACCACTCGTCAAGTTTATCACCAAGGGGTTAAAACAACCAAATACAAACATATTGACTTCGCTAAATACATTGAAACATATATAAAAACTGGCCTAACACACACACACACACACACACACACACACACACACAGGCGCGCCCGCACACACACACACACACACACACACACACACACACACATACACACACAGACGCACACCACACACACACCAACACACACACACACACGCACACACACACGCGCACGCACGCACGCACGCTCTTCCTTCTGCCCTTCTGTGGGCTTCACAACACTGACTGGATTATAAACAGCAAGGAATACATTTCTATCAAAGAGCACTAGTATAGCAGGCATACGTAAAAATGCAGTCATAAAAATATACTCGACACAGCAGTTTTAAGAAAATGCATAAGATATATTAAAGTGATAAAGTATTACATTATATCATATTGTATGGATTCTATAGGCACTGTACGGATGCACAGCCAACTAAATAAACACCACAAAACGAACAACGCTCATCATGTTTCACGCGTAATACCGAGTTATATGAAATATATCTGTTTGGGGCGGTGGTGGGGTGGGTGGAATGTAGTTTAATTCAAAATAAACGAAACAGTCAAGACATTCTCAGAGTTTCATAGTTTGGTGTCACTGTGATCTTGGAGATTCACCATCCAAACTAGTGCTTTCGCGATTCACCAAACAGTTTACAGCTTTCACCCAAATTTAGTAAAGACCCATTCATAAATTGTTTGAGAAAATGTGAATTTACGTATATTTTTCACAGATAAACAGACACACACCTCTCTGTGGTCGATAGAAAGAATCTCCTTTTAGAGCTAAAAATTTACACGTACCAAAAACAAACAAGCAAACAAACAAAGACACCAACAAACAACAAACAAACAAACAAAAAACAAACAAACACAGTACATGTGCCAAAAACAAAGAAGCAAGCAAACAAACAAACAAACAAACAAACACTGTACATGTACCAAAAACAAGCAAGCAGGCAAGCAAGCAAGCAAACAAACAAGCAAACAAACAAACAAACAAACAAACAACACGTGAATGCAACACACATTCCAGCATGTTCAGTCGTAGAATATAACGTAGGCTTACGCAAAGGTTAACGGGTACAAGCAACATCTGTTCCATAACATTGACTGTCCATGAAGAACGAAACCTCAGCGCTTTATGAAGCCATATATGTACATGTAGACTAGGAGGGCGGGGCCTGCTCCTTTTCACCGACGCTTTACTTATCTAAACCCTAAACAGGGCCAGATCTCCCCCAGCACTGCTGGGTGAATTGGAGGTTGCATGCATATGCATTTATCAAGTAGGCATATGCATTTATCAAATAGGCATATGCATTTATCAAGTAGGCATATGCATTTATCAAGTAGGCATATGCATTTATCAAGTAGGCACATGCTTTTATCAAGTATCGAGCTGAGTTGAATTTTGTGCAGTCGGTTCATTAAGACGTCAGTATAAAAGAACTTGAGCTAAGTCAGCTGAGAAAAAAAAAATCAATCAATCAATCAATCAATCAATCAATCAATCAAACAAAACAAAACAAAACAAAACAAACAACAAACAAACAAAAACAAAAAACACCCTGAATCAGCACAGAATGCAATGGGTGAGAACAGACATATTACAAATACAATCAACGAGTTAAATGACGACCGTTACAGTAGTGATCATTAAACAACTTGCCTGATCCACAAAACTGCATGAACGAAGACATTTCAAAATTAGTGGTGTGTAAAATCATACATCTATAACAACAGTCCTCGATACAATAAGTTCTACATACAATATGACATTTGAAATACAGTCATGCAAACAATGGAAACATTTCAAACAATCGAATGATATCTAGTAAAAAGAAATTAAACAAGTGAACAAACCCCAGTTCTATGTAGCATAAAATGGACTTTTTGAACACAGTCCTATTTAAAGTCAAACATTTTAAATACAGTCCAATTCAGTTCAAATAAAACGTTTTAAACACAGTCGTATTTAAACAAAGTTTACATCTCAATCCTATTTAAAGACAAACGTTTTAAAAACAGTCCTATTTAAAGACAAACGTTTTAAAAACAGTCCTATTTAAAGACAAACGTTTTAAAAACAGTCCTATTTAAAGACAAACGTTTTAAAAACAGTCCTATTTAAAGACAAACGTTTTAAAACAGTCCTATTTAAAGAAAAAAAAAACCCACAGCGTTTTAAACATAGTCCTATTCAAAGTAAAACATTTCACACATATTCCTGATTTAAAAAGTTTTAAATACAGGCTTACATAAAGCAAAATGGCTTCAACATATTACTATTCAAATGAAAACGTTTTTAACACAGTCTTATTTATAGTAAACGTTTGAAACAAATCCTTTAAAAGTAAAACGTTTTAAACGAGGTCCTATTTAAAGGCAAACGTTTTAAACATATCTTAAAAAGAAAAAAGAAAAGAAGTTTTAAACAATCATATTTAAAACAAAACGCTTCAAAACATATTCCTACTCAAAGTAAAACGCTTTAATAAACACATTCCTGTTTAAAGTCGAAGTCTCCAAATCAGTTCTAATTTCAAAATCAAACGTTTAAAACACAGCCCTTTATATACAGAAGCGGTCGGTCAAATATCCTTCTCCAATCGTGTCGGTCATTGCTTGACCAGCACTCCGCTCTGCCCGAGTGTTTGGAGTGAATTCCTCTTGGGTTAGCATTTCTCACACGTCCATGGTTGGGACTCCGAGTGTGTAGTGACCGCACAAGCGGTATGTTGCTGCACAGTCTGCATACTCCCCGACAGTGGGTGGTCGTTCGTAGATGCTGAGTGTTTTTATGTTTCCACAAGCCAGCTGTTGATATGACTCACAGGATTTCCAAAGTGAATATTTGTCATTCTGCTTGCGCACACACATGAAGGTGATTCAGGTACTGGCACATATTTTGACTTGCAGATCCAAGAGAGAAAGAGAGAGAAAGACAGAGACAGAGACAGACACAGAGACAGACACAGACAGACAGACAGACAGACAGACAGAGAGTGAGGGAGAGACAGACAGACAGACAGAGAC
The DNA here is from genome assembly GCA_030674185.1 of Monoplex corrugatus. Taxonomy (NCBI): domain Eukaryota; kingdom Metazoa; phylum Mollusca; class Gastropoda; order Littorinimorpha; family Ranellidae; genus Monoplex; species Monoplex corrugatus. The sequence continues at coordinate 35,911,097 of CM060306.1, forward strand.
AGACAGACAGAGCAGAGAGAGACAGAGACAGAGAGAGAAACAAACCCTCCAACCTTTATCCACCAGGCGGAGGTGTTTGCGCGGATCGAACCCACGACCTGCCGATAGGAAGCTTGACGCCTACCCACTTGGATTACCGCACCTCGTCTACTATTAACGGGTTGGTAAAACGACAAACAGGAACTCTGGAAATGAAGTCTGGAAGAACATGTGTCCCAGGCGATGACTGTCAATGATGTACCACTGTCCTGATGCCTCCTAAACAATCTTAGACAAGCTACTGCTTGGGGGTGTGGACTATTCTCAATTTCTGTTCACGCTTGCACAAGAAGGTTCCTTTCTTTCTTTCCAGCGGCCGAATGGGGTGTTTATGGTGTTCTCTCAGTTGCTAGAATTATGATCAGTCACGTGCTTTCGTGGGTGTCTGTTTTTGTCTTCGAATCTGAGTCCACCAGCAAAACAACAACAACAACAACGTCAACAACAACAACAACAACAACAACAAAAATGGTGGGGAAAGGGACGGAGAGGGTGGTCGGAGTTCGGGGGGGGGGGAGAGGGGGAGGGGAGGGCGGGGGAGTGGGCAACACACTGGACGGATCAGTGTTACGGTGTCTTCACAAAAATGTCACACATCTCCTCACCCCCCCCCCACCCCCAATTTTTGTTTGTTTTTTCTTGTTTTTTTCCCCCGTTTCTTTCTTCCTTTCTTTTCTGGAGGATGGTGGTGGTGAGGGTGGTGGTGAGGGTGGTGGAGAGGGCAGGACCCACGAAGGATAAGTTTTCTGTAGTCTTTTACAAAATGTTACACATCTCATTGTCTTCTTTAGTCATTTCGTGTTTAACACAAGAATCGAGCATATATATATACATGTGCATATATA
>CM060306.1:35919480-35934480 GCA_030674185.1 Monoplex corrugatus
ACAAAAAAAAAAAAAAAAAAAAAAAAAAGGTGAAAGAGAACATTTTAGCAACAAAAATGCGTGTATTGTTTTGCCAACACCACGAAGGCGGTATATTGCTGCATGGTCTGCATACTCCCTCTCCGATGAGGGGTGTGCATGCTGAGTGTTTGTATATGTTTCCATAAGCTACCTTGCTCAGACAGGGCTTACATGGTGTTTAACGTGCATATTTGACGTTGTGCTAGTGTAGGCACACAAAAGGGTTTCAGACATGCACTGACATGACATATTTGTCTGCTCACATGTTGATCTGGGAGATCAGAAAATAAATCTCCAACCTTTACCCACCAGGCGGGAGGTACCCTGGCAGGATCGAACCCCAGACCTTTCGATTGGAAGTCTAACGTCTTACCCACTTGAGTATCGCGTCCGTCGAATCAGACAGTTAAAACACACATGCACACACACACACACACACACACACATGCGCCGCAAAAAAGCGCGTGCACACACGCACGCACTCACACAGAGACACACACACACACATACGTACACACACGCAGGCACACAGACAGACAAACAGACTCACACACACACACACTCAAACACACACACACACACGCAACACACACACACACACGCAACACACACACACACACACACATACACGCACGCGCGCGCCACACACACACACACACACACACACACACACACACACACACACCTCACACATGTAGGCACCCCACGTACGCACACGAACACACACAGACACACAGACACACAACACACACAGAGAAACAAACACACACATACACATAAACACACGCGAGCGCGCGTGCCCGCGCAACACACACACACACACACACACAACACACCACGCACGCGCAACACACACACACACACACCACGACGCACCACGCACACAAACACATAGCACACACGCACACAAACACATAGCACACACACACATACACAGACACGTGCTCACACACAATATACACTCTGGTAACACACACACACACACACACACACACACACACACACACACACACACACACACACACACACACACACACACACACACACACACACAGCACACACACATGCTCACACACAATATACACTCTGGTAAGAAGACCACACCTTATGTAGGCATGCCTACTTACTACTAATCTTCCTTTGGGCGCAAACGCTTCGATTTGGTTCGATAGAAATATCGGTTAAAAAAAAAAGGATGTGTGTATGTGTGGGTGTGGGTGTGGGTGTGGGTGGGAGGTGTGGTGGGGTGGGGTGGGGTGGGGGGATACGGAGGGTGCTCCGTAAAGCTTGGAGGTCGTAAGGGCGTGAGGAAATACATACAGATCTGAACAGATTTTGTGCCAGCATTATGAGGGTGGAGACCGTTCATTCTCCAGCACTGCTTTATCTTCCTCAACCCTGAAAAGGGGCAGTTGGATGGGACGAATGGAAGCACAATATGATGGTTTTCTTGCGCTAGTGGCTCAGTTGGTTTGAGCGTCGGATTCACATGCTAATGGTTGTGGGTTCGAATCCCGGGGTGCGCTACATTAAAACTGGCCGTCTCACTGTCCCATCTTAACATCATTGTTGTTTGTCGAGTCAGTATAGGATTAGATAGTCCCCTTCCCCCACTTTCCTGGGGTGGTTATCCCCGTCGGCCATATCACCAGAGGTGGGTGTCGACGTAAAAACTGAACCAAATCAATCAATTAGCCAGTGGTTTGCTCACAGATCTGATCATCATATTAATGTAAGGACATTCCCGAGTCAATATAATTATGTTGCAAGTGGTTTGTTCAGGGATCTAGATTTAAGGACTTTTCTTCGATGATATGGGTCTGTTCATGTATCTTCAATTTTATTTTGTTCGGATTTTGTAAACGGTGGCGTAGCAAAGAAGAACTGGTGGGGGATGTTCTACTATGGAGACCCAGCCATGGCAAACAAGACCAGGACGTCCAAAGAAGACCTTCATCGACCAACTGATGGATGATACGGGCAGTCAGTATGATGAACTACCTACTGCAATGTCTGACAGAGAAGGATAGAAGAAACGTGTCATGGAGAGCCGAGCAAGCTCGACATGATGATGATGATGATGGTTAAATCAACCCTCCACGGAACTTCTGAGGGAGAAAGTCAGAAAAAAAACAAGTATAATACCTGTCATGACAGGCCTTGGGGACTGTGGGGGGCTGTAGATCTCAGTTCCATCCTCATCAGACAGGTAGGTGTCCAGGAATCCGAAAGCTTCAGCCGTTACACTTATGTTTTTACCTGCCACAAAGATAAATCATGTTATATGATATGATATGATATGATATGATATGATATGATATGATATGATATGATATGATATGATATGATATGATATGATATGATATGATATGATATGATATGATGATATGATATGATATGATATGATATGATATGATTATGATATGATATATGATATGATATGATATGATATATGATAGATATGATATGATATGATACGATACGACACGACACGACACGACACGACACGACACGACGACACAACATAACATGACATGACACATCATAACATAACATAACATAAACATAACATAACATAACTAATAACATAACATAACACAACATATTTTGATATAATACATGCTACCCACTAGTCTATACAGACTCAGCCCCACGTCTGACAGCCCTTGAAATATTATTTGCTTTAGCCAAGATGACTATAATGTAATGTTTTGAAGCCAATCGACTATTACATTCATAGAAAATAGCTTACTTTAACATGAATACCTTTCACTTTCTTTTGGTTCCAACCATGACTGTATCATATTGACATAGCCTACTTTTTGTGTTGTATAGTGTGTTGTTAATCTCGTGTTTGTACTAAACCAGAGCAATTTTTTTCCGAGATTAAACACTTGAAGTCGAGGTCTCAGAGTTCTCTGTTATTGCTGTAGTTTATATTCCAACAAGAAAACTTAGTATTGCAAACAAGATGAATTTTGTGTGTATGTGTGGACTCATCTATCTTATGGCTGACAAGTAGCGTCAGAAGAGTGTGTTTGTTTTTCTGTTTCTTTTTTTTTGTTTTTTTGTTTTTAAATCTGAAAACTGTCCGTTTTCTTGAAGCATCAGTCTGTCTGTCTGCCTGTCTGTCTCTGTCTCGTCTCTCTGTCTCTGTGTGTGTCTGTGTCTGTCTGTGTCTGTCTCAATTTGTGTATGTATCGCTGTCTCTCTGTGTCTGTGCCTGTGTCTGTTTCTCCGTCCGTCTGTCTGTCTGTCTGTCTATTTGTCTCTCTCTCTCTCTCTCTCTCTCTCTCTCTCTCTCTCTCTCTTGTGCGTGCTCCCCCGCTTGTGTGTGTGTGTTTGTGTTTGTGTGTGTGTGTGTGTGTGTGTGTGTGTGTGTGTGTGTGTGTGTGTGTGTGTGTGTGTGTGTGTGTGTGTGTGTGTGTGTCTACAACTGAACTTATCACACTGGCATGCACTAGGAGGTAGATGGGGCTGGAACAGGATGCAATGATAATCTCGAAAACAGAAAAAACAAAAAACAAAACAAAACAAAACAAAACAAGACCAAACAAAAAAATATCACGATTTAATAGCGCCAAAGAGATCTTATGCGAATCTAACGCCAACATAAAGCACATGTGATCTGGGTTAAAAACAAGTGTAGAAAATTGGAATGATATGAAACTAACACAATGCGGACTTATCCTTTCCGACGTCGCTAATCTAGCAGCGTGCTCAACGTATTGAAAAGGTAAAACTTCATGTGGCCTTACACTTTATAAAAAATGTCTCCATTAAAATTGGACTGTTCTTGTTATACTTAAGAATAGTGTATAAAAACAAACAAACAAACACACAAACAAAATTACACACACAAAACAAAATAAAACAAAACAAAAATCAAAACAAAACAAAACAAACAAAACAAACAAGCGAAAAATAAACAAAACCCAAACAAACAAAACATAAAACGACAATAACAGCAACGACAAAAGCAACGACGACGACAGTAATAACAAGAAGACGATAACAACAACAATAATAACAATAACAACAGTGACAACAACACACACACGCGCACACACAGAAGCAGACACACAGACACAGACACAGACAGACACACACACACACACACACACACACACACACACACACACACACACACACACACACACACACACACACACACACACACACACACTCAAACCCCTCCCTCTAAACCACCCTTATCCGAAAAGAGAAAAGGGAAATAAGTAAACGCAGTCTCAGATAACCAAGAACGACAAACACTCGACCGTACTTTTCTTGCTCCCCTCCTCCCCGAAAATTCCCTATAGACGAGTCAGCTTGGGGAGACAAGCCAGCGAGTCTGTAGGTCGCCTCAAGAGCTGTGGAACCCTAAAGACAGGCAGTTCAGAGAAGCCATCCACTGTCATGCCCATACCTCAGTCAGGAACCAGGGCGGTGTATGGCGTAATATGTGCCGCGAGAAGAAGTTTGCGCCGGGTGTTTTCAAAGGGACTTTTTATTTTTTATTGTCATTCAAAATGCATTTTCCGACAATCTGTCCCCATTAAGTGACAAAACCTCTCTCTCTGTTTTCCTTCTCTTTCCGCTCTTAGCTATTTGAAATATAAGAAGAAGAAAAAAAAACCCAACGAAACGAATGAAGAACGAACGAACGAACCACAAACCAACCAACCAACCAACCAACCAACCAACCAAACCAACCAAAACCAAAAACAAACAAACAAAATAAAGAAAGAAAAAACAACAAAGCAAACAATGAACAAACAAAAAAACCAACAACAAACAACAACAACAACAGCAACAAACAACAACACAACAACAACACAAAAACGACAATGAGATCAAAAAGAAGAAAAACCTGTTAGGTACATCGATCAAAAAACATTAGTTACTGGAAACATTTATCTCATTTCCAAGTAAAACGTCGTATCAATGTACTTACATAAAAGAAAAAAAGTAAGAATTTAATGAAGAAGAAAAGAATGTTTCATTCTGTACAATGTCTGAACAGTTTGAACATTTTTCGTTGGCCATATGAAATATGTCCTGCACATATAAGTCAATGAATAAACAATCGCCAATGCGTGAAAACAAACAACAAACAAACAAACAAACAAACAAACTAACAAACACTACCATGAACGGGACATTTTTCATGTATGTCATGAATGTTTTATTTCTTTGTTTATATGAATTTTTTCCAGTACTGTCCACTAAAACCAAGTTTCAGCTACTCAAAAATGATCTCATTCGGATTACTCATTTGTGCATGCCACTAAAACAATATAAGCACATACCATGGATTAAACACGGGATATGTAATTACTAAGCATGATGCTCTCTCTCTCTCTCTCTCTCTCTCTCTCCTCTCTTTCTGGTCTGTCTGTCTGTCTGTGTGTCTGTGCACCATGATCAATTCATTCCAAGAAAATCTGGTGCACGTGAACATTGCCAAAGACAACGGACATAAAAAAAGCTCAGGGTCACGTTTGAACTAGGAACAATCTGAGGAATCACCGCCAACCAGAACTGCACAGGGAAACGCTGGTATGCATTGTGTGCTGTTTGCTCTTTGCTAGAGTCCACACCAAAGTTTATCTCCAGCCATAAATATGGCCTTTTAAAAGGCCCTTTCTTCTGACAGTGGTACAATAAAAACGCTTTAGAGACGTACAAAACGTCGTTTCCCAGAGCTGTAACATTTTTCAGTTTTCCTTGGTGAACCAAAAGATAACACCAAGATCGAAGGGAAAGAGAGAAAGAGAGGGGAGGAGGGAGAGAGGAGGAGAGAGGGAGACAGAAAAGACAGACTAGAGAGAGAGAAGAGATAGATAGATAGAGAGAGAGAGGAGTGAGAAAAGACAGAGAAAGAGAGAAAGAGAGAAGGAGGAGACAGACAGACAGACAGATAGACAGAGAGAGAAAGAAGAAAGAGAGAGACAGAGAGAAAGAGACAGATCAGAGAAAGAGAGTGAGAGAGAGAAAGAGAGAGAGAGAGAGAAAGAGAGAAAAAGACAGACCAGATAGAGAGAGAGAGAAGAGAGAGAGGAGAGAGAAGAGAGAAAGAGAGAGAGATAGTGAGAAAGAGACAGATCAGAGAGAAGAGAGTGTAGAGAGAAGAGAGAGAGATAGAGAGAGAGATAGAGAGAGAGAAAGAGAGAGAAGAGAGAAAGAGAGAGATAGTGAGAAAGAGACAGATCAGAGAGAAAGAGAGTGTGAGAGAGAAAGAAAGAGAGAGAGAGAGAAAAATAAAGAGAGCGAAAGAGAGAAAGAGACAGACCAGAGAGAGAGAGAGAGAGAGAGAGAGAGAGAGAGAGAGAAGAGAAAAAGCAAGAGTGAGAGAGAGAGAGAGAAGAGATAGATAGATAGATAGAGAGAGAGAGAGAGAGACAGACAGGCAAGCAGACAGACAGACAGACAGACAGAGAAACAGAGAGAGAGAGAGAGAGAATATTCAGACTCTTACCTGCTCTGGAGAGTTCATCTGCAGGTCCTTCTGTATCGGAACTCAATTGCTGCTCTAACCTTCTGACCGCTCCGAGCTCTGCCTGCCTCTCACTGCCACTAGCACCCACATCACCCTTTGACGTCACGGCTGACGCAGCTGCTACGTCAATCACCGTGACCTCATTGGAACCGGATGCTGCGTCATGAGCACTTCCGGCCTTGATGACGACCCTGGAGCTCTCACCCGCTCCGGTTCCATCATCATCGACACTTTGGACTGAGGCGTCTCCGCGCTGACGAAGAACTTCCCCCACCTCTTCGTAAATGGCGTTTCGAGTCAGAGCAGGCTCGTAGCTTGGATGGTCACCCACCTCCTGATAGAGAGGGTTTGGAGTGACGGAAGATCCGTAGCCTAGATGATCAGCTATGGGAACAGATCCCACAGCATCGTTGTCATGGGTAGTAGCGTCACCCGTTAGGACGCCCTGAGATGGAGGAAGTGGATCTCCTGTCACGGATCGATGCCTAGCGGCTTCTTTGTTAGGGACGGCGTAGATGTCACCGTGGTAGGTATACTGTAAAGGCGAAGAAGGCCCTGGTGCTGGGTCGCTGCCACGTTCCGGCGGCTGAGAAGATCTGTTCTCCGACACAGAGGATTGGTTCTCTGAAGCGGAAGAATTGCTGACAGTCTTTTGATCGTCCGTCTTGTTCTTGGCCAGCAGTTTCATGCTGTCTGTCGCCGAAGCCACCACGGCGACTTTCTCTTCCTCAGGAATCTTCTCGTCTACGGATTCGATATAGATGGGGTTGTCCAGGCCTCCTGATCGACTGATCTGGACCTTGTCCTTGCTTAGGTCGTCCGCGTTCTTGCTGCTGAGGCTGCCGGTGTTCTGCTTGTTGGAGGTCTCTGCGTTTCGGTTGTTGAGGCTGTCTGTCGTATGTTGCTTTCTGGTGCTGCCTGAGTTGGACTTGTTGGAGCTTGCCCTGGAGGCACGGAGTTCGGCGCTGGTGCGGTAGGCCCTTCTGATGGGGTCTTGCACCACATCGCTCTGAGACCTCTGGACGCGTTTGCCTCTCTTGCTGCTGTCTTGAAGCAGTCTGGTCGCAGAACCTGGCACAGTGCAGTGCAAAAAAAGACAACTGAATCAATACAGATAATTACGGACTCGAAGTACTACTACACCACCTCTATACAGACAACAGTAGGGTCGTTGCTTAGACTAAAGATGTTACATATAAAAACTGATTCTTGCTCCACTGAGGTGAACATTCTCTGTCTGTCTGTCTGTCTGCCTGTCTGTCTCTGTCTCTCTCTGTCTCTATCTATCTCTGTCTCTGTCTGTCTGTTTATCTCTGTCTCTCTTCCCAGTATGCTTGTGTGGGCGTTTGCGTGCGTGCGTGCATGCGTATGTGCACAAACTCATAGCTGGGCTCACAATAGACTCATCCAAATTTCATTCAAATACAAATGTGAATTTCATTGTCTGGTTTGGATCTTCAGCACATCAAGTGTTGTCACTTGGAAAATTGCAATATGACATCAAGCATACAGCTCTTTCATGTAACGTCCTTATCTACACAACACAACGGCCATGGCGTCCATTTTATTAAAGCAATCATCGTAGAAAAAAAAATCGACTGTAGCAGACCAGCACGACACAATCTACCATGGCTTCCATACTCAAGGATCATCGTGAAACATAATGTGCCCTGGTTTTTCTGAACAACAATGAAAGCCGGATGTTGATCTAGCTAGGGAAAACCTGAAGTCAGTTTCTGCGAGATTTGTGACCAATCTGGCATGGTGTCAGATGTCATCTGTAATTTCCTGTCAGGATTATTAATATCGAGTCTGATATTCTGACAGCAAACATTAGTTACGCTACGTTTGCAGTTTCGTGGTTTTCAGTACAATAGGAGAAAGGTTATACTGAGATTAAAAAGAAAGAGGAAATGAAATGGGTAGATGATGTCAAAAGAATGAATTGGAGAAGGCTTTCGACAGACAGAGGGTGAACCCACAAAGCGAACGAACACATTGAATTAACAAACAAACAAACAAATGTTGACAACCAGTCACAAAATTATGTGATGTCAAAACAATAACTCGAGTTATATATAATCTCTCTCTCTTCTCTCTCTCTCTCTCTCTCTCTCTCTCTCTCTCTCTCTCTCTCTCTCTCTCTCCCTATCTATCTGTCTGTCTGTCTCTCGTCTGTCTCTCTCCCCCTCCTATCTATCTATCGTCTGTCATCTATCTATCTATCTATCTATCTATCATCTGTCTGTACTGCCTGTCTGTCTGTCTGTCTGTCTCCCCCCCTCCTATCTATCTGTCTGTCTATCTATCTATCTATCTATCTTATCTATCTGTCTGTATGCATGCCTGTCTCTCTGTCTGTCCTCTCTCTCCCCCTCCTATCTATCTGTCTACTATCACTGTCTGTATGCATGCCTGTCTGTCTGTCTGTCACTCTCTCTGTATATACATATGTATAGTGACATTATTTCTGATCAGAAACACGTAAAAAAAAAATGACGATATCACTTCTAGTCGAAACACATAAAAATAATGACACTGTTTGTAATCAGAAGCACGAAAAAACAATGACATCACTTCTAATAAAAAAGCGGAAAAAAATGGCAATATTTCTTACCAGAAACATGTACAAATAATTAGCTTATTTCTAATCAGAAACATACAAAAACACTGACATCACGTCTAATCAGAAACATACAAAAAAAAATAAAGGCATCACCTGAAAAGAAACACACAAAAATAATGAAATCACTTATAATCAGAGATACATAAAATAGTAACATCACTTGTAATCAGAAACACGACAAAAATAACGACAGTACCTAATCAGAAACATGAACTCCTACAGACAAACAGACAAGACAAACAAAACCAGACAGACACACACACACACACAGGCAGATGGACAGGCAGGTAGACAGACAGACGGACACATAGACAGGCGACAGACCGATAGACATACATACAAACAGACAGATAAGCAGGCAGGCAGACAGGCAGGCAGGCAGGCAGGCAGGCAAGCAGCCAGACGGCCAGCCAGCCAGCCAGACATACAGACAGATTGGCTGACACACAGAGAGACAGATATACAGACAGGCAGACATACATACATACATACATACATACATATATACACACATACATACATGCATACATACATACATACATACATACATACATGCATACATACATACATGCATTCATACATACATACATACATACATATATCATACATAGAGAGAGAAAGAGAGAGAGAGAGAGAGAGACAGAGACAGAGAACAGAGACAGAGAGACAGAGAGAGACAGAGAGAGACAGAGAGAGACAGCCAACCAGCCAGCCAGCCAGCCAGACAGACAGACCGATAATAATAGCGTACCTCCTCCAATCTGATAGACATCGTAGACAGATCCATTGTTGGGGTCCCTCAGCTCGTAGACGGGTGAGAGTGGAGAGGGAAGACCCTGGCTGTGGTAGATCCTTTGATGACCGCCTGCTGTCGGGTACACACCCGGCCCGCCCGGCACTGCACACCCGTATCAAATCACTGACTGAGTCACTTATACTATTCTTGGGAACATTATTGAACGGACTTGCAGGGTGGCTGAGGACAAAGAGGGTGGGAGATGTGCTTGTGGCAACAAGGGATAGACACATATGGAGGGCCATGATCGCCAACGACATGCGGCAGGGCACTTGATGATGATGTTGCTGATTTATTTTCACAGTTAATGAAACTTAATACCACCAGAAGACTACTAGCACACATCAACCAGAGAAGATTATAAATTAATACGCTGGCCATGGATCACATAGCTAGAACATGGCAACCATTTTTCATGGAAAACAGAGACAGAAAGGAAGAAATGCAGACCTCCAATCTCGTACATCGAGAACATAACCAACATCAGTGGCCTAAATATTCAAGAAGTTGTCCACAAAAGTCAAGACAGAGCTGTTTAGAAACGGGTGACTGTGTCGCAGGGTGCAGCGGTCAACACTGAACCTGGTGACGCCGACAGGTGAGACAATTAACGATACGAATAACATCTACCTTTTACTTTTCTTTGCTTTTTAATCTATCGGCTTGGACCATCATCGATGTTGAAAGGACATAAGAGTTGACAATCAGCAGTGAGCTGAAGGTCTGAAGTAGAGAAACGCCGTGGAGACGTCAAGATCTCTTTCACGCTGTCGCGACACAGGACCTCCTTGGTCTGCCTCTCGCTTTAAATTCAACATTTTGTTATGCGCTTGTTGAGTCAGCTGGTGGGGGTGCCTTCTGGTTAGATGATCAAATAACAAAAAAGGCTTGATTCTGTGTTGATGATCATGATGGCAACTGATGTTGTTCCCACAAAGTTTGATTTTGGTGCTTTTAACCGTTTGACTCCCCGAACCCAGTCCAATGGCATTCTGCATTGTCAACCATGCCACTTAACCCTTTGACTCCCGCACCGTATCCAAAGGACGTCAAAGGGTTACGTTTTTGCAGTTGCTGGACAGGGAGCGGGAGTCAAAGGGTTAAGCCAAAACGTAACTCTTTGACTCCCTAACCTTATCCACCAGTTTCCTGCAAGACTCTGGTGGATAGCATGATGGAGTCAAAGGGTTAATTTTTTTGCAGTTGGTGGATAGGGTGCGGGAGTCAAAGAGTTAATCATGTTGTGTCCGGCCTTGTTGACAACTCTTTTTAAACACCACGTCTCACAGTGGTAACTTTGTGCTACAGGGGCTTAGTCAAGAGTCTAGGTTTGATACGAATATTGCACACCCATCTCACTCATCTAGTGCATAGATTACACAGTTCTGCTCAAAGCCGTGTCACAATGAATAAAATCAACACTCAAACGTTTAGGCCTATTCCTCTCCCAAAAGCCCTTTACATTGTTCTGGTGAAAACTGTCGGAATTATTAATAAAATATATGAATGCAATATATCAGTCACACGATATACAATTCAATATTGTTGCAGTGAACATTCATGATGATAACTTCACTTATATAGTGTAAACAATCAGTGTCAAAAGCTTCCTCGTTGTACTCTACGAGACTAGAACTTACAATAAATTGAAAACTGAAAACACATACACACAGATACTTACGAGCGAGAGAGAGAGAGAGAGAGAGGAGAGAGAGAGAGAGAGAGAGAGAGAACAGACAGACAGAGACAGAGACAGAGAGACAGAGACAGACAGAGACATAGACACAGAGACACAGAGACAGAGAGAGAGAGAAAGAGAGAAAGAGACAGAGAGACAGAGACAGAGAGACAGAGACAGACAGAGACAGAGAGAGACAGACAGAGACAGATACAGAGAGACAGAGAGACAGAGTGAGACAGAGAGAGAGAGAGGAGGAGAGAGAGAGAGAGAGAGAGCGAGAGAGAGAGAGAGAGAGAGAGAGAGAGAGACAGACAGACAGACAGAGAAGGAGGGAGGGAGATTGATTCAAGCTGATCATTTCTTGCATGTCAAAATGTTTAGTTTCACTTTTCGTGCTTAAGAATGTGAAGTTGCCGTTATTTTGGTTTAGTTGCAGAAAAGAAAAACAACACAACACAAAACAAAGAAAACCAACCAACCAACAGACAAACAAACAGATAAACAAACATACAAACAGAAAGCCATGCGGACGAATCGATATTACAAGTAAGCATGGCATGAACTTGCTGTTTAACACAATACTTGGTCCAGGTTCATATTGATTATAGCCCAACCAACTACTAGAGCCATATCAGGGCTCACACCACGTTAAAGACAATTCCAAAAACAATACTTGAAGAAGAATAAAGAGAAGGAGAAGGAGAAGGAGGAGAAGGAGGAGGAGAAGGAGAAGGAGAAGAAGAAGAAGAAGAAGAAGAAGAAGAAGAAGAAGAAGAAGAAGAAGAAGAAGAAGAAGAAGAAGATGAAGAAGAAAGAAAGAAAGAAAGAAAAGACTTCACAGTCTAATAGATAAAAACACCATTGCTTTCACACAGACACACAACCAGAGAGGTACACATATATATACACATACGCAAGTATACGCACAGGCCCACACAGAGACTGTCTTCAAACAGAAAGCCAGCAAACAAAGAAAATATTCAGAGACTCGAAAGAAAGTCGTCCACCAAGTCTGACCAAATTCCGCAAGCCACTCGGAACCATTATCAGTACTGGACAAAGAAATATAAGTCAAGGTGGAGGTCAAATGAAATAGAAACCACTGATCTTTAAATAATGTCCAGTACGCTGTGATAGGTTGAGGTCACTTATATCGAGCCAGATCCCAAATTACATGTAATCGATGCTTTAATAATAAGGTAGTTGAGTGAAAGTAGACCAAGTGTGTGTGCTTCGATAAGTACAGTTTAACCTTGTGTGAGTATGTATGTATGTGTATGTGTGTGTGTGTGTGTGTGTGTGTGTGTGTGTGTGTGTGTGTGTGAGAGAGAGAGAGAGAGAGAGAGAGAGGAAAGATAGTGTGAGAGAGAGAGAGTGTGTGTCTGTGTGTGTATGTGTGCGCGCACATGTGTGTGTGCGTGTGTGTCTGTGTGCGTGTTAGAGAGAGAGAGAGAGAGAGAAAGTGTGTATGTGCATGTGTGTGCGTGTGTGTGTATGAGTGTATGTGTGTGTGTGTGCGTGTTAGAGAGAGAGAGAGAGAAAGAGTGTGTGTGCATGTGTGTGCGTGTGTGTGTATGAGTGTATGTGTGCGTGTGCGTGTGCATGTGTGTGTGTATGTGTGTGTGCGTGTGCATGTGTGTGTGTGTTGTGTGTGTATGTGTGTATGTGTGCGTGTGTGTCCAAGCTTGTGTGCTTTGATAAGTAGAGTTTGACCTTGTGTGTGTGTGTGTGTGTGTGGCGCGCGCGCGCGCGTGTGTGTGTGTGTGTGTGCACGCGCGCACGCATGCAAATGTGTATGTTGTGATAGTGGCCACTGATTTAGTGTGTGTGGTGTGTGTGTGTGCGTGTGTGTGTGTGCATGTGTGTATGTGTGTATGTGTGTGCGTGTGCATGTGTGTGTGTGTGTGTGTGTGTGGTGTATGTGTGTGTGTGTGTGTGGTGTGAGCGTGTGTGTCCAGTATGTGTGCTTTGATAAGTAGAGTTTGACCGTGTGTGTGTGTGTGTGTGTGTGTATGTGTGTGTGTTTGTGTGTGCGCGCGAGCGCGCGCGTGTGTGTGTGTTGAGCGGGGGTTGGGGTGGGTAGTGGTAGGAAATAGGATACGCGTGCATGAAAAAAATTGAGAAAGAGGTAATGAAATTTGCAACTTGAAGACGACAGGGAATAAACAAACTAATGAAATACAGATAACTATCTAAGCTACTCAAACGATACACTGGCTAAAACTCCACGTTTAGTGCCTAAGTCACAAGTTATCAATAATTATCGTATAACCGTTAGGTTGACAAAACGATCGTAGGTCAATGAGACTAATTTAGATCTTTGGTAAACTGTATTCTTAGAAAATATTAACACACACACACACACACACACAGACACACACACACACACAGACACACACACACACTCACACAAACACTCACACACACATATCTATATATACATATGTATACACACACACACATGCACACACATATATATATATATGTATATATATATATGTGTGTGTGTGTGTGTGTATGTTTGTGATATATATATATATATATATACATATACATATATATATATATATATGTGTGTGTGTGTATCTGTGTGTGTGTGTCTGTGTGTGTGTGTCTGGGTGTGTGTCTGTGTGCGTGTATAAGTCAGTATCTTATCATAACGAGTTGTTCTAACGTGTTTCACATTTTGTGCTATGGTTCCTTTCTTTAACGCTCATGTCATTTGTATAGAGTAGCAAGGACTAACTATAATACAGATCCCATGGGACCGAATGCTACATACTAACTATACTTGAGTAATAAAAGTGTTCTGAAGTCTGGAAAATCTGAAGTAACTGTTGGTTTCTTTCTCTCAAACCCACACCCAACCTTCCTTTTTCCCTCTGTAACAGACTGATCGGGGAGCATAACAGAAAACCTACACCGGATGCCGGTATTTTGGATACAACGCACTTGCATGCAGTGAATTGTGCACGAGATTTTCGTTCTGCACAGTGTCACTTCGGAACGGTATGCTTGGGCTTGCAATAATATAAGTTGTCAGTCTGCTTTTAGTTGCCAACCGGTGCAGACAGAGAGAGACAGAGGCAGAGCAACAGCTTAATTAATTTGTTTGATACTTGGATTCAAACGACAAGATGGCTGACGATGGGTTTTGGCGGCCTGGACCCTCCCTCTCTCCTGTGGACGTGCTCGGGCTGACGGAAGTCGGTCGTAGTGAGGGGACTGTCGTAGTCGTCGCTGCTGTTGCCGTCGCCGTCTCGTCGTTGTCTCCGCCATCGTTATTTCTTTTGAAATGAGTATTCAATGTCGTCCACGTCTGTTTCGTCCTTGTGTCAAAGTCCCCTCATAGTCGGTAATGTCCATGATGGATG
>CM060306.1:35946980-35969480 GCA_030674185.1 Monoplex corrugatus
CAACAGCAGAAACAACAACAACAACAGCAACAAGAACAATACCATTACCAACAACAACAACCAACAACACCACCAACCAACCAACCAACCAACCAACCAACCAACAACCAACACAAACCAACTAAAAACAAAAACCCACAACATCATTCCTCACCTTGACCTCGAGTCTGAATCAGCCTGGGGTCAGAGCCGGCCCTCTGAAGGACGGCAGGCTGCATGAGTTGATGTGACTTGGAGGGCCGCCCGATGGCATAGGCTGGGGAGGGGGTGGAGGCGTAGATCCCGGGGGCTCCCACCCACAGCCCGTTGCTGCTGACCTTGGGCAGGCGTCCCGACTCGGCAGGGTGAGGTCCATGGCTGAGGGTGGACGGCTGGCTGTGGGCTGGGGAGATGTGGGGGGTCAGCTGTCGGAACTTCTGGTCCTCCCTCTCTTGCCTCCTTCGTCGTTTTCTGGAGGAAAAAAAATGCCATCATGACAATGATAGAGATGTTAAAGAGGAGATGATAAGAGTAACAACAACAACAACAACAACAATGATGATGATGGTGGTGGTAATAATAAGAATGAATATAACAATAATGAATACAACAATAATATTGAATATAATAATAATGAACATAATGATAATAATGAATATGATAATAATAATGAATATAATAATAGTAATAACAATAATAATAATGACAATAACAACAACAGCAATACTACTACTACTACTACTACTACTACTACTCATCATCATCATCATCACCGTCGTCATCGTCAAGGTGGTCATTCAGTCCCTCCTCACTTCATGATGATGATGATGATCATCATCATCATTATCAGCAACAGCAGCAGCAACAGCAGCAGCATAATCATCATTATCGTCATTGCCGTCATCAGTATTATCATCATCGCCATCATCGTCGTCGTCGTCGTCGTCGTCGTCGTCGTCAACAACAACATCATCATCATCATCATCATCACACCACCACCACCTCCACAACCGCCACCATCACCACCACAACCACCACCACAACCACCTTTCGCAGTCCCCATCACCATGATAATCATGGCCGTGGTGTGACACTAAAACAAGTTTCTCTGCATTCACTTACAGCTTAAAACAGCCCATGGTTGTTTAGTATGGCACTCTCAGCAAGTAGTAGGGCACTGTTTTCACACGATGTCACAGAAACACATTACAGCCGAACGAACACCAGTGTTTCCAACATGGAATGACAATCACCACCTTGACCGCACACGTAGATTTTGCTACAGAGAATTTTCCTTTATCCCAAATCCAAGTTTTGCACTGACTGCGGCCGTTCCAGCAGGATTGGATTGTCTTTGGTTTCGTTTCGTTTCGTTTTGTTGTGTTTCGTTTCAGTTTTTCCCTCGGAGTTTTTATAAATCACATGGCTGCCTGCACGCGTTTTTGTTTTGTTGGTCTTCCAGCGATTATCTAAACCAGTGTGAAGCCACACACGCGTGCACGAACAGTTGTCGGTTCCAAACAATATTAGAAGAAAAAGAGATCCTTTCCAAGAATTGCGAACTTTTATATTATGCCTCAATCTGCACACACAAACCTTGCTCATTTTTCTTTCTTTTTCACTTTGTAAGTCAGTAGTCTTCGTGACAGGATGGATACAAATTGTTTAATGTAAACTTAAAGTTGCAGAGAAAAACAGAAAATAAGTAAACTAAAGAGACGAACTGCTAAAAAGATAACAGGGCTGAGTAAGTTTCCCGTCTTTAATTAAACCCTTTGACGCCCGCACCCTGTCCACCAGCATTCTACATTGCCAACCATAATACCAAAAGCAAAAACTTAACCCTTTCACTGCCTCACCCTATCCGTCAGCTTCCTGCAGGAAGCTGGTGGATAGGATGAGGCAATCATTTGCAGATGGTGGATATGGTGCGGGAGTCAAAGGGTTAAGAAACAAACAGACGTCAGAAAATAACACTGGACAGCAGTAATTTCAGAAACTCTAAATGAAGAGAGTTCCTAATTGCGCTCTAAACGGTTATACAGTAGATAACGTCGCGAGTTCAGTTCCAACTCGTAAATAAACACTAGCGTAATGACTGCCCACCGTGATACTTCATTCGTTCTGGTGGTTTTGCATTCCCTAGATTCTGTTCCACCCCCCTCCAATTCAAGATCTTGCCAGGCAAAGGGATTTGCGCAGGCTTAAGAACTCTACCAGAGACAGATGGCATATTTGGCGAAGCGCATATGGAATTGTTCGAATGAGATGGAGCCCTCTTGAACAAACTCCCAAATCCAAAACTGGAACGTGTCAGGTACTACTACTATAAAAGTACACACGTTCCACGCTTCCTATGTCTTTATAAGAACAGTCAAACAAAAATCCTTCTGTTTCGTACTACTTCGTGCGGCTCAGAATGTCACAATATGACCCCCTATACAGACTGGCGAACATGATTGAGGCAACCGTGATGTGGTTCCTAAGAAGAAAGTTGAGAGTTCCATGGACAGCAAAGAAAACAAACGAGACAGTCTTGATGGAGGCAGACACAAGAAGATCATTCATAAGGAAGATTAGGAGAAGACAGGCAACATTCATAGGCCATTCTATGGAGAAACGGGAATTAGAGTACCTGGTCACAACAGGACAACTGGAGGGAAAGAGAGCACCAGGTAGACATAGGGAGAAAATACTGGATGGTCTTGCAGAGTGGCTGAGGACAGAGAGGATGGAAGATGTGCCTGCGGCGACAAGGGATAGAAACATATGGAGGGCCATGATCGCCAACTCCATGCGGCAGGGCACTTGGTGATGACGATACAGACTGGCTGGTCGGTTCTTATGATGGAGCCGTGGATTCGAGATCTGATATCTCGAGTTCAATCCCAGCCCGCAACATTAAAAAATACCGGCCTGTTCCCTGCCCATCTTAATGTTTCCATCATTCTAGTGGTGTCAGCTTAGTGTTTCAAAAGTCCCACTCTTCCTCAATTTCGAGACCTTGCCAGCCATAGTGCTTTTTGCAGGCTCAGGAAATCTTCAGATAACTGCTGGCGAATTTGGGTGAAGCGCATATGGAATTGTCCGAGCGCGATGAATCTCTCTTGAACAAAACTCTAAACTCCCAAATTCCTGGGTGATATTTTGTTCCGGCAGGTCACATACTTATATCCACTGTGAAACAAATTGTCGCCGTTTGTGAATGTACAGTTGTTGTTTTTTTGGTCGGGTTTGACTGGTTACTTGTATTATGTACACTAAATGTACAACGTGTAGTAGGGAAGATAGCAACCCCCTTCCCCTCGTGGGGATGCCGGAGGCTCTTTCAGTATAAATGGTATCCCCACCTTCTGGAAATTCTGTGCTAACAATTTCCTCTTTTCTGTCACTCTCTTTCTTTCTGCCTTGTTAGGTTGCTTTCTGTCATTTCTACCTATCATTTTCTGCTTTAATGGTCCATTCACCTGTATCTGTTCGATAAAGTCATACGTACTTTTTCTCAGAATTGATAATTGGTACATGTATTAAGTACATTTTTGGCTCTAGTGGAGTGAGACATGTGGAAGCAATTTTAGGTAATTTATGCCCGTTTTCATAATATTTTGGTGCCCTTAGGTATGCTTATATTTGTATTCAGGTGTGTTTTTTAAATCCCCTATGCGATAAATTGGTAGGAGTGGTCAACACCAGGGGCATGTTCTTAGATTATGTGCGTGAATGCATTGATATGTGTACTTATTTTTCTTTTCTTCTTTTTTTCCTGTTTAAGTTTAATATGTTTTGAAGCGGTTATAGCCCTGATATGGCTCTACGCAGTCGGTTGGGCTTTAAACAACAACAACAATAACAATAACAATAACAACAACAAAAACAATAACAACAACAATGATAATAACAAGGGAAGATAACATAACTAAACTAGATGATGATCTCCGGCGGATTTATGTTCAACGACAATATGTTTCAAAGTAGACATAAATACGTGACCCGCCGGTACCAAATGTCACCCAGATATCAAGGGTGACATTCTGTACCAGGGGTGACTTCTGTACCGGGGTGACATTCTGTACCAGGGGTTGACCTTTCTGTACCAGGGGTGACATTCTGTACCGGGGTGACAGTCTGCGTGCGCCGCCGCAATAGTACCCGTATCGCATTACAAAGTCCTTTCAAGATTTTTCTTTTCTATTTCATTCAGATATTGCTATTTGTGGCAGAGCTGGGAGCGGAATGACACAGCTCGCTGAAACCTTTAATTAAAGTCTGCCATTCGAGCCAGGGCGCTCCTTTATTCCTTTCGGTTGATACACTGACTAGAAGTTTGACATTTGGAGTTTGTTTGTTCAAGAGGGGATTCGTCGAACTCGGACTATTTCCGTGTGCGCTCCACCCAAATCTGCCAGCAAGTTATATGGCGGATTCCCTGAGCCTGCACATGACGCTATGAGGAAGGAGGATTTGCATGAGGAGGGTGGGTGGGAGATGGATCTATGAAACACTAAGCTGACAGCACCAGAATGAAGGAGACATACATTTAGATTACAGAGAACAGCCCGGTTTTGATGTTGTAGGATGGCACTGAACTCGAGATATCAGAGATCCTGAGTCCATGGCTCATCAATCAATCAATCAACAATGAATGAATGAATGAAGAATGAATGAATGAATGATCAATCAATGAATCAATGAATCAATGAATCGATGAATCAATGAATCAATGAATCAATGAAATCAACGAATCAACGAATAATCAATCAATAATCAATCAATCAATCAATCAATCAATCAAATCAATCAATCAAAAACAACAACAACAACAACAACAACAAAAACCCAACAAGAAAAAGCAGCCAATCCACATTTAACCCTTTGTACTACTGCATCATATCCACCGATTTACAAAAAAACTGAACCCGTTGACTCCCTTAAAAACCTATACACCAACTTCCTGCAGGACGCTGGTGGATAGGATGAGGGAACCTTGGGCTGAGCTTTTGCTTTGCTAGCATGGTTGATAGTGCAGGATGCTGGTGGACAGGGTGCGGGAGTCAAAGGGTTAAACATTGAATAAGAGAACCCGACCTGGAACACAAATCCTACTTTTCTTTTCTTTTTGTTGAGCATTCCTAGGACTTGCAGAGTGGCTGGGGACGAGGAGGGTGGGGGAGATGCTAGGGGCAACGAGAGATAGAGACAGATGGAAGTCCATGATCGCCAAGGCCATGCGGCAGGGTACCTGATGATGATTGATTCCTAGGACACAACGAATCCTGTTGAGATTCTTTTGGCGAGGTATGCGGGGCGGACTATACATTGCTTTTGACGAAAACAACGTGACGCACACAAAATCAGGCCAGTAACAAAGATCGTCTCCCATGACTAATTCTGTCCCTATCTTTTGAATCTACCATTCTCAAATTAAAGCACCACCTTCGTGAAACTACGTATGAGGAGACACGGATCTGTACATATTTTGTTTCTTCCTTATTTTCGCGGAAGGGTGAGTGAATGGAAATGTCATTCGGGTCTCACGCGGCAGTGCGAGCGAATTCTGTTGCGAGCATATTATACTTGCTATCATCAGTATCAAAGAGGAATTAGGGCACCTGGTCACAACAGGAAAACTGGAGGGAAAGAGAACACCAGGTAGACCCGGGGAGAAAATATTAAGACGGACTTGCAGGGTGGCTGAGGCCAGAGAAGGTGGAAGATGTGCTTGCGGTGACAAGGGATAGATACATATGGAGGGCCATGACTGCCAACGCCATGCGGCAGGGTACATGATGATAATGATGATGATGGTCATTTGTGTTATCTCATGTCAGTTTTAAAACAAACACATACAAATAAATATGAAACTGAAGAATTTTTAGTTTCGCTTTCAATTTTTTTCAAGATGGCCCTTCCTCCTTCGGAGTAAATTCTGTCCGCATTGATATTCCAAATGCCACGTGATATGTGAATAATTGAAACAGAAATGTAGAATTGAAAAAAAATATTTAAGGAGATCAAAGATAATGTTTTCCTCTGGTAGGAAAGCGAAACGATAACCGCATAAACCGTAAACTTGCCCTTAAACTCTGTGTTGTGGCAAAGATCTTCAGATCCTATTTATCGTAAAACTCTGTGTACTGACAAAAATCTTCAGATCCTATTCATCGTGAAACTCTGTGTACTGGCAAAGATCTTCACATCCTATTTATCGTAAAACTCTGTGTACTGGCGAAGATCTTCAGATCCTATTTATCGTAAAACTCTGTGTACTGGCGAAGATCTTCAGATCCTATTTATCGTGAAACTCTGTGTACTGGCAAATATCTTCAGGTCCTATTTAGCGTGTGAGTTCTATGTCTGTCCTTATCACAAATCTGTCACTGAAAAATAAGACTTACAGGTGCTATCTGACAGATTTGAGCAGAGCGCATATGGAGTTATCCGAGTGCCATGAATCACTCTTGAACAAAAACTCCGATCTCATGACTCCTGAAATGAACATGTTATTTTTTTCTTTGTTTTACATCTGAAAAATATCGTGAATTGGGGTCCACATGTTTGATCAGCCATGACAGATCATATCAAAGCAACGATGCAGATCTACAGTCAAAACCTCTGTTAATGGATTTCTCTATTCCCCCACAAAGTAATGCCCTACCTTTTACCTTTTAAGAAAATGACCTTTTGCCTATTTTGCTGTCTCCATGGGATGATTGTTTTATGTCTGTCAACCAGGATGTGTGTGTGTGTGTGTGTGTGTGTGTGTGTGTGTTGTGTGTGTGTGTGTGTGTGTGTGTGTGTGTGTGTGTGTGTTGTATGTGTGTGTGTGTGTGTGAGTGTGTGTGTGTGTGTGTCGTGTGTGTGTGTGTGTGTTTGTGTGTGTTGTGTTGTGTGTGTGTATGTGTGTGCATATGTGTGTGCATGTGTGTTGTGGTGTGCTGTGTTGTGTTGTGTTGTGTTGTATGTATGTGTGTGTGTGTATGTGTGTGTGTGCTTTGTGCATGTGTGTGTGCTTTGTGTGTATGTTTTGTGTGTGTGTGTGTGTGTACTTTGTGTGCGTGTGTATTGTGTATTGTGTTGTGTGTATTGTGATTTGCTGTGTTGTGTCGTGTCGTGTTGTGTTTTGCTGCGTTGTGTTGTGTTGTGTTGTGCCGCGTTGTGTTGTGTTGTATTGTGTTGTGCCGCGTTGTGTTGTGTTGTGTGTGTGTGTTGTGTTGTGTTGTGTTGTGTTGTGTTGTGATAGACCTTGATTTAATATTGTACCACAAACTTCGCCCAACACTAAGTCGCAAAAGCAAAAGTGTAAATAAACATGACTGCACTGCCCCAATCCTTACCACCCTCATTTTTTTTTTGTGGTCACTGTGACCCAAAACGTAAAAAAAAAATTTAACGTAATAATTTTTGGATGTCGTGAATGTATATAAACCGACAACAATCAGCGCGGGTCATATCTCCAGCATTTTAAACAGCTTTATGTACATGTAAGTTACAGGTTATTATAGTCCCATACATGTAAATTACAGGTTATTATAGTCCCATACATGTAAATTACAGGTTATTATAGTCCCATACATGTAAATTACAGGTTATTATAGTCCCATACATGTAAATTACAGGTTATTATAGTCCCATACATGTAAGTTACAGGTTATTATAGTCCCATACATGTAAGTTACAGGTTATTATAGTCCCATACATGTAAGTTACAGGTTATTATAGTCCCATACATGTAAATTACAGGTTATTATAGTCCCATACATGTAAATTACAGGTTATTATAGTCCCATACATGTAAGTTACAGGTTATTATAGTCCCATACATGTAAGTTACAGGTTATTATAGTCCCATACATGTAAATTACAGGTTATTATAGTCCCATAACCCTGAAATCGTACGAGAATGCGGTAGTAGATACCTCTACTTTTTCTCAAAGCAGCATCATGAGGGTGGTGTCCATCTCCTCTTCCTCTCTGCTTTGCCTTCCCCAACCCTGATCAGGGTCAGGTGGGCCTATTATCAATTTACAGTAGGGTGGACTTGCTGACAGACTGAAAGGCTGGAGTTCTAGCCCCAGCCCCTCAACAAGCAAGCAAGCAAGCCTCTGAACAGTGATCTCTCTCTCTTGTATAATTACGCCTTTTGGGTTGGACTATGTCTCGCTTCTACTGAAAACAAAAGTGGATTATTTTTATATGGTTGACCATCTTATATTCATTTTGTTTTCAGTCTTATCTCGGTCACCCGGATCACGCCCGTGCATTTGAATTTTCCAGCGATATTGACTCACCATTCCCTAACCGCTTATCTCACTTCATCTCCGCCCCAACACACACACAACACACACAACACACACACAACATTATTTATCTTAGACGGACTGAGATTAAGGCAGGGCTATATGTCGTTCGTTTAAAATTTGTTTCGATTTAAATATTTTTTTGATTTTTATTCTTATTGTTGCTTAAAGCCCAGCCGACTGCGTAGAGCCATATCAGAGCTGTATAACTATTTCAATATACGCACAGTACTACAATAGGAAAAAAAAAAGAAAAAGGAACAGAAAATTAAGTACACATATCAAAGCATTCCCGCACATAGTTTGAGGAGATGCCCCTGGCGTTGACGTTCCTCCCAACTGATCACACAGGGGATTTGAAAAACACACCTGAATGCAAATTTAAACATAACTAAGAACACTAAAACATATATAAAAACGGGCATAAATTACCTAAAACTGCTTCCGCACATCTCTTTTTCGCTAGAGCCTAAAATGCACTTAATATGTTTACCCATTTATCAATTCTAAGAGAGAGTATGTTAAACTTTATTGAACACATACAGGTAAATGGACCAGCAAGGCAGAAAATGATAGGAAGAAATGACAGAAAGTAAAGTTACAAGGCAGAACCAAAGAGAGTGACAGAAAAGGACATTTCTAGCATTTCCAGAAGGTGGGGATATTATTTATACCGAAAGAGCCTTCGGTATCTCCACAGGGGGACGCTTTAAACATAAACGTGTATATGGATACAATAGTTTTTATTTTGGTATCAGTGTTTCCGAGATCTCACAGAGAGAAACTGACACCACATTAACTTTCTTTTATGTGTCTATTTTCTTTTTGTTTTGGCTTTCTTTGTTTCTGAAAAAGTGGAAATTTGAAACAAACAATTGCACGTATCAGGGACCCCATAGGTCGTATGCGATCAGTATACGTAAGTCCACATTGGTAACACACACACACACACATACACATAACGCGCACACACACACACGCACGCACACACGCGCACACACACGCACACACACACACGGACGCACATACACACACACACACAACCTTGAACAAACATACATATGAATACACATATGTACACACACACACACACACACACACACAAACATGACAATACACACACGCCCTAACACACATAATATGAATACACAAACACACGCGAACGTACACACATATGAACATACATACACATATACACACACATACACTCTCTCTCTCATACACACGCAACACACACACACACCACACACACACACACACACACACACACACACACAACACACATACACACACACACCACAAGTACATTCACATACAGACACAGAAACACGCGCGCACACACACACACACACATACACACCACCACCACCACCACACAACAACAACAACACACGTACTGTTGTGTGCTTTACGTGGATGAAAAAAGTGTGACATGTGGGCGAAAAGCGTGCAATAGACGGGGAGAAAAGTTTGCGAGGCACACCACAACACAACAACAAAAGCAGCAGCAGCAGCAGAAAGCAACAACAACAACAACAACAACAACAACAACAAACAACAACAACAACAACACACACACACACACACACACACACACACACACACACACACACACAACATACAAACACACAATACACGAACACACAGAGAGTTTCCCTCCTGTCCTTATCACATAAACTTTTATAAAGGTGAGACTGAATAAAAAGCTTGGGAGAACCTATAGGTTTGCGTGTGTCGTGACTGCTAACGTCAAACACAAAGCCAGGGGCTTAGTCCCCTCTCACCCATTGAGATTGACGTCATCTCTTCAAATGAAAGACGACCTTTAATAAAGAGACAAGTACTTCCTTTTCTCTGGGGTAGAGCGGACGAACTGTTTTGTTCGTTGTTTTTGAATCTGTTATCTTTCTCTCTCTCTCTCTCTCTCCCTCCTTCTCTCTCTCATGATATCATATGGAGCAACTTAAATTATATACATTTTTATGTTATAAAATTCATGTATACACTGACATGTTATTAGAAATATGATATCTACATAGATGTATGAATTTATACGTATATACATTCATACATACATAGAGCATACATATAGACAGGCAGACGTACAGGTATAAACATGTATGTACACACGTACACACCACACACACACACACACACACACACACACACACACACATACACACACACACACATACATACACACACACCATATATATATATAAATATATATATACATATGTATATCATATGTGTGTGTGTGTGTGTGTTTATATTAATATATATATATATATATATATATATATATATATATATATATAGTATTGTGTGTGTGTGTGTGTGTGTTGTGTGTGTGTGATTGTGTGTGTAATCGATATTTCCACACATCTATCTATTCATTTTTGTTTGATCTAATTTCTATATTTACATATTTTTATTTATTCTTTTACGTCCTGAGCAAGTTTTCCGGATGCCTCTGTCCACAGTGCTTGTCCATATTGTGTGCATACACTTGTTTTTGTCACTGCAGAGTCTGCATAGTGTGCATACTCCGTCTTCGTTGTGTGTGTTTAGTAGGCATTTTGTGATTTCATACGTCACCGAATACCCCACATGGCCTACAGATATTTGAACATGCTTGTTTGATGTTTTACGCGTATAAATCCACAACGGGGGATTCAGGCATTAACAGGTCTGCACAATACATATTGACTTGGGAGATCGAAAAAATGTTCATGTCCTTTACCTACAAAGTGGGGAGAAGAGTGGCAGAATGGTTCAGACGTTTGCCAGTCAATAACTAAACTATAGATTTCATGAGGAACCAGAAAAAAAAAAAAAAAAAAAACACGAAAAAAGAATAAGAACGCGTATTTATTACAACAAGACAAGACAGGCGCAAATTTTTGGCCAACTGGCCTTTGTCAAGCGTAAGATCACAAACAAACAAACACCAGACACAAAAATTAGGAGAAAACGACTGAAACTTTCGTGCTGCTCTCTGTCCAGTGTGAGAAAAGGAATAAACTGATTAAAAATTTTAGTCATAATTCTTACTGTACACAACACCCGAACACCTTGTAGAGGGGTCAAATTTTCGACTTTAAAGTCTTTCTCAAGAAACTCAGAATGTCGACTAACAAAGCATAGCTATTACGAAGTTATGACGTTCACCTGTTGGTCTACTTTGGCGCTGATCCACTTTTTGGATCCTGGAGGTTGGAATTTCACAATCTGTCCCGGACTCAGTTCTGTCAGCTCTACTGCGCTTCGTAATAGCTATGCTTTGTTAGTCGACATTCTGAGTTTCTTGAGAAAGACTTTAAAGTCGAAAATTTGACCCCTCTACAAGGTGTTCGGGTGTTGTGTACAGTAAGAATTAAAAATTTTAGTCAGTTTATTCCTTTTCTCACACTGGACAACGTAGTAGGGAAGTTTCAGTCTTTCTCTTCCAATTTTTGTATCTGGTGTTTGTTTGTTTGTGATTTTACACGTGACAAAGGCCTGTTGGCCGAAAATTTGCCCAGTCCTGTCCTGTTGTATAAAAGACGCGTTCTTGTTCTTATTCTTTTTTTAGTGGTTTTTTTTTCTGGTTCCTGTTTGCTTGAACGCGGGCAGTCACACTTGTTTGGATTTCGAGATCTCATAGTTCGTTCCCCTTGAGGTTTTGACTTTTCTCCTCAGTTTGATCGGAAAATCACATTGAACGTCCAGTTATTCGAAAGGGGAACGAAAAACGAGTCTCTAAAGACCACATAACAATTGAAAATTCGCCCTGCTGCCCTGGTATAAAACTTTGGAGAGATAGGTTCATTCCTTACGTCCCTCCCTTTGAAAGTCAATAAGCGGTCGTTGCCTTTCTAAAGACTCGGTAAAAATGGGTGGCGCTGCAGTGCGGCGACGCCCTCTCAAGGGGAAAAGAAGCTCGAATTTCACATGGTAAATCCATTGTAACAAAAAGAAATGAATATGAATGAGTATGAATATGAATATGAATATGAATATGAATAATTATGAATATGAATATGAATATGAATATGAATGAGAATGAATATGAATATGAATATGAATGATGCATGAGTATGAGTATGAGTATGAGTATGAGAATGAGTATGAATATGATTATGAATATGAATATGAATATAAATATGAATATGAATATGAATATGAATATGAATATGAATATGAATTTACACGTTCGACCTCAACCACATAATTATTCGCACATTCCCTTCGCATAAAACGTCGCTGACAAGTACTGAAGACATTTTCAAAGATTAAACGGCATATCTGTACAGAATGCCATCACCACACACGGAACAGCTCTGAATTATACGAAGCAACCAACTTACTAAGCACACAGACAATGATGTCATACTTTCTTATAAAGTGAAAGACGAGGGCATGAGGTCAAGTAGTGTAGATCTGAAGGACAGAACGGACAGTCCAATGTGACCAGGTGAAACAAGTATTGCCTAACAGGTCTGACCGGCTGGAGAAACTCCTTTGAGATTAACATACATTGTGAACGGACTGAAAGATGATAGATTGTGTAATTGATGACTTAAGGTTATTCTGCAAAATAGAGGAATAGAACATATAAGTAAATCCAATGAATAAATGAATGAATGAATGAATAAATGAATGAATGAGAGCAAGTGAATTACAAATAAAGAACCACACATGCATGCATACAAACACATACATGATACATACATACATACATTATATATATATATATATATATACATATAACATACATAAACATATACATACATACATACATATATATATATATATAATAATATATATATACATACATAAAACATATATACATAATATATATATATACATACATACATACATACACATACATAAAAATATACATACATGTATGCATGCATACATACATACATACATACATACATACATACATACAAGCACATGCAAACATACTCAGGCGTGCACACATACTCACACACATACATATATAACACTTACACACATAAACACACACATGTATACACACACAAACACACATACACACATACACACATACATGCACACAGACAACAAACATAAGGCACGCACACATCACACACACGCACACACACACACAAATACACACACACACACGTATACACACACACACATACACACGCATACATACACACACATACACACACATCACACACACACACACACACACACACACACACACACACATTCACACATAACCCATACACATTCACACACACATACATTCACACACACACATCATACACACACAACATTCACACACACACATTCACACACACACATACACACACATTCACACACACACACACACACACACACACACGTATACACACACATCACACATACACAACACACACACACACACACACACACAGACATACACACACACACACACACACCACACACACACACACACACACACACACACACACACACACACATACGTATCTCCCAAAGTGCACACGTTAGCATTCGCGTTTCAGCCGCCAAAACAAAAATCGCACGAACAGCATATAAGTGGTTGCTAACATTAATTTCAACCTGTCTTGTTTTATTATGTCTGCAACCGTAATACCTCCCTGCCCTATCGCGTTTATCGCAAAATTGATTTGCACTACGACTCAATTTTCGCGAATCTTCTGCTTCACTGCCTCACTAAAAGCATAACATTTTTATTAATATATATATATATTATATATATATTAATATATATATATATATATATATATATATATACATACATGTAACTATACACACATATACATATGTATAAGATATAATAGATATGTGTACATATAATATCACATATACATACATATATGTATATTATACATCATCATCATCATTATCATCAACATCATCAACACCATCATCATCTTCATCCTCATCATCCTCATCATCATCACCATGTGCCATACCGCATAACGTTGGCTATCATGACCCACCATATGAATCTATCTTTCTCAGCTACAAGTATATCTTTTACCAATTTTGTCCCTATCCACTCTGTAAAATAGTCTGATATTTCCCCGTGTGTCTACATAGTGTTCTTTTCGCCCCTAGTTTTCCTCTTGTGACTAGGTGCTCAAATTTCTCTTGTTTCATAAAATGTCCTATAAATGCTGCTTGTCTCTTCCTAATCTTCTTCATAAATGTTCTTTTTAGTCTGTGTTAGCTTCTTTCGAGACTGTCTCATTTGTTTTCTTTGCTGTTGATGGAACTCTTAACATTCTTCTCAGAAATCACATTTCAGCTAAACTCAATCTTGTTTTGAATTTGCTTGTTGATTATCCAGGCTACTAAACTGTACAACAGTACTGGTTCTACATAACATTGAAAAACTCTCTTCCTGATGTTAATTGACAGGCATTTGTTGGTAACAACGCTCTCCATTGTTTTGAAAGCTGCTTTTGCTTGGCCGATTCTGCTGGCTATTTCTGATGTGCAACTGCTGTCTGATGAGATGACTGTTCCCAGATATCTACACTTACCATCTTGCCTCAGTGTTCAGCCATTTGCTGTTGTTCTGCATGAGAGGATTTCTTGAACAATTTTCAGAACAAAATTGAGGCAACTGATATATGTGATTTCTAATAAGGATGTTGAGAGTTCCATGGACAGCAAAGAAAACAAATGAGAAAATCTTGAAGGAGGTAGACACAAGAAGATCATTAATGAAGAAGATTACGAAAAGACAAGCGACGTTTATAGGACATTTTGTGAGGAAAGAGGAATTGGAGCACCTGGTTACGACAGGAAAGCTGGAGGGAAAAAGAACTCCAGGCAGACCCAGGGAAAAAATATTGGACGGGCTTGTAGAGTGGCTGACGACGGAGAAGGTGGGAGATGTACTTGCAGCGACAAGCAATAGATTGGTATGAAAGGCCATGATTGCCAACGCCATGCAGCAGGGCTGCTGCTGCTGCTGCTGATGATGATGATGACGATGATGATGATGATGATTATTAAGACAAGTTAAAAAATTATGACGTTGAACAGAGAGATAAGAATCCGATTAAACAGCGACATCACTTTTTTTTTTTTTTTTTTCAGGCATCGCTTTGAACGTCTGCAATAGTCACGTACGTATTGTGTACTTTAAGAATTTGAACAGATAGATTAAAAATCTGATTAAAACATCGACATTATTATTTTTCCAGGCATCGCTTTGAACCTGTGCATCAGTCACGTACGTATTGTGTGCTTTAACAAACTGAACAGATAGACCAATAGATATAACAAAAATATGAGTAAACTTCAACATAACTTTTTTTTCAGGCCTAGCTTTAAATTAAACGCCTGTAACAGTCACGTACGTCTTGTGTGCTTTTTATCTAAAGCAAACGGAAGGTAGGAAAAACTATCAGGATGGGTGGAGGTGACGGGAAATTTGAGCTATCTTGTTTGATATTACATTCCTTTGTTCGATGGTTCGATGACAGTGAATAAACCGTCTGACTTCAGTGAAGTTCCGCAGACCTCACAAAGCCTGTTTATATAAACTCGGTCGAGACAGACTGGAAATAAGAACGTAACACGCCAGGAGTATTCCCCATGCCAGATCTACCCTAGGGAGACTATGGAATTGAAAAGTAACACGCCAGAAGTATTCCCATGTCAGATCTGCCCTAAGTAGACTATGGAAATGAGAAGTAACACGTAAAAAGTATTCCCATGTAAAATCTTCCCCAGGTAGGCTACTTTTTTTTATGTGTACGCTATACCAAACAAGCGATAGATACCTTTCGCGTATTTCAGAGTTCACCGTACTTATGCGCTCCACGGAAAAATATTCGCCCGTGTGATGGAATAAACACTCTACCAGGCTGCTTGAAAAGCAACTTTTCATGGCACGTGCGTGACATTTTCATGTTGAGCTAAATAGTATGATAAGAACGTATAAACAAAAAAGGAAAACATATACGACACCAAAAAGACCAACCAATTGGCATGTTACATTCACGCAAAACTGGTGTAAAGGCGATGGATGTAAGTCTTTGCAAAACACCAGTCGCCGTGGTGTAGTGGTTAACGCAACGGATTACTGACTGGAAGGTTGTGGCTTCGAATCTCCATCATTACTTTCAAAAAGTCATTGTGGGGTTTTTCGGCTCTAACCGGCTCCTACCCAGAGTTAAGCGTGCTATGGGCTCATTGGGAAGACTGGAACCACACAGTCGGGTCTCATCCACTTGGCGGATGCGTCACTGAGGGTGTTGCTCAGATCTTCTGACCAACACCGCAGGTGTCTGTATCTCTCGGGCCTGGTTGACGCCAGGCTATATTATGATAGTAAGCGTAGAATACAGCCCTGTCACACAGTCTCAATCCTAGATGGAACTCCATAGCATCATGATTATCATCTACATTGACATCATCATCATCGCATAATAAAAACTGTTTCAGCTTCTGTGGCCATTAAATTGGCGTAGAAAATGGGACAAAAAAAAAAAAAAAAAAAAAAGGTGAGCACAAAGGTAACCTCCCTGAGTGCAATGATCCTCAAAACAAAAAAAATCTCTGCAAATCGGAATAGTCTGGGGCTCTGCCTCTAAATTATGCCTGATCTTTCGTGTTCCTACATTGTTTGCTATCGTGGTAAGGGATAGCCTAACGTCATTATAAAGAAAAAAGTACTGTATATGTGTATCGTCTTTTGGTCTGAGATTTTAAGAGAAAAAAAGTAATGTTATTACACACCGATTGTAAAGAAGATTAAAAAAACCTCTCCCCCAACTAAACAAAACAAAAGCAAACAAACAAAATCATACAATCAAATAAACATTCAAACAAACAAATAAAAATAAAAACAAAAATACAAACACACAAACACACAAACGCACAAACGCACGAAGAAAGAAAGAAAGGAAGAAGGAAAGAAGGAAAGAAAGAAAGAAAGAAAGAAAGAAAGAAAGAAAGAACTTAACGAACAAACGAACGAACGAACAAACAAACAAATATGATCCCGTCAGTACAGATCAAGAGTAGTCAGTCACACCAACAAATCAGCAAATATGCGTGAATGTCAACGTTCAGTCAAAACTTGCTCGAAACCCCTCAAAGCTTAGCAATAGAAGATGGCTCCTACTATATATATATATATTTTTGTCATACCGGGCGGGTGTGGCAAACAGATCATTCTGAACCCTCGTACGATCTACACAGAACAACCAGCTTTAGAAACGCCAGAATGTGGCTTTTATGCCCAAGCCTTTTTGCACACAACAGGAGACCGCTGTTTTCATAAAACTGGCCTCTACAAATTCCTGTGTACCGCAAACTCCCGTGAACTTATCGTGAACTCTCCAGTAGATATTCTCTCAACAAACGTCACAGGTCCTTATTTGGACCCTGCATTTTGATCAAATCTTTTCGTCAAAATCGGACGGTTCCATATGGGCTCTACCTATATAAAAAAAAAAGCCGTTAATGGAGATCGGTCTTTCAATTCAGGTGACAAGACCTAAGCGTTTGTTCCTAGAGTACAACGTTTTTATAAAGCCTGTAAAATTACACCGAGGCCTTTCACTGTTGATAGTTAAAAGTCAATTCACCACCAGTATGTGTTGTTCCTTCTAACTACATGTACTGATCAAATGGCCTAGTGTAAACATTCAGGTAATGCATAATACCGTCTCTGACTGTGAATTCAGCAACACACACACAACTTGACAGTTTGTAGCGTTGGAGTTTGTTTGAGAAGAATTCATCGCAGTCCCACATACATAATATGTACTCTCCATCTAAATCTGACAGTAATTATCTGGCAGATTCCTTAAGCCTGCGCAAAATTCTCATGATTTGGCAAGGTCTTGAATTGGGATTGGGGGGCGGGGGATCAAAAGGAGGTATGAAACACTAAGCTGACACCACCAGAATGATGATTGAAACATTAACCCTTTGACGCCTGCATCATATCCAAAAACTGCAAAAACTTAACCCTTTGACTCTCTCACCCTAATCCACCAGCCTCCTTGCAGGAAGCTGGTGGATTAGGGTGAGGGAGTCAAAGGGTTAAGTTTTTGATTTGCTAGCGTGGTTGACGATGCAGAATGCTGGTGGACAGGACGCAGGAGTCAAGGGGTTAAGACGAGCAGCAAACATAGCCCTATTTGTGTTGCAGTCTGGGATTGAACTCGGGACAACAAATTCTCAAGTATACGGATTAGCAACAGAACCAACAAACGTGCAAGAATAAAATAAAATTAACAGACTCGTCCGGGATTTGAAACTGGGATCTCTCTCGCATCTAAAGCGAAAATCAACCACACTAACGAGCCTACTAAACCAGCGTGTCTACTCAAGACAACAAACAAACAAACAAACAAACAAACAAACAAACAAACAAACAAACAAAACAAACAAAAAAACAAACAAACAAACAAACAAACTAAACAAAAACCAGCCCGGGAAACAGGAAAAAACTCTAACCCTAACCCCCTTTTCTTTTTCTTTTGTTGTTGTTTAAAGCCCAGCCGACTGCGCAGAGCCATATCAGGGCTATAACCCCTTCAAAACATACAATACTTAAACAGGAAAAAAAAAAAGAAAAGAAAATAAAGTACACATATCAATACATTCGCGCACATAATCTAAGGACATGCCCCCAGCGTAGGACCATTCCATCCAATTTATCGCACAGGGGAGATTTAAAAAACACGCTTGAATACAAATATAAGCATACATAAGGACACCAAAACATACATAAAAACAGGCATAAATTACCTAAAATTGCTTCCGCATATCTCACCTCCTTAGAGCCAAAAATGCACTTAATACATGTATCCAATTATCAATCCGAAGAAAAAAGTACGTAAGGCTTTATCGAAAAAATACAGGTGAATGGACCAGCAAGGCAGAAAATAAGTAGAAATGACAGAAAGCAAGGCAACAAGGCAGAAACAAAGAGAGTGACAGAAAAGAGGAAATTTCTAGCACAGAATTTCCAGAAGGTGGGGATACTATTTATACTGAAAGAGCCCCCGGCAACCCAACGGGGGTCCCTAACCCCCTAAAATAGATAAACAACAACAACAAACAAAACATAATGGACACTCTACAACCACCAACGACAATAATCCCTCCCTCATGTGAACTTTGAACCCACCATTCTTGCTATGTCAGCATGATGCTTTAACCAAGTGGGCTAACGGACTAGTATCTTTAACAAAAACAATGATGATACTGATAATGATATAATAATATAATGATAATAATAATAGTACAATAATAATATCAGCAACAACAATATAATAATAATGATGATAACAATAATAATAATAATAATAATAATAATAATAATGATAATAATAATAATAATAATAATAATAATGATAATAATAATAATAATGATAATAATAATAATAACAAAAAAGGGAAGAAAGAATAGAAATAAATAAAAATGAAATACGGGGTCCACATAAGAGGACTGAATACCTCACATGGAGACTAAATGCCTCACACGGGGACTGAATGCCTCACAAAGGGACTGAATGCCTCACAAAGGGACTGAATGCCTCACATAGGGACTGAATTCCTCACATGGGGAACTGAATGCCTCACATGGGGACTGAATTCCTCACATGGGGACAGAATACCTCACATGGGGACAGAATTCCTCACATGGGGACTGAATGCCTCACAAGGGGACTGAATACTTCACATGGGGACTGAATGCCTCACAGGGGACTGAATGCCTCACATGGGGATTGAATGCCTCACATGGGGACTGAATGCCTCACATGGGGACGGAATGCCTCACATGGGGACGGAATGCCTCACATGGGGACTGAAGGCCTCACAAGGGGACTGAATGCTTCACAGGGGACTGAATGCCTCACATGGGGATTGAATGCCTCACATGGGGACTGAATGCCTCACATGGGGACGAAATTGCCTCACATGGGGACGGAATGCCTCACATGGGGACTGAATGCCTCACATGGGGACTGAAACCCTCACATGGGGACTGAATGCCTCACAAGGGACTGACTGCCTCACACGGGGACTGAATGCCTCACATGGGGACTGGATGCCTCACATGGGGACTGGATGCCAGCATTTACCTCCAAATGGAAAAAAAGCACAGAAAACCTCGCAAAACAATGACGCACACACACACACACACACACACACACACACACACACACACACACACACACACACACACACACACACACACACACACACACACAGACACATATACACACACACACACATACGCACATACACACACACATACACACACATGCACACACACAGACACACACACACACACACACACACACACGTAACTATCTATCTATCTATCTATCTATCGATTATCTATCGATCTATTTATCTCTATGTATCTATGTATGTATGTATGTATCTATCTATCTATCTATACATATGTACACACACACACACACACACACACACACACACACACACACACACACACACACACACACACACACACACACACACAACACACACCAAATGAAAAGCAAAGTGCACATAAAACCTCAATAAAACCTCACAGGACACAGACAAACCACACACACAGACACAAACACACACACAGAGACACAAACACACACACAGACACACAACCACAGACACAGACACACACACACACACACACACACACACACACACACACACACACACACACACACACACACACACACACACACTCACTAGTACGGGCTGCTCTGATCAGCTCCACTCTCCCAGCAGTGCCACACTACCGGCGCCACCCAAAACAAGCAAGACTGTTACTGCCATTTTTGTTTTGAGCCCAACCGACCGCATAGAGCCATATCAGGGCCAAAACCAGTTCAAAATATACACTATACTTAAAACAAAACAAAACAAACAAACAAACAAAAACACAGGAAAAGAAAATCAAATACACATAACAATGCATTTGCGCACCTAATCTAAGGAGATGTCCCTAGCGTTGACCACTCCGTCCAATTTATCGCACAGGGGATTCAAAAACATACCTGAATACAAATTTAAACATAAGTAAGGACAGTTAAACATATATATATATGTATATATATATATATATATGTATATATATATATATAAATATATATATATATATATATATATATATGTATGTATAAACAGGCATAAATTACCAAACATTGTTTCCGCATATCTAATTTCCCTAGAGCCAAAACTCAACACATGTATACACTTATCAGTCCTAGGAGAAAGTACGTACAACTTTATGGAAAACGTACAGGTGGATGGACCAGCAAGCAGAAAATGATAGGAAGAAATGACAGAAAGAAAGGAGAAAGAAAGAAAACACAGAAAGTGACAGAAAAGGAAGAATTTCTAGCACAGAATTTTCAGAAGGTGGGGAAACTATTGATACTGAAAGAGCTCCCGGCATCCCCGAGAACGGCTTATACATCATACGTTTCACATGGAACCGAAATAAATCCGCAAACGGGTTAGAACTCGGCGTTGAAATATAAATTACTTGCGAGAAATAAAGATTACTTGTGACAAGAAAATGCTGCCGTAGTTACTGCAATGGCAGCTAAATTCTAAACGGGACACAGAGCTGCGGTGTAAGCAACAACACGGTAAACTGGTCTCTTGTCAGGTAAGAGAGTATATCACCTACAAAACAATGCTGAAAGGCACAAAAAATGAACACTGTAGACTGTACCGCTGTGCTGTGTTCCTATTTTCCCTCCCTGTATCGTACAGGTAGATTCCAAACAGTCGCCTGAACACAACACGGTAAAGAGAAAGACAGAAAAAAACCCCAGTCCTATAGCTTGCCAATACACCAATTCAGATATGGATTATACACAGAAAAAAAAGTAACGAAAACCAACCCTTGATGATATCATTTACAACAAGCCACAACAGTGCCACCACTATGAGCAAAACACATTTACACACACATAAACTCCACCCTGACTGAAACAGCGTAGAACACACAGCCCGGGTACCTAGTTAAGCGGGTACAGACACAGTACACTTATCGAACTGCCAGTCTGACCAAGATCTGGAGGTAACGGCTCTGACTGATCCCCCCTCCCCTGTTACACCTCTCCCTTCCACTGCTCCTCGTCCCCTCCCGCTGCTACCTTACGAGGTGCTCTTTTATGTGACATTGAGAAAGTCGGGTGGGTAGGGTGTGGGCAGAACCGGTGGGTTTGCTGTGTGCATATGTGTG
>CM060306.1:35984480-35989480 GCA_030674185.1 Monoplex corrugatus
ATGTCGAAACACTGTAAAGTAAAACACAAACAGATTTATTATGTGTTCCAACAACTGGAACACGCAGTAATAAATATATCATATGTGTCATTTCTGGCATTAGCTGGCTTGCCGCTAACTAAATAATTCCGGCTCTGTCAGCGGTCTGCTGTGACCTAGACCTGTGAGGCGCTGGGTAAACTGGTGTTATCGCTGCTTGTGTTTGTGAAACCTGATACCACACAATACGGTGTGTGTGTGTGTGTGGTGTGTTGTGTGTGTGTGTGTGTGCGTGCGTGCGTGCGTGCGTGCGTGCGTGCGTGTTTGTGGTGTTATCGCTGCTTGTGTTTGTGAAACATGATACGACAAAATACGTGTGTGTGTGTGTGTGTGTGTGTGTGTGTGTGTGTGTGTGTGTGTGTGTGTGTTGTGTGTGTGTGTGTGTGTGGTGTTGTGTGTGTGTGTGTGCTTGTGTTCGTGTGGTGTTTTGTGGTGTATGTTCTGTATGTGTTGTGTGTGTGTGTTGTGTGCGTGTGTTTCGTTGTTGTGTGTGTGTTTGTGTGTGTGTGGTGTGTTGTGTGTGTGTGTGTGTGTGTGTGTGTGTCTATGTATATTTCCGTGCATGTGTGTGTGTGTGTGTGTGTGTGTGTGTGCGTGCGCGCACATGTGTGTGTGTGCATGCGTGCGAGTGCTTGTCTGTGTGCGCTCGCATGTTGCGTGTATGCCCAATGATGTTAACACTTATCTGTTAAAATGGCTGATAACAATAAAGCAATGTGAACACAATGGTCCTTATAAATAACAAATGACTATCAGCGTGATGCAGGTGAACGAATGAAATGTATGGCGGTTTTATAAAGAAATGCTGAAGCTGTTCAAATAGTCTTTCCTTTTTGACACACACACACACACACACACACACACACACACACACACACACACACACACACACATACACACACACACACACACACACACAAAAACACACACACACATATATATATAATACATATTATTATATATATATATATATGATCATGAGTAGATGTCGCGCCAGCAGGCAGCAAAAGTGTATGTGGTGTTTTACAGTGATTTTATCGTGGTTCTATTTGATTTTATGCATTGAATTTTGTATCAGTTTGTTGCTTTTAAATCCCGACACACGGTGATGTAAATATTTTTTTAAAATTTTGAATATTTTACCAGATAATCTGATTTCAAATTTTTACACCTACTTTTCATCATTTTAATTCAGCCGCTCAAGTCGGACATTTTATCTGTGAACTGTGTTTACATTTTGGCCTCTGTGTTCGCCCAACCTACAGCTTTCCCAAACCTTTGTGTTCTCTGCAAGTATCTTCCTCTCCTGACTGGTTCGCAATTATGGACCCTTCTTTTATAAAACAAATTGGACTGACACTTTTTAAACACAGCAAGTGCTACCTCGGTGGAGGCGTCCACCAGCGCATACGAACACTGGGGCTGTGTCCTAAGCCCCGCACTGCGCGATCCTGTCGTGGTGGACGTCTCCACCGACTTTGGCACAATCTGCCTCCTGCTGTGCCAGTCCGACACCACTCTTCTGCTTCTTCGTCTCCTCCACTGCCCCTGCACTCGACCTTGCTGCTGCAAACTTCGTCTCCTCCTCTGCCATCTTCGCCTTCGCCTTCTGTCCCGCCGGTGCCGCCTTCGCCTTCTGTCCCGCCGGTGCCGCTTTCGTCTTCTGTCCCGCCGGCGCTGCCCTCGTCTTCTGTCCCGCTGGTGCTGCCTTTGTCTTCTGTCCCGCTGGTGCCTCCTTCGTCTTCTGTCCCGTCGTTGCTGCCTTCGTCTTCTGCCCCGCTGGTGTCGCCTTCGTCTTCTGTCCCGTCGGTGCTGCCTTCGTCTCCACCTCGGCCGCCGCATTGTGATAAACTGAAACTATGCCTTTTTAACGCTCAGTCAACATGCACTGATGGCAAAGCTGATGTCATTGCTGACTTTATCGCAGATGAGCATGTTGACATTGCTTTTATCACCGAAACATGGCTTAACCCCCTTGGTCATGAACCTATACATGTGAATCTCACTCCGAGTGGTTACAGGCTTGCTTCTTTCCATCGCTCATCCCGAGGTGGTGGTATCGCCATCCTCTACAACGACTCACTCCATTCCCGCCTGTCTTTCTCGCAGTCTCTGCCTTTCTCCCATCCTTCTTTCGAGCACGTTGAAGTATCCTTCCAATCCACCCCTCACCCCATCACCTTCTCCTGTGTCTATCAACCTCCACCTAGCTCTGCCAACAAGCTCACCACATCCATGTTTCTCTCTGACTTTGATCAACTTCTTGATTACTACTGTCTCCTACCTGGAAATCTCATCATTCTAGGTGACATCAATGTCCACTATGACAACACTCACCGTTATGACACAAGACATATCATCAACTCTCTGTCCAATCACAATATGACTCAACAGATTTCTGAACCAACCCATCAAAAAGGTCACATTCTTGACTGGATCATTTCTCATGATCACCACAATTCAGCTACTGATAACTGCTTAGTTCTTTCTACCCGTCTAACTTCAGCCCTTCCATCTGACCACTCTGCAATTCTCTGTTCTCTTGACATTCCTCCTCCTTCCCGTACCATGCGCACAGTGATTCGACGCAATCTCAGATCTATCGACCTCTCCTCATTTTCATCTGATGCCTTCCGTCTCCTTTCTGAAAAGTCACATAACCTTGCCGATGAATTCTACACTACTCTCCACCATCTTCTGGACACTCATGCTCCAGCCACAACCCGTCTTTTACCTGACCGCCCCCCTACCCCCTGGCTCACTCATGAGATTGCCTGTGCAAGACGTGCCCGCCGCAGAGCAGAGCGCCGCTGGCGCAAATCCAAACTCACTGTACATAGGCAACTTTTCCAAGCCTCTAAAACAAAAGTATCCACCCTCATTGCATCTGCAAAAACAAACTATTTCCAAACCAAAATCCTGAATGCCTCTTCTTCAAAAGAACTATTTACAACCATGAATCATCTCCTTGGCACACGAAAAGATTTACCTCTCCCAACAAAACACACAAATGAAGAACTCCCATCTGTATTCTCCAAGTATTTCACCACCAAAATACAAACTCTTCGTGACAGGCTCGACAGGACACCCTGTCAACCATGCCCACCTGACCCTTCCTTCTCTGGCACACCTCTTACTACTCTTACCCCAGTCTCACAAGAAGAAATTCTCAACACAATCAGATCCATGTCGTTCAAAACCTGCGAACTGGATCCTCTTCCAGGTTCTCTCTACTCTGACTGTCTCCCTACTCTCCTCCCATTCATCACTGACATCATCAACACTTCTTTCCAAACTGGAACTGTCCCAGATTCTTTCAAGTCTGCTATTGTTCACCCTCTCCTCAAGAAATACAATTTAGACCCAAATGAACTGAAAAATTACCGGCCTATCTTTAATCTCTCTTTCTTGTCATAACTGCTTGAAAAGGTTGTCCTCAACCAACTGAACTCTCACCTGTCTGCCAACAATCTCCTCAATCCTTTCCAGTCAGCCTACCGCCAGTGCCATAGCACTGAAACTGCCTTGCTACACATTCTCAACAATCTCCTCCTTGCAACTGATACTGGCAAAGTCTCTCTCCTCACACTCCTTGATCTGTCTGCAGCCTTTGATACCATTGATCATGGTATTCTCCTTTCTAGACTTCATCATACTTTTGGCATCTCTGACATTGCTCTCTCCTGGTTCACTTCATATCTATCAAACAGAAAACAAACTGTTCTCATCAATGGCACTTTCTCTCAACCTGCATACCTGACCTGTGGTGTTCCACAAGGATCTGTCCTTGGCCCTGTTCTTTTCACTCTTTACACCTCCCCCCTGTCCACCATCATCAACTCCCACTCTATAAAACACTACTTCTATGCTGATGACACCCAACTTCAAGACAGTGACTCACCTGACAATATACAGCGCCTCCTGACTCGCACCACTGAGTGTTACTCGGACATCAAAAATTGGATGACATACAACAAACTTATCCTCATTGGCACCCGTCAGAAACTTTCTCAGCTGCCTCCTCTTTCTCTCTCATTATGTAACACATCAGTCCCAATTTCTGATTCAGCTAAAAACCTTGGTGTCTGCATTGACTCTACCCTCTCCATGAACAACTTTGTTTCTCAAACTGCCAGATCTTGCTACTATCACCTCCATCGTATAAGCCTGATCAGGAAGTACCTCTCTGTGGAAACAACTGCAAAACTCGTTCTCTCCTTCATAATGTCTCGCATTGACTATTGCAATTCACTCCTGTCCAGTCTTCCTGCCTCCACCATTCACATCCTACAGCGCATTCAAAACAATGCTGCACGCCTTGTACTCAAAAAGAAAAAAGCTGACCACATATCTCCTCTTCTGGCACAACTTCACTGGCTCCCTGTATCAAAGCGCATACAGTACAAACTAGACACCATGTGCTACAAAAGCCTCAATAACGCAGCCCCCAATTACCTGTCAAGCCTACTTGAGATCTATGTTCCCTCACGTACCCTCCGCCTCCGATCTTCTGACTTTTCGCTTTCCACGCACTAAGCTCAATACCTATGGTCCACGAGCCTTCTCTGTTTCTGGTCCGCTCTCCTGGAACAAACTTCCTCTCTCAGTCCGTCAGCAACCTACTTTTGTGTCCTTCAAATCCGCTCTCAAAACTCACCTTTTCTCCTCTGCATAAAATTCTGACCTCACTCAATCCCCTCTGCAGCCTGTCTCCACTCGGAGGGGAATCACATTGCACTATATAATTGTATATAATATGCTCTCTATAATTTTCCATTGTTTTTATTCTTTCTCCCCATTTATAGCCGTGTGTGTGTGTGTGTGTGTGTGTGTGTGTGTGTGTGTGTGTGTGTGTGTGTGTGTGTGTGTGCGTGGGTGCGTGTGTGTGCGTGCGTGCGTGCGTGCGTGCGTGCGTGTGTGTGTGTTTCAGCGCTTAGATTTGATTTTATCAAGATTTTGCG
>CM060306.1:36011980-36014480 GCA_030674185.1 Monoplex corrugatus
GGCTGGCTTATTGAAACATGAAAACTCCCAGCATTGCACGCTTACTGGAGACAGACTGTGCAGACTCTGTAGCAACATACCCCTGCACAGAAAGACAGAAAGAAACAAACAAATCAAAACAAAGCAAAACAGTGACTCATGGCATATGTCAGTCATCCAGCGTACAGTACACACGTGTACATATACTTATCATGTATACTTTACTTTGAAACAAATTCTCTATAAATCAGTGTACACATAGCACACGTGTGTACATATACTCGTGTCATACATACACTTATCATATGTACTTTACTTTGAAACACAGTGTCTATAAATGAGTGTACACATAGCACACATGTGTACAAATACTCGTGTCATACATATACTTATCATATGTACTTCACTTTGAAATATAGTGTCTGTAAATCTGTTTGCCCATAGTACGCATGTGTACATACACTCGTGTCATACGTATACTTATCATTATGCACTTTGCTTTGAAACATAGTGTCTACAAATCAGTGTGTACATATACTCACGTCGTACACATTGTTATCACATGTACTTTACTTGGAAACATACGACTCATAGTGTCTATAAGTCAGTGTACACATAGTACACACGTGTACATATACTCGTTTCATACATATACTTATCATGTGTACTTTACTTTGAAACATCGTGTCTATAAATCAGTGTACACAGAGTACACATGTGTACAAATACTTGTGTCATACATATTATGTGTACTTTACTTTGAAACATAGTGTCTATAGATCAGTGTACACATAGTACACATGTGTACAAATACTCGTGTCATACATATACTTATCATGCGTACTTCACTTTGAAACGTTGTATCCTTGGCAAAGTAGACACTTCTCCTCTTCCAACAATTTATTCAGTGCATGAACTTCCTCAGAAATTTGCAGACTTTTTTGCAAGCAAGATTGCTTTGATCCGTGAAAAACTTGATTCTGCTGTTGTTCCCCCTGTTCGTGTACCCGATGACAGAGTAT
The DNA here is from genome assembly GCA_030674185.1 of Monoplex corrugatus. Taxonomy (NCBI): domain Eukaryota; kingdom Metazoa; phylum Mollusca; class Gastropoda; order Littorinimorpha; family Ranellidae; genus Monoplex; species Monoplex corrugatus. Next base: position 36,012,982 of record CM060306.1, read on the forward strand.
ATCGTGGTCCTAATTTGCATGTCTTTAAGCCAGTCACAGAAGAGTTTGTTAAGAAAATGTGTCTGAATTGTAATCCAAAGTCATGTGAACTTGACCCCGTGCCAACAGCTTGTCTCATTGACTGTCTTGATGTTTTGTTACCCCAGATAACTCACGTCATGAATACTTCTCTCTCCTCTGGTTGTTTTCCACCCATCTTTAAGTTAGCAATTGTTCGGCCACTTTTAAAGAAGGCATCATTAGATCGGAACTGTTTAAAGAATTATAGACCCGTTTCTAATCTGTCATTCCTTTCTAAAGTTCTTGAGAAAATCGTTCTTTCCCAACTGTTAGACCACCTCACTCACAACCACCTCCTGAATCCACACCAGTCAGCATACAGGCAGTCACACAGCACTGAAACAGCTCTCCTGAGGATAGTCAACGACATTCTTCTCGGTCTTGACAATGACCGAGTTTCCATTCTTGCTCTCTTAGATCTCTCCGCTGCCTTTGACACTATTGATCATTCTATCCTTCTGTCCAGACTTCAAACTTCTTTTGGCATCTGTGGTTCTGTTCTGAGTTGGTTCCAATCCTATCTAGTCGATCGCACTCAAACTGTCTGTGTGAAGGGTGTTTCTTCTGAACCATCTGTTCTGTCTTCCGGCGTCCCACAAGGGTCTGTTCTGGGACCCATGCTTTTTGTGCTGTATGCGTCACCTGTGTCCGATGTCATCAGTCGTCACGCCATGTCACATGAGAGCTTCGCTGATGATACTCAGGTTCATCAGTCGGCTTCCATTAATGAAATTGATGGGCTGATGGCTCGGGCGCAGGGGTGCATTTCAGACCTGAAGGTATGGATGACACAAAATAAACTTCAGCTAAATGATGACAAAACGGAACTCCTCCTAGCTTGCCCCAAGAAATTTCTCAGCCAACCATCTTTGCCCACTTCTCTTGAAATGGGCAATATCACAGTTCCCTTTTCTTCCGCTGTTCGCAGTCTTGGGGTCACTCTTGACCAAACCCTCTCTTTTCAGCAACACATCTCAAATGTTTGTAGAAGTGCTTACTTTGAACTTCGGAAGATTAGCTCTGTCCGCCACCTCCTGTCTGCTGACGCTACTAAAACTCTAGTCTGTGCTTTCATCTTCTCTAAACTTGACTATTGCAACTCTCTTTTGGTTGGACTTCCTAAACATCTCTTACATAGACTTCAACGAATACAGAATAATGCCGCCCGTCTGGTTTGTAGGTCTTCTAAATTTGAACATGTCTCTCCTTTGCTTCACTCACTTCACTGGCTTCCCATCTCAGACAGGATAGATTACAAAATTTCTTCACTGACCTACCATGCTGTCTCTGGCACTGGCCCTGAATACCTCTCTGAACTTGTTCACATTTACACTCCTTCTCGCTCTCTCCGCTCTTCATCTGACACTAGACTTCTCCGCATTCCCTCTGTGAGGACAAAAACTTATGGCCAACGATCTTTCTCTTATCAGGCTCCCACT
>CM060306.1:36019480-36021980 GCA_030674185.1 Monoplex corrugatus
TCGCTGCAAGTACATCTCCCACCCTCTTTGTCTTCATCCACTCCGCAAAAGTCCGTCCAATATTTTACGCCCTGAGTCTGTCTGGTGCTCTTTTCACCTCCAGCTTTATCTGTAGTTGGAAGCTGTAAATCAGCGGCGGCGAGGACATGGGCACCATCTTTATCATGCTGGCCCATAGATAAGATGAGGCCTCTGCCACCTCACTCATGTTGAGGCCTTTGCCACCTCACTCAAGTCGATGCCTCTGCCACCTCACTCACGTTGAGGCCTCTGCCACCTCGCTCACGTTGAGGCCTCTGCCACCTCACTCAAGTTGAGGCCTTTGCCACCTCACTCACGCTGAGGCCTCTGCCACCTCACTCAAGTTGAGGCCTCTGCCACCTCAATCAAATTGAGGCCTCTGCCACCTCACTCAAGTTGAGGCCTTTGCCACATCACTCACGCTGAGGCCTCTGCCACCTCACTCAAGTTGAGGCCTTTGCCACCTCACTCACGCTGAGGCCTCTGCCACCTCACTCAAGTTGAGGCCTTTGCCACCTCACTCACGCTGAGGCCTCTGCCACCTCACTCAAGTTGAGGCCTTTGCCACCTCACTCACGCTGAGGCCTCTGCCACCTCACTCAAGTTGAGGCCTTTGCCACCTCACTCACGCTGAGGCCTCTGCCACCTCACTCAAGTTGAGGCCTTTGCCACCTCACTCACGCTGAGGCCTTTGCCACCTCACTCACGCTGAGGCCTCTGCCACCTCACTCAAGTTGAGGCCTCTGCCACCTCACTCATGTTGAGGCCTTTGCCACCTCACTCACGTTGAGGCCTCCGCCACCTCACTCAAGTCGAGGCCTCTGCCACCTCACTCAAGTTGCGGCCTCTGCCACCTCACTCAAGTTGAGGCCTCTACCACTTCACTCAAGTCGAGGCCTCCTCCACCTCACTCAAGTCGAGGCCTCCTCCACCTCACTCAAGTTGAGGCCTCCTCCACCTCACTCAAGTTGAAGCCTCCTCCACCTCACTCAAGTTGAGGCTTCCACCACCTCACTCAAGTTGAGTCCTCCTCCACCTCACTCAAGTCGAGGCCTCCTCCACCTCACTCAAGTTGAGGCCTCCTCCACCTCACTCAAGTTGAAGCCTCCTCCACCTCACTCAAGTTGAGGCTTCCACCACCTTGGCCAAGTTGAGGCCTCTGCCACCTCACTCAAGTTGAGGCCTCTGCCATCTCACTCAAGTTGAGGCCTCGGCCATCTCACTCAAGTTGAGGTCTCCACCACCTTGGTCAAGTTGAGGCCTCTGCCACCTCGGACAAGTTGAGGCCTCTACCACTTCACTCACGTTGAGGCCTCTGCCACCTCACTCAAGTTGAGGCCTCTGCCATCTCACTCAAGATGAGGCCTCTGCCATCTCACTCAAGATGAGGCCTCTGCCATCTCACTCAAGATGAGGCCTGTGCCACCTCACTCAAGATGAGGCCTCTGCCATCTCACTCAAGATGAGGCCTCTGCCATCTCACTCAAGTTGAGGCCTCCGCCACTTCGCTCACGCTGAAGCCTCTGCCACCTCACTCAAGTTGAGGCCTCTGTCACCTCACTCAAGTTGAGGCCTCTGCCACCTCCTGAAGTTGAGGCCTCCATCATCTTGGTCAAGTTGAGGCCTCTGCCACCTCACTCAAGTTGAGGCCTCCATCACCTTGGTCAAGTTGAGGCCTCTGCCACCTCACTCAAGCTGAGGCCTCCACCACCTTGGTCAAGTTGAGGCTTCTGCCACCTCACTCAAGTTGAGGCCTCCACCACCTTAGTCAAGTTGAGGCCTCTGCCACCTCACTCAAGCTAAGGCCTCTGCCACCTCACTCAAATTGAGGCCTCCACCACCTCACTCAAGTTGAGGCCTCCGCCACCTCACTCAAGTTGAGGCCTTTGCCACCTCACTCAAGTTGAGGCCTCCGCCACCTCACTCAAGCTGAGGCCTCCACCACCTTGGTCAAGTTGAGGCTTCTGCCACCTCACTCAAGTTGAGGCCTCCACCACCTTAGTCAAGTTGAGGCCTCTGCCACCTCACTCAAGTTGAGGTCTCTGCCACCTCACTCAAGATGAGGCTTCTGCCACTTCACTCAAGATGAGGCCTCTGCCACCTCACTCACGTTGAGGCCTCTGCCACCTCACTCAAGTTGAGGCCTCTGCCACCTCACTCAAGTTGAGGCCTCCGCCACCTCACTCAAGTTGAGGCCTCCGCCACCTCACTCAAGTTGAGGCCTCCGCCACCTCACTCAAGTTGAGGCCTCCGCCACCTCACTCAAGTTGAGGTCTCTGCCACGACAATCCCTCACAATATTTCATCTTCTTTATTTTTTTCTTCTAAAATCTGAATGAAAAAAAAACAACAACAACAAAGAGAACGACGATATGATCGTAACCTGTCTGTAGTAAAATTCTTCATGTATGCCTTGGCAATAAATACTGATCCATGAGAGAAAAAGAAAGTGACTAAGGACAAAGAAACGTAACGCAGG
>CM060306.1:36036980-36044484 GCA_030674185.1 Monoplex corrugatus
TCTCCAGTTATGTTACTTAGTTGACCGTGTCTGTGTTTGTCTATCTGTCTTCTCAAAGGTATGTACACATCTGTGCTTGTGTGAGTATTAGACAAACACCTATATTCTGATTTGTTTGAGTGCCAAACGGAGTCTAACAGTGCTGTTTGCTCAGTCCTATGTTATTCTCATATGATACGAGCGTATCAACGACTTTGCTGTAGAATTGTCAAGGGTGGGTAACCATAGCATTCAGAGTATGCCGGATCTTTGCCCAAATATTTGTATTATTGTTCGCAGACAATTTGTGACCCCCCACCACGAAATCAGTCTTAACTTGCAGTCAGTCGAACAGCATTAGGAGCTGAAAAGGTGACTGAGGGTCTATCTGGGGTGTTTTGACTTTTTGTCAAAATTGATTTCTGTAGGCTATAATCTATCCCCCACAGAAATTTTTTTCTTGAAAAAATATTATTAATCAATTTAAATCGGTATCTTAATGCACTGATCGCAGCAGAAAGAACTTAATTTCCTACCAAAAGTACCTATTCTTATCTCTTATTATGAACCATAACCTGTACAGTACCCGCACATGTAATATACTGACGGACAGCGCTTTGGTGCACCTTTCAGATAATGACAGCGAAAATTAGAAACAAACTGGGTCAAAGCCACCAGATACAGAAATTTAAGGAAAATATGTGGGAGAGTACACAAAAACTTTAGAGGCCATTTTCTCAAAATGGCCGTCATACAACTTGATGACTTTAAACATACATAACTTCTACATTGTTTTGAGTACAAGGTTTATTCAAGTACCAAAATATTCAGCAGAATGTACACTTTTCAGTGATATGTATATCTCAAAATGCCCAAAATGCTGGTTAAGACTGATTTCGTGGTGGGAGGTCACATTTAATTTTACTGCCAAGTATACATGAAGGCCTGCCATGTCAGTTGTGTTACTGTTTTCATGTCATCTAATTTGACTGTCCAGTACACATGTAGGCCTGCGATTTCGGTTTTGGATCCTCAAGATACCACCTTCTCACTCGTAATACATTTCGTAAGTACTGACGCCATATGATGGAGGAATTTCAAAATAATCATGATGTAAAAGCCTTAAAGGTAGACCCAGGGAGAGAATGCTGGACGGACTTGCAGAGTGGCTGGGGATGAGGAGGGTGGGGGAGATGCTAGGAGCAACGAGAGATAGAGATGGTTGGAAGTCCATGGTCGCCAACGCCATGCGGCAGGGCACCTGATGATGATGATGATGAAGCCTTAAACCTGCGTATAAGTCCTATGCGCTGGCAAGTTCTGAAGTTGTACTATAGAGACATCTTAATGCGTGAAGTGAAAAACCCCCAGGTCTTTTGAGCCTAACATTTCACCTAGACAATAGAAATACTATGATGTTATGAAAGAGTGGACATGTGTCTACAAGTGAGAGACAGATGCACCATGTTCATCATGTGATGGGTTCAAGCAACTAATGCATCTAAATATTAAAAGGTGACCTTTAAAACAAAAGTTTATAAGACTGCTTCTAATGAATAATTTCAAAAATGTAAAAATAAAAAATTATAATTTTGAATGCTACGACAAGTCTAAAATCAAAGGAAGTGCCTGCGTTCAAGCAAATATCAACCAAAAACAAAACAAAACAAGACAAAACAAAACAAAACAAACAAACAAACAAACAAATGGAATCGAGACGCGTATTTAATGCAACAAAACAAGAGAGGCGAAAATGTTCACCTGTCTTGTTTTATTGAACTAAACACACGTTTTGATTCTCTCTCTGTGTGTGTGTGTGTGTGTGTGTGTGTGTGTGTGTGTGTGTGTGTGTGTGTGTGTGTGTGTGTGTGTGTGTGTGTATGTGTGTTATATATATTATATATATATATGTGTGTGTGTGTGTGTGTGTGTGTGTGTGTGTGTGTATGTGTTTGTGTGTGTGTGTTTCTGGTTGCTAAAAGAAAATTGAATTTTCATGATTCAGCACTAACTTGAAAACTGTTTGACACTCAGAGTCCATTTCTGGGATTGAACATACGTTGTATGGGTGTGTCAAGGTTTTGGAATTGAATGGGTGTGTCAAGGTTTTGGGATTGTATGGGTATGTCAAGGTTTTGGGATTGTATAGGTGTGTCAAGGTTTTGGGATTGTATAGGTGTGTCAAGGTTTTGGGATTGTATGGGTATGTCAAGGTTTTGGGATTGTATGGGTATGTCAAGGTTTTGGGATTGTATGAGTATGTCAAGATTTTGGGATTGTATGGGTATGTCAAGGTTTTGGGATTATATCGGTATGTCAAGGTTTTGGGATTGTATGGGTATGTCAAGGATTTGGAACAGTATGGGTATGTCAAGGTTTTGGGATTGTATGAGTATGTCAAGGTTTTGGGATTGTATGAGTATGTCAAGGTTTTGGGATTGTATGGGTATGTCAAGATTTGGAACTATATGTGTGTGTCAAGGATTTGGAACTGTATGGGTATGTCACGATTTTGGGATTGTATGGGTATGTCAAGGTTTGGGGATTGTATAGGTGTGTCAAGGTTTTGGGATTGTATAGGTGTGTCAAGGTTTTGGGATTGTATGGGTATGTCAAGGTTTGGGGATTGTATAGGTGTGTCAAGGTTTTGGGATTGTATGGGTATGTCAAGATTTTGGGATTGTATGGGTATGTCAAGGGTTTGGGATTGTGTGGATATGTCAAGGATTTGGAATTGAATGGGTATGTCAAGGTTTTGGAATTGTACGGGTGTGTCAAGGTTTTGAAAATGTATGGTGTGCCCAGGTTTTGGAATTGTAAGGTATGTCAAGGTTTTGGAATTGTATTGATGTGTCAAGGTTTTGGAATTGTTTGGTGCTCCAAGGTTTTGGAATTGTTTGGTTTCTCCAAGGTTTTGGAATTGTGTGGTGTGTCAAGGTTTTGGAATTGTATGGATGTGTCGTGTTTTTTTAATTGTATGATATGTCAAGGTTTTTGGATTTCTATGGTGTGTCATTGTTTTGGAATTGTATGGGGATGTCAAGGTTTTGGAAGTGTACATGTATATTGTGTCAAGGTTTTTGGAATTGTATGGGTGTGTCAAGTTTTGGAACTACATGGGTGTGTCAGGTTTTGGAACTGTATGGGTATGTCAAGGTTTTGGAATTGTGCGGATGTGCTGCTGTTTTGGAATGGATAAACTGTTCTTGCTGGCTGTCAGGAACGTGTTCATTTCATGTTATAAACAAACCTCGCTTTAGGAACTTGCAAATATACCTGATACTGTTTATTTATGGCACTTCTGATGCTGACAATTATCAGTCATTTACTACGAACAATGAATCAGGGATGCTCTCATTCAGTTTACATATACTTAAAGTTCTTTAAAAAGTTTTGTTTTCAAACGAAAAGGGAAGTATCCTGGACTGGTTTGACTGTCTTGTTATGCTTTTTTCTAAGTTGTTTTGTTTATCTGTCAAAGTGGATTTCTTCTGCAAAGGATGGCCAGGCACACACACACACACACACACCACACCACACACACACACACACACACACACACACACACACACACACACACACACACACACGATGCACACACACACACACAATGCGCACACATACAAACACGCATACACATACACGCACATACACACACACACACACACACACACACACACACACACACACACACACACACTCACACACACACATTTGTCTACAATATACTTTATTGGCAAACCATAAATGTTCAAAGTTTTCCATACATGGCGTCGTATGTTATACACATTATAAATCCCTTGCATGAATTTCAGTTTTTTTTTTCTGCTAACATCATTTTGATATGAGGAATGTGAACATCTGGAATAATCTGTTTAGATGTACTTCGCATTAGAAAAGGAATAAACAAAGAATGTAGAAAAAGAAACAGATACAAAAAAAAATATGAAGGAAGGAAAGAGAAAGAAAATAATGAAAGAACGAAAATAAACGAAAAAGCAGTAAGAAGGAAATCTTAAAGAATAAAATATCACAGAAGAAATAAGGAAATAAATAAAAACAAAAGGAAAACAAAGAAAAAGAAAAAAAAACAGAACATTGGCTGAAAACAAAAGACCGAAATGAAAAGGAAATACAAACGAAGAAATGAAAAAAACCAAAGAAGGGAAGAGAAAAGAGAAAGAAAGAAAGGAAGAAAAAATAAAAGAAAGCATAAAAAAGAGAAATGTGAATAAAGAAAAAAGGGAAGAAATGAGAGAAATAACATAAAAGAAAGAAAGACAGAAAAGACCGAAGGAGAGAAATAAAATGAAAAAAGGAAGGCGGCAAAAATAAACAACAACAAACAAACAAAAGCAAAACAAAGAAGACGAAGAAGAAGAGAGAAAAAGAAGAAGAACAAGAACAAGAAGATAGAAAAAAGAAAAGAAGAAATATCGCCACAACAGGACACAAGCAAAATGGCGGTGAAGATTAAATATGGAAAGAAATAAAAAAGAAAAGAACTTTAAAAAAAAAAGAAAAGAAAAAGAATCCCATTGATCTATACATATCCATAGTGTCATAGACATATCTTTCAAAAATTATACAGATTTATGGTGTATTAAACACGATCCATTATCTTTGATAATATACACTGGCAACCATAATTTGCATGAATCCTTCTTGTTGTTCCTCCATCTCTTGCACAATGTCCATTTACAAGCCGTGCTGGTCAGTCTGGTTTACCAGCATAGAACACTATCTACAAGAAACATTTTGCAATCATGTTAGTACATAGTGTACAAAAATCAGTACCAAAGTACCTCATCAATTCTTTTGTGAATCAGATCTTTGGTCAGATTATCATCGTTGTCGTCGTCATCGTCGTCATCGTCGTCATCATCGTCGTCATCATCATCATCATCATCATCATCGCCGTCGCCGTCCTCATCATAAAAAAGATTTCGCTTCAAAGATAAGTATATATTTAACATACATGTACAATATTTAGCGTTTACTGTACATAGGTGGCAGAAACGGTGGATAAAGTTAAGATAACCACAGTGTCATGTACTTCATCAAATCACACACACGTCCACCCCCACCACCTCTCTCTGTGCCTCAAACACCACACACACACACACACACACAGACACACACACAGACACACACACAGACACACACCACACATTCACGCACACACACATTATCATGTACATACACGTATTCTCTCTCTCTTTCTCTCTCTCACATACACATACACACACACCACACACACACACACACACACACACACACACACACACATACACAAAATACATACACAAAGCATGTGCTTTCAAACAACTCCGCACGAGCATATGTGACTGGTTCTTGCGAACGGGTCACAAGTCGCAACGTGTGAATGAGATACGGGCCTGAAAGGTGGTGAGGGTCGATCTGGGTGATTTGAGATTTTGTTCCTACACATTGTCTGACCTTAATCTATTAATATGGCAAAGATTAAAGTGAATTTGGGCTGAAAGAGTGTTAAAATAACATTTAAAGTGATAACCCATCGAGAATGTGCAGATTTTTTCCGTGAAAATGCGTGTTTGAGCTTTAATTTAGCCATGAAACCGTACAGGCCTCAGCATATCGCATACCGTTGGAATCAGCTCGCGAAATAGCTAGTATGTAGTGCAGAACCACTTTATCATCACTTCACTAAGTTTGATGAAGATAGAATACTGGTTGCTAAGGATAAGCAGAAAATTTTGTTGTCCTTCTTAACTCTGCTTTTCTCAAAATGGCCGTCCCATCACCCACTCCTTTAAATTACTGTAACTCGCTTGATTTTCCAGTTAGACAGTTGAATTATACATCATTGGAAAGAGCATTTTTTCTGCTTTCCGGTGATATAAATATCTCTATACCTCCAAAAATTAAGTTGTGACCCCATTCGTGAGAACAGGTCACTATATGTTCATAGCAGAAATACAGAGGCCAGCCACACACACACACACACACACACACACACACACACACCACACACACACACACACACACACACACACACACACACACACACACACACACACACACAAACACACACACACACTCGCACACATACACTCATCCATACATGGCCACATGCATGCATGCATGCATCCACACAGACACACACACACACACACACACACACACACACACACACACACACACACACACACACACACAAAACACAACACAACACTACACACACACACACACACACACCACACACACGCACACAGACACTGACAAAGACACACACACACACACACACAACACAGACACAACACACACACACACACACACACACACACACACACACACACACAACACAACACACACACACACACACACACACAAAACACACACACACACGCATGTAGATCAAGAAAAGCAAGCCACCAAGTCTGGATGATAATAATCGTACAGATCACATTATAAAAGACAGTTTGCCACAAGAATGGTGCATTCTCAAGAAGGAATCAAGGTTTTTCAGACAAGTCCACAGCGCTCCACCCAGATCTGCCAGCCATCATCTGACAGACATCGTCATTGTGCCCCAAACCTAAAGCGATGCTAAGGTCTTCAACCGGGGAGATGGGAGCATGGGGGTGGGGGTGGGGGTGGGGGGTGGTGATGGGAGAGGGCAGTCAGCGGGAGAAGGGACCTTTAAAATACTACAGCTGACATCACAAGATTGCTTGAAGCAGTGATCTCGTAAAACAGGCAGCGAAGAGGCCAGGTTTTTATGTCGCAGGCTCAGACTGAACTCAAGATGTTCCATCTTTTTTACGTCCTGTTTTACATAAGAGCGAACCCTTCCTCTAAAAAAACAAACAAAAAAAAAAACAAAAAAAAAAAAAAAAAAAAAAAAAAATTTGGGGTGGGGTGACGGTGGTGGGTTAAAAACTAAGACCTATTCGAGGGTCGAGCTATTACCGTAGTAACAATCAGTTCAAAAGTCTTACATCAATGAAAACACACGGGGTTACGATCAAAGCAAACTACATGGCAAATACATCATCATGAACCGAATCACAAGTGTCATTGTTTGCGTCAGTACGAAGGAGTGGGTTAGCAATGGAGTTTCATTTGGCGTGTTAATTGCATATAGTATTATGCCTAGTGAAGAGAGTCCTTTCCTCTTCCGTAACGATAGTCTGACAATTTCCCTTTCTTTATTGTCTTTGCATCACTGTGAAACTGAACAAAAATCGACACAAACAAACAAACAAACAAACAAACAAACAAACAAACAAACAAACAACAAGAATTTCTGAACTTTCATATGACTAATTTGCTTAGCATTAAGTTTCCCCCTCCCTCCCACTCGAAGAACCAACTAGCCAAACTAGTAATCAATCAACCAGCCAAACAGCCAACAGACACATAAACAAGCAAATGAACAGCTAACAAACATACACAAACAAACATTAACAAACTACTGACCAACCAACCAACCAACCAACCCATCCACTTACCCACCCACCAACCAACCAACCAGCTAACC
>CM060306.1:36044584-36047084 GCA_030674185.1 Monoplex corrugatus
ATGTCGTTGATTTTTCTCAATGGATTGTCTTGACTACTGAAATCTGTTAAATTAACATCGTTGATTGTTTATCGCTATTTTGTCGATTGCCCTAATTGTTTAATTAGGTTGTTGTTGTTGTTGTTGCTTCTGTTATCGTTGTTGTTAATAATGATGATTTTCTTGAGAATTTATCGATTTCAGTTGACTTTGATATTTTTCTTTGTTCCAAGGACTGGTTCACGCTCTGTTGTAGTATCGTTGACTTTGTTGCTTTTTCATGCTGTGCTTGTTATTTCGTTGATTTTCGTGATTATTTATTGTACTTTCCGCTCATTTTATCGGTTATTTGATGTTGTTTGGTTATCCAAAACAAGTGTGACTGCCCGCCGTTCAAGTACACAGGAACCAGAAAAAAAAACAAGATTCAGAACGATCAGAACGCATATTTATTTAATACAACTAGACAAAACAAGTTTCTCGACTTTTTGTGAACTTGATGTCAAAGAAATGAGAAGAAACACACAAGACTAATAGACGGAAAAGTGTGTGTGTGTTTGTATTAAATATGTGTTCTGATTCTTTTTTCGTGTTTTTTGTTTGTTTGTTTGTTTGTTTTTCTTCTGTTTGTTGTTTGGTTAGTTCTCTTGACTATTTACCACAGTTTTAAATGTCTTGGTTGACTGTGCGATATTGTGATGTCAGCTGTGTCTTAAAGCGTTCATAAAAAAGACAGGATGGCTATAGTGTTTTAGGATAATCATTCCACAGAGAAGAGTCGCGTATTTCAAGGCTCGTTGGTAGTACCGCTTTGACCGGTAATTCATAGGCACAGGAACATCAGGAAGTGAGGAACTTAGAATACTGTATCTTTTGTATGTGATTTATGAATATGATTATTTGCAAATGTAGAAGGTTAGCCCCCGATTATGGCTTATTTGATCTACAAATGGTACTCACGGGAATTAGTTTCAGCTTCTTCTCGCTACTGGTTAATTTTCTCTTTGTAAACGTAAGTGTGATAACGTAAAGATTTACACACACACACACGCGCGCGTGCGAACTCAAACACACACACACACGCACGCACGCACGCACACACACACACACAGACACACACACACACGCGCACACACGCACACACCACACACACACACGCACACGCACACGCACACGCACACGCACACGCACACACACACATAAATATATATATATATATATATATATATATATACATATATACACGCACGCACGCACGCACACACACACACACAGACACACACACACACATACACACACACACGGGCACACACACACGCCCACGCATAGACACACACACACACACACACACGCACGCATGCACACACACACAACACACACACACACACGCATACACACACACACACACACACGCACGCACACACACACACACACGCGCACACACACACACAGACACACACGCACACACATACACAGACACACACACACACACACACACGCACACACGCACACACACACACACAGAGACACACACACACACACGCACACACACACACGCCCACGCACGCACACACACACACACACACACAAATAATCCTACATCGTACTACTCTGTGTTTGTATTCAATCATTGCTATGTGACAGGTGTAACAGGCAGGCTTAAGCATAAGCTGTCCACAAGTCCTCTTTGCGTGAAGCGTATGACTCAAACTGACACAAGCTTTTCGATCACAAATACCCTTCATACATAGAAACGCAGATTCGCTTCCAGTCGATGGTAATCATTATCTCATTTATTGACAGTAGAGGGAAAAGGTGGGAAGAGAAATCAGAAATCATTAATTCATTTCAGGGATAAGAGTAGCAGAATGGCCCAGTCGTTAGACTGCCATTAAGTAAACTCGAGGTTCCAGGGTTCGTTCTCCGTAGAGGCCTTAAATTTTCTGCTCAGTTTGACAGAAAAATTGAACTGAACGTCTAGTCCTTTGGAAGGGGACGAAAAACGAGTTAGACCCCTGTGCCTTCTGTCCTACACACGCAAACAGGAGCAAAAATCAAGGGAAAAAAACAGAAATAACAATAATAATCAGTTATCTGTCAATAATTAGTTTGATTTAAGAACAGTCACTCCGATGTATATGTCACCTTCACATACACCGTTGTTGTACGTTTTTTTACTTTTCTAGTGGTGTATCTGATACACAAAGTACAAAGATGTGAAAAATATCTGACAAGAGGATCAACCAACAAGCAAAGCCAGAACAAGATTGAGGCAGCCGAGATGTGGTTTCCAAGACGAGAGTTCCATGGACAGCAAAGAAAACTAACGAGACAGTCTTGACGGAGGCAGACACAAGAAGATCATTGATAAAGAAGATTAGGAAAAGACAGGCAACATTTATAGGCCACTTTATGGGGAAAGGGGAATTAGAGCACTGGTCACAACAGGAAAGCTGGAGGAAAAGAGAGCACCAGGTAGACCCAGTGAGAAAATATTGGACGGACTTGCAGGATGGCTGGG
>CM060306.1:36052084-36054584 GCA_030674185.1 Monoplex corrugatus
GCGTTCTTTTTGGTTTACTTGTTCTTCTGGTTCCTGTTTGCTTGGACGCGGGCAGTCGCACTTATTTTGGAAAACCAGATATGGTGAATTTTTTGGGACAATTGGCCTTTGTGAAGCGTGCATTAAAGACAACAAAAGACAAATACAAAAACATTTTGAGGGAAAAACAGGAAAAGTTCCCTGATGTTTCGTCGAGCAGGATAGTAAGTTGTTGTTGGATTGAACTGAATTATTCCTCTGTTTGTTTGTTGTATGCTTTGTATGCTTGACAATGGCATGCTTTTTGTATTGTTTTTGTTGTTGCTGTTGGCACTGTCTTCTTGTGTGCTCAGCCTTACGCAATTCAATAGGTAGCTCTACTTTGTCTCCTGTTAAAAAATAAAGGAAGAGAAGAAGAAGAAGAAGAAGAAGAAGAAGAAGAAGAAGAAGAACTACCAAGGGAATGGTGTGTGTGTATGTGTGTGTGTGTGTGTGTGTGTGTGTGTGTGTGTGTGTGTGTGTGTGTGTGTGTGTGTGTGTGTGTCTGTGTGTCTGTGTCTGTGTCTGTGTCTGTGTCTGTGTCTGTGTGTGTGTTAAAGAGAGAGACAGACAAACAGACAGACGGAGACAGAGAGACAGAGAGACAGAGAGACAGAGACAGAGAGACAGGGAGACAGGGAGACAGAGATACAGACAGAGCGATACAGAGACAGACAAAAAGAAAAGGACAAAGAGAGAAACACTCACAGGGAGAAGAAGCTTTAACACTTTAAGCTCATCATCTCTCCTGGCTCTTATTTATTGCGTACAGTAGAAACGGCCCGCTAGTCACAGCAGGAAACTTCACGATTCTGTTCAACGCACATGTGTTATAATAGTTTATACGTGTTGACTCCCGTTTGGTTTCATGACATTCCATGTATTATTTGTATGACATTCCATGTATTATTTTCATGACATTCCATGTACTATTTTTATGACATTCCATGTACTATTTTCATGACATTCCATGTACTATTTTTATGACATTCCATGTATTATTTTAATGACATTCCATGTACTATTTTCATGACATTCCATGTACTATTTTTCATGACATTCCATGTATTATTTTTATGACATTCCATGTACTAGTTTTCATGACATTCCATGTACTATTTTTCATGACATTCCATGTACTAGTTTTCATGACATTCCATGTACTATTTGTATGACATTCCATGTACTATTTTTATGACATTCCATGTACTATTTGTATGACATTCCATGTACTATTTTCATGACATTCCATGTACTATTTTTATGACATTCCATGTACTATTTTTATGACATTCCATGTACTATTTTTATGACATTCCATGTACTATTTTTATGACATTCCATGTACTATTTTTATGACATTCCATGTACTAGTTTTCATGACATTCCATGTACTATTTGTATGACATTCCATGTACTAGTTTTTATGACATTCCATGTACTATTTTTATGACATTCTATGTACTAGTTTTCATGACATTCCATGTACTATTTGTATGACATTCCATGTACTATTTTTATGACATTCCATGTACTAGTTTTCATGACATTCCATGTACTAGTTTTCATGACATTCCATGTACTATTTTCATGACATTCCATGTACTAGTTTTTATGACATTCCATGTACTAGTTTTTATGACATTCCATGTACTATTTTTCATGACATTCCATGTATTATTTTTATGACATTCCATGTACTATTTTTCATGACATTCCATGTACTATTTTTCATGACATTCCATGTACTATTTTTATGACATTCCATGTACTATTTTTATGACATTCCATGTACTATTTTTATGACATTCCATGTACTATTTTTCATGACATTCCATGTACTATTTTTATGACATTCCATGTACTATTTTTCATGACATTCCATGTACTATTTGTATGACATTCCATGTACTATTTTATGACATTCCATGTACTATTTTTATGACATTCCATGTACTATTTGTATGACATTCCATGTACTATTTTTATGACATTCCATGTTCTATTTTCATGACATTCCATGTACTATTTTTATGACATTCCATGTACTATTTTCATGACATTCCATGTACTATTTTTATGACATTCCATGTACTATTTTTCATGACATTCCATGTACTATTTTTCATGACATTCCATGTACTATTTTTATGACATTCCATGTACTATTTTTATGACATTCCATGTACTATTTTTCATGACATTCCATGTACTATTTTTATGACATTCCATGTACTATTTTTCATGACATTCCATGTACTATTTTTATGACATTCCATGTACTATTTTTATGACATTCCATGTACTATTTTTATGACATTCCATGTACTATTTTTCATGACATTCCATGTACTATTTTCATGACATTCCATGTACTATTTTTCATGACATTCCATGTACTATTTTTCATGACATTCCATGTACTATTTTTATGACATTCCATGTACTATTTTTATGACATTCCATGTACTATTTTTCATGA
>CM060306.1:36064584-36067084 GCA_030674185.1 Monoplex corrugatus
CACACACATACACACACACACACACACACACACACACACACACAACACACACACACACACACACCATTAGATCTATATAAAGAAAGACAACTATAACAACAGCAAAAACACACCACCTGACAAACTCTTAGAAGATTGTACTAAAAGCCCTGAACAGCTTTTCGCCCCTACCGTCCCTTCTCCTCCTCAACTTTCCATCTCACACCACACACACACACACACACACACACACACACACACACACACACACACATACACACACATACACACACACATACACACACATACACACACACATAGACACACACACATACACACGCACACATACACACACACATACACACACACATACACACATACACACACATACACATACACACACACACACACACATATACACACACACATACACACACACACATACACACACACACATACACACACACATACACACACAAAATCTGTACTTCAAGCTCTTGAATTATCAAAATTACAAACAAGATCTGAAATGATATTGGAAATTACTCACTTGATTAATAGTTTATCCTTAAGAGGCACTGATATTACTTTCTGCTGGATACCATCTCATAGTTCTTTTCATTACAATGATATGGTTGATAGGGCTGCCAAACGGGGGGCAAAGAGCTCACCAGATTCAAAACATATACAACTTTCCCTCTCATTGCATGAGTGTTATACCTTAGTGGACGCCTACGTATGGAAGCAGTTTCAAGATAAACAGAAAAAGTATGAAAAGTGTTACATGAATTTTGAAATTAGCAAAACACCTAAGCGGTTCCCTGCCAGTAGAAGTATACAATCCCTTATGTATAGGTGGAAACTTGATGCTTTCAAAACAAAATACACCAGGAATGTGGTGTGCCTGTGTGGAAAGAAGATTACACATAGTCATATTCTTTCATGCGTTCGAGTAAAACGACATATACCTACGTTATCAACGAAGACAGTTTCTGACATATTTGCCTCACCATCCTTAACATATGAATTTTTTGTTAGCCTGTCAAAAAGTCCTATAGCGAATTATCTTTAACGCGCCATTACTTCTAATGTTCAGTGTTATGGTTAGCTAAGTTTACTGTTTCAATCGTTATTTATGATAATGTCATTTGTGAATTTTTCTTTCTTGTCTTGTTTTTCTTGTTCATTTCTTTTTCCTGAAAATTAACCATTTCCAAGTGGGGTTTTTTTGTTTGTTTTGTTTTTGTTTTGTTTTTTTGTCTAAAATCACTTTAGTGATAGACATTAAATCAAAGACCACCACCACCACATACACACACACAAACGCACACACACACACACACACACACACACACACACACACATACTCAGCTTTTACGTGTTAAACATCCAACACACACACTCACACACACACACACACACACACACACACACACACACACACACACAACGCACACACACACACACACACAAACACACACACACAAACACACACAACAAACACACACAACACACACACACACACACACACACACACACACACACACGCACGCACGCACACACCACACATCCGTACATTCACACACACACGCACACACACACACACAAAACACACACACACACACATACAAACACACACAACGCACACACACACACACACACACACACGCACGCACGCACACACACACACACATCCGTACATTCACACACACACACACACACACACACACACACACACCATTAAAGCTAAAAACAAAACAAAAAACAAAAACAACAAAAACTACAACAACAATACAAAAACAGAACACCTCACAAACTCTCAGAAGATTGTACTAAAAGCCCTCATCAACTCTCCACCCCCGTCCCTCCCCCCAATCTATCCCTTTCCCTTCCCAACTCTCCATCTCCCCACCCACACTCACACCACCCCCACCCCCACCCCTGTAACCGGCAACCCCCCCCAACATTGACACTCCCTGTCTCCACTTTCCACACAAACACACAGCTTGCGTGGAGACAGGTACGATAATCATGTGGGTTGAACATGAGTCTCGTAATTGGGAAGTCTGAGTTCGAATCTTCTTGCGTATCATCTGGTGTAAACGTCTTTGTGCCTCAAATTCCTTCGTGTGTATAGGCTCGTAGGGCATTAAATGCGCACGTTAAAGATTCCGTAAGGCGTGTGAGTGTTCGGTGGCTTGTAGAAATAAGAGAATATTCGGTATGCATGTTACCTAAAACGGAATATAACTGCCTTGATGGCGAGGTGAAAAGAAATCTTTTGATAAAAAAAAAATTGAATGAACAAACAGATGGATAAATGAATAGATAAGCAATTAAATAATAAATGAATAAGTGAAAAAATAAATAATCAAATTGAAAAAAATCACCAATCAGTCAATACATACATACATGCACACATACATACATACATACATACATGTACATGCATATACATATATACATACATGCATACATGCATGCATACATACATACATACATACATACATACATGCATGCA
>CM060306.1:36072084-36087084 GCA_030674185.1 Monoplex corrugatus
TGTCCGTCTGCCTGTCTCTCATTATCTGTCTCTGTTTTCCTCTGCCTCTCTCTCTCCCTCTCTCCCTCCCTCCCTCCCTCCCTCTCTCTTTCTCTCTCTTTCTCTCTCTTTCTCTCTCTCTCTCTCTCTCTCTCTCTCTCTCTCTCTCTCTCTCTTTCTCTTTCTTCGCGTCCCTTTACACACCAGGTGGGAGGTAGCCATGTAGACTTTGGACCGATCCCATATCTTCCATGTCTTCCAATTGGAAGTCCAACAACAATACTGTTAGTAAATGGTTGTTGCGCTTACTTTTTTTGTTTCTCGCCGTCTAGATGATGAGGCCACATCTGGCAATGAATGTGGTCATTTCTATCCAGTTCCTGCCTGTTGCCATAGATCTTGGTGCACAGAGGAGTTGTAGTCGGCCATGTCTCCTGCCATTCATCTTGATAGAGGCATCATCATTTTGATATAGGCATCATCAGCTTGGCAGAGGCATCAACATCTTGACAGAGACGTCATCATCTTGATAGATGCATAATCATCTTGATAGGGGCATCATAATCTTGATGGAGGCATTATCATCTTGGCACAAGTATCATTATCTTGATAGAGGCATCATCATCTTGGCAGAAGTGTCATTATCTTGATAGAGGCATCCTCATTTTGATAGAGGCATCAACATCTTGATAGAGGCATCATAATCTTGATACAGGCATCATCGTCTTGACAGAAGCATCATCATCTTGATAAAAGCATCATCATCTTGACAGAAGCATCATCATCTTGATAGAGGCATCATCGTCTTGACAGAGGCATCATCATCTTGAGAGAGGCATCATCATCTTGATAGAGGCATCATCATCTTGATAGAAGCATCATCATCTTGATAGAGGCTTAATCGTCTTGACAGAAGCATCATCATCTTGATAGAGGCATCATCATCTTCATAGAGGCACCATCATCTTGACAGAAAAATCAACATCTTGATAGAGGCATCATCGTTCGATAGAGGAGAAATCATCTTGATAAATGCATCATCATGTTGACAGAGGCCTCACCATCTTGAAAGAGGAATCATCATCTTGACAGAAGCATCATCATCTTGACAGAGGCATCATCATCTTGACAGAGACATCATCATCTTGACAGAGGCATCATCATCTTGACAGAAGCATCATCATCTTGACAGAGGCATCATCATCTTGACAGAGGGATTATCATCTTGACGGAGACATCATCATCTTGAGAGAGGCATCATCATCTTGAGAGAGGCATCATCATTTGATAGAGGCATCATCATCTTGACAGAGGCATCATCATTTTGACAGAGACATCATCATCTTGACAGAGGCATCATCATCTTGACAGAGACGTCATCATTTTGATAGAGGCATCATCATCTTGACAGAGGCATCATCATTTTGACAGAGACATCATCATCTTGACAGAGACATCATCATCTTGACAGAGACATCATCATTTTGATAGAGGCATCATCATCTTGACAGGGACGTTATCATCTTGACAGAGGCATCATCATCTTGACAGAGGCATCATCATCTTGATAGAAACGTCATCGTCTTGACAGAGGCATCATCATCTTGATAGAAACGTCATCGTCTTGACAGAAGCATCATTATCTTGACAGTGGCATCATCATCTTGACAGAGGCATCATCATCTTGATAGAAACGTCATCGTCTTGACAGAGGCATCATCATCTTGACAGAGACATCATCATCTTGACAGAAGCATCATTATCTTGACAGTGGCATCATCATCTTGACAGAGGCATCATCATCTTGACAAAAGCATCATCATCTTCACAAAGACATCATCATTTTGACAGAGGCATCATCATCTTGACAGAGACATCATCATCTTGACAGAAGCATCATCATCTTGACAGTGGCATCATCATCTTGACAAAAGCATCATCATCTTGACAAAGACATCATCATTTTGACAGAGGCATCATCATCTTGACAGAGGCATCATCATCTTGCTAGAGGCATCATCATTTTGACAGAGACATCATCATTTTGACAGAGGCATCATCATCTTGACAGAGGCATCATCATCTTGATAGAAGCATCATCACCTTGACAGAAGCATCATCATATTGATAGAGGCATCATCATCTTGACAGAGACATCATCATCTTGACAGAAGCATCATCATCTTGCTAGAGGCATCATCATATTGATAGAGGCATCATCATTTTGACAGAGACATCATCATCTTGACAGAGGCATCATCATCTTGATAGAAGCATCATCACCTTGACAGAAGCATCATCATTTTGACAGAGCATCATCATTTTGACAGAGGCATCATCATTTTGACAGAAGCATCATCATCTTGACAGAAGCATCATCATCTTGCTAGAGGCATCATCATATTGATAGAGGCATCATCATCTTGACAGAGACATCATCATCTTGACAGAGGCATCATCATCTTGATAGAAGCATCATCACCTTGACAGAAGCATCATCATATTGATAGAGGCATCATCATCTTCACAGAAGCATCATCATCTTGACACAGCCATCATCATCTTGACAGAAAAATCAAAATCTTGATAGAGGCATCATCGTTCGATAGAGGAGAAATCATCTTGATAAATTCATCATCATGTTGACAGAGGCATCATCGTCTTGACAGAGGCACATCATCATGTCAGAGGCATCATCATCTTCACAAAGACGTTATCATCTTGACAAAGACATCATCATCTTGACAGAAACATCGTCATCTTGATAGAGGCATCATCATCTTGACAAAGACATTATCATCTTGACAGAGGCATCATAATCTTGACAAAGACATCATCATCTTGACAGAGACGTCATCATCTTGACAAAGACATCACCATCTTGACAAAGACATCATCATTTTGACAGAAACATCATCATCTTGATAGAGGCATCATTGTCTTGATAGAAGCATCATCATCTTGACAGAAGCATTATCCTCTTGACAAAAGCATCATCATCTTGACAGAGGCATCATCATTTTGACTGAAGCATCATCATCTTGACAGAGGCATCATCATCGTGGCAGAGTCATCATCATCTTGATAGAGGCATCATCATCTTGAAAGAGGCATCATCATTTGGACAAAAACATCATCATCTTGACAGAGGCATCATCATCTTGATAGAAACATTATCATCTTGATAGAGGCATCATTATTTTGACAAAAACATCATCATCTTGACAGAAGCATCATCATCTTGATAGAAGCATCATCATCTTGATAGAAGCATCATCATCTTGACCAAAGCATCATCATCTTGACATAGGCATCATCATCTTGACAGAGGCATCATCATCTTGATAGAAGCATCATCATTTTGATAGAGGCATCATCATCTTGACAGAGGCATCATCATCTTGATAGAGGCATCATCATTTTGATAGAGGCATCATCATTTTGATAGAAGCATCATCATCTTGACAGAAGCATCATCATCTTGACAAAGACATCATCATCTTGACAGAGACATCATCATTTTGATAGAGGCATCATCATCTTGACAGAGACATCATCATCTTGATAGAGGCATCATCATTTTGATAGAGGCATCATCATCTTGACAGAGGCATCATCATTTGATAGAAGCATCATCATCTTGACAGAGGAATCGTCATCTTGATAGAAGCATCATCATCTTGACAGAGGCATCGTCATTTTGACAGAGGCATCATCATCTTGACAGAGACATCATCATCGTGACAGAGGCATCATCATCTTGACAGAGGCATCATCATCTTGACAGAGGCATCATCATCTTGACAGAGGCATCATCATCTTGACAGAGGCATCATCATCTTGATAGAGGCATCATCATCTTGATAGAAGCATCATCATCTTGATAGAGGCATCATCATCTTGACAGAAAAATCAACATCTTGACAGAGGCATCATCGTTCGATAGAGGAGAAATCATCTTGATAAATGCATCACCATGTTGACAGAGGCCTCATCATCTTGAAAGAGGCATCATCATCTTGACAGAGGCATCATCATCTTCTTACAGGCATCATCATCTTGATAGAGGCATCAACATCTTGATAGAGGCATTATCATCTCGATACGTGCATCAAAATCCTGATAGGGGCTTCGTCGTCTTGACAGAGACACCATCATCTTGACAGAAGCATCATCATCTTGACAGGGGCATCATCGTCTTGACAGAGGCATCATCAGTATCTTGATAGAGGCATTAACATCTTGACTGAGGCATCGCCATCTTGATAGAGGCGTCATCATCTGGACAGAGGCATCATTATTATCTTGATAGAGGCAGCATTATTTTGACAGAGGCATCATCATCTTGATAGAGGCATCATTGTTTTGACAGAGGCGCACCATCTTGATAGAGGCATCATTATTTTGACAGAGGCATCATCATCTTGATGGAGGCATCATTGTATTGGTGGAGGTATCATCACATTGACAGAGGCATCATCGGTGCAATATGTGTTTAGTTGTATGGTTCTTGTGACCTTAAGGGGCATGTTGGTAATGACATCCATTTGAATGTGAGGTTCTCTTGTTTGTGAATTGGCCTGGTACTGATCATTTGCTGCTCTCTAGACAGATGATAGTAGTTGTCCCTTTCTGTCCATGGCTTAACTCCTTGACTCCCGCAGCAAATCCCCCAGTTTCCTGCAGGAAGCTGGTGGATAGCGTGAGGGAGTTAAAGGGTAAACTTTTTTGCTTTGCTACATGACATTTGGCTTCTTTATGAGATGTATACGTGATTTCTGTACGACCTGCCTGTTTATATTTGAATGTTTGTCTTACATATAATTGTAAATGACTGTAAATTCATGCACATAGAACCTTTGATGAAGATGTAGGCGTTTTGCATGTGTTTTGAACTTTGGGCTCATGCGGATAATCTTGCTTTGCTAATGCGTTTATCGTTGACCTTTTCCTGAGAGAGAATACAAATAAAATACAAACAAACAAACAAACAAATAAACAAACGAACAAACAAACAAACACCACCAACAACAACTAAAATCTAAAACTGCATAAATTAAACGACCTTATATTGTTTAAGAAAACATAACAGACTAATAGATATGGCGTATGTACATGATTTTTGCTCAACCTATTGTATACATATCTTGTTCACATTTTTATGATATTGTAATAATGTTCACCAAACATTGATTTTATTTCAGTTTTGTCAAAAAAGAATTTTAAAAAAAGTTTGAGAGAAAAACAAAACTTTTTTTGCTTTGCTAGCATGGTTGACAGTGCAGGATGCTGGTGGACAATGTGCGAGAGTCAATGGGTTAAGGAATGATCTCTTTCAGTTTTGCATGATGCAGAGTTAAGGTTGTTAATTCCTTGTTTATTTCTATACTTTGACTGAGCGTAAGATTCCCTGCAGGTTTATAAACACTGACTAATCATTACTGGTAGATTTGTATTGATGACAAACAAATGACTGTGATTAACCTTGGTTAAAGTTCAAAGACTAGGAATACCAAATAATACACACTTACAAAAATTCAGAAAGCCTCCATGAGTATCGTGTGTGTGTGTGGGGGGGGGGAATGTGTGTGCGTGTGTGTATGCGTGAACGAGAGATAGAAAGTATGTGTGTGTGTGTGTGTGTGTGTGTGTGTGTGTGTGTGTGTGTGTGTGTGTGTGTGTGTGTGTGTGTGTGAGATAGATAGAGAGAGAGAGAAAGTGAGAGAGAGAGAGAGACAGACAGACAGACAGACAGAGACAGAGATAGAGACAAAGAGGGAGACAGAAACAGAGAGAGTGAAACAGAAACAGAAAGAGACAGACAGACAGAAAGAGAGAAAGAAAGAGAAGAGAGAGAGAGAGATTGAGAGAGACCGAGAGAATTAGAGACCGAGAGACAGAGAGAAACAGAGAATTAGAGAGAGAGAGTGGGGGGGGGGGGGGGGCGCGTGGGTAGAGGATTTGATGATGGCAGAGGGGATCGCCTTATTTCTCATTAAACTGTCACCATAGATTTGTGCGCGTGTGTTTCTGACTGCAGCTTGCTGTTTCATTGCCATGCTCAGGTGGTCGGCTGAAAAGGAAAAGGGCCTATAAAATTGTGCACGTATTTTCACCTTTCAGTCTGTCTGCATACTATCTGCCTGTCTGTCTCTTTGTCTGTCTGTCTGTCTGTGTGTCTCTGTCTGTGTCTCTGTCTCTCTCTGTCTCTCTGTGAGTCCTGTCTGTCTCTCTCTCTCTCTCTCTCTCTCTCTCTGAGTCTCTCTGTCTGTCTGTCTGTCTGTCTTCTGTCTCTCTCTCTCTCTCTTTGAGCCCTCTCTCTCTGTCTGTCTGTTTCTCCCCTCTCTCTGTGTCTCTCTCTGTCTGTTTTGTATATCACTGTTTGTTGTAAATCTACAATATTGTTGTATATCTCTGTTTGCTCTAAATCCACAATAGTTTGTATGTCATTGTTTGTTGTAAATTTACAAAATTCTGTATATCACTGTTTGTTGTCAAGCTGTTGTAATAATGTACAATATTCTGTGTACCACTGTTTGTTACAAATCTACAATGTGTTTTGCATTCTTTTTGTTTTGTTTTTTTTATTACAGGAGTCAAGGCGGACTCCGACACCACGGCACTGATTGCCACCGGTTGTGTGGTGGGCGTCTTGCTACTGACAATCATCTTTGTTGGACTCTTCCACTGTTTTCTTAGGTATTGTGCTTTGTCTGTCTATCTGTCTGTCTATCTGTCTGTCTGTCTCTCTGTCTGTCTGTCCTGTTTGTCTGTGATTGTCTCCTGTAGTGTGGTGGGAGTCTTGCTACTGGTAGCCATCTTTGTGGGACTGGCCTACTGTGCTTTTAGGTATTATGCTTTGTATGTCTATCTGTCTGTCTGTCTGTCTGTCTGTCTATCTGTCCTGTTTGTCTGTGATTGTCTCCTGTAGTGTGGTTGGCGTCCTGCTACTGGTAGCCATCTTTGTGGACAGGCCTACTGTGCTTTTAGGTATTGTGCTTTGTCTGTCTATCTGTCTGTCTGTCTATCTGTCTGTCTGTCTATCTGTCTGTCTGTCTGTCTATCTGTCTATCTGTCTGTCCTGTTTGTCTGTGATTGTCTCCTGTAGTGTGGTGGAGTCTTGCCAGTGGTAGCCATCTTTGTGGGACTGATCTACTGTGCTTTTAGGTATTATGCTTTGGGCTGTCTGTCTGTCTGTCTGTCTGTCTGTCTGTCCTTGTCTTGATTGCTAGTGTGTTGGGTCTCTCTTGTCTGTGCTCTACGTGCTTTTTTTTTCTTTCTTTTTTTGTTATTTTGTTTGTCTGTGATTGTCTCCTGTAGTGGTGGTGGCGTCCTTTGCAGTGGTTAGCCATCTTGTGGGACTGATCTTACTGTGCTTTTAGGATTATTATGCTTTTTGTCTGTCTGTCTGTCTGTCTCTATGTCTGTCCTATTTGTCTGTCTGTTTGTCTGTGTGTCTGTCTGTCTGTCTCTATGTCTGTCCTATTTGTCTGTCTGTCTGTCTGTCTCTATGTCTGTCCTATTTGTCTGTGATTGTCTCCTGCTGTGTGGTTGGGCTCTTGCCACTGGTAGCCATCTTTTGTGGGCTGTGCCTACTGTGTTTTTAGGTATTGTGCTTTGTTTTTCTGTCTGTCTGTCTGTCTGTCCTTATGTCTGTATTTGCTCCTGTTGTTAGTGGCTCTAGTATTACGCTTGTTGTCTGTCGCTCGTATCTGCTTCTGTTCCTATTTGTCTGTCTGTCTGTCTGTTGTCCTGTCTGTCTGTCGCATCTATTTGTCTGTGATTGTCTCCTGTTGTGCGGTTGGGTCGTGCTACTGGTAGCCATCTTTGTGGGACTGACTACTGTGTTTTCAGGTATTGTGCTTTGTCTTCTGTCTGTCTGTCTGTCTGTCTGTGTGTTGTTGTCTGTCCTATTTGTATTGTCTCCTGCTGTGTGTGGTGTCTTCTACTGGTAGCCACTTTGTTAGATCTCTGTGCTCGTATCTTGTCTGTCTGTCTGTCTGCTCCTGTCTCTGTCTGTCTGTCGATCCGTCTGTCTGTCTGTCTGTTGCTGTCCTAATTGTCTGTGATTGTCTCCTGCTGTGGGTGGGCGTCTTGCTACTGGTACCATCTTTGTGGGACTGTCTACTGTGCTTTCGGTATTAGTGCTTTGTCTGTCTGTCTGTCTGTCTGTCTTCTGTGCTGTCTGCTGTCTGTCCATTCTGTGCCTTGTCTGCCTGTCTGTCTGTATGTCTGCCTACTGTTGCCATCTTCTTTGGATATCTCTGTGCCTTCCGTCTGTCTGTCTTTGTCTGCCTGCCTGTCTGCCTGTCTGTCTATCTGTCATGTCTGCTGTCTGTCTGCTGTCTTCTGATGTCTGCTGCTGTCTCTGTCTGTGTGTCTCTGTCACTGTCCGTCTGTCTGTCTAGTGCATTCATTCTGTCTGTCTGTCTCTATTTGTCTTGATTGTTTTCCTGCTGTATGGTGGTGTCTTCTACTGGTCAGCCATCTTTGTGGACTGTCTACTGTGCTTGTCGGTATTATGTCTTTGTCTGTCTGCCTGTCGCCTGTCTGTCTATCTGTTCTGCTGTCTGTTTCTGTCTGTCTGCCTGCCTGTCCTGTCTGCTGCATGTCTGTCTGTCTGTCTTGTCTTCTGTCTGTGCCTAGCTTATTGTCCTGCGGGGTATCTGCTCTGTCCTCTTGCTTTCTGTTTTTTATTTGCTTGTCTGTCTGTTGTGTTTGTCTCTTCTTCTGATCCTCTGCCTGTTTGTCTCTCCTATTGCCGTCTCTGTTTCTTGTCTTTGTTTTTTTTCTGTTGTGCCTGTTTATCTCCTGTTTCTTTTCTGCTGTCTTGTCTGCCTTGTGTTTATCTTCCTGTTGTTGTTTTCTGTTCTCACGCCCACGCTTATTTTTCTGTTTGTCTGTCTCTCTACCTGTCAGTTTCTCTGTCTGCCTGTTTGTCTGCGGTTGTGGAGGTGGTGGTTGTAGTGGTGGTGGTAGTGATAGTGTTGATTGTGTTGGTAAAGGTTTTCTTCTTCCTTGTGATGGTGGTGTTGGTGGTGGTGTGGGTGGTGGTGGTGATGGTGGTGGTGGCGATGGTGGTGTTGGTGATGGTGGTGGTGATGGTGGTGGTGGTGGTGATGATGGTGGTGTTGGTGGTGGTGATGGTGGTGGTGATGGTGGTAGTGGTGATTGTGGGGGTACTGTTGGTATTGTTCTTCCTTTTTGTGTTGTTGTTGTTGTGGTGGTGGTGGTGAGTGGTGGTAGTGGTGGTGGTGGTGGTGGTGGTGGCCTGTCTCATTGTGTCTCTGTCTGTCTCTCTGTTCGTATGTCTGGGTCACTGTGTGTGCACGCATGTGTGTATGTGAGTGGTGTGTGTGTGTGTGTGTGTGTGTGTGTGTGTGTGTGTGTGTGCGTGTGTGTGTGTGTGTGTGTGCGTGTGTGTATGTGTGTGCGTGCATGAGTTTGTGAATGTGTGTTTATTTTTGTTTATGTGTGCATGTGTGTGTGTGTATATCGGTGCACGCATGCGCGCGTGTGCGTACGTATTTGTGTGCGTGTGTATGTGTGTTTATATGTATGAGTGTGTGTGTAAGTATGTGTTTGTGTGTGTGTGCGTGTGTGTATGTGCATGCGTATGTGCGCACGCATGTAATCATCGGTCATTTCTTTATATATATATATATATATACTTGTGTCTGCTTCCATCAAGATTATATTATATATAAATGTATATATATATATATGAATATGTATATATATATGTATATATATATATATATATATGTATACAGAGAGAGAGAGAGAGACAGAGACAGAGAGAGACAGAGACAGAGAGAGACACACAGAGAGACAGAGAGAGAGAGACTTTGATATGTAGATATATTTTCCCCTTTTCCTCTCATCACAGACGAAAGAGAAATCAAGACAAAGAAAAAGTGCACGTCACCAACCCCAAGTTGAAACCCTTCAAACCAACAGCCAATGGCATCGCCAACGGTGCCTACAGAGGTCCCCGAGGCCGTCTCGATGCCCTTGGGAGGCCTCTCCCACCCTGGGGCAAGGCCTCCACGCAGCACATGGTTCCTGCTCGCCACCGACCGCCCCTCACCTTCTACACCCTCAGGCAGGACCCCCGGGACATGGGGCTGGTGAGAGTACCCCAGTCCATGCCCGCAGGACCCTCGATGGTGGCGGCCCCGCCTTCCTTCGGCCGTCCCGTGTTGTACCTGGACATGCTGGACACTGTGGCAGGGGGGTCGAAGGTCAACGGTACCGTGCCACGAAATGGTCAGTGTGTGGGTTTTGGTTTGTTTGTTTGGCTGTTTGTTTATTTTTGTTGTTGTTGTTGTTGTTGTTTTAGATTTAGATGATTTTAGTCATTTAGGCTATATTAGCTCCTTAACCCTTTGCCTCTCGCACCCTATCCACTAGCAGCAAAAATGTAACCCTTTGACTCCCTGCAGGAAGATGTGGATGGGGTGAGGGAGTCAAAGCACGACGTTGGTGGATAGGCTTCGGGAGTCAAAGGGTTAAAAATTGATGCAAGGGGTGTGAAGTACAAAAGTCAGTAACTCCTCGTTGTTGCTCTTATGTTTGCTACGGTACAGTGCCACGAAATGATCAGTGTGTGGGTTTGGTTGGTATGTTTGGTTGTTTGTTTACTGTTGTTGTTGTTTTAGATTTAGATGATCTAATCATTTAGGCTATCATCATCATCAGGTACCCTGCCGCATGGCGTTGACGATCATGGACTTCCATCTGCCTCTATCTCTCGTTGCCCCTAGCATCTCTCCCACCCCCCTCGTCCCCAGCCACTCTGCAAGTACGTCCAGTATTTTCTCCTTGGGTCTACCCGGTGCTCTCCTTCCAGCTTTCCCGTCTTGACCAGGTGCTCCAAATCCCCCTTCCTCATGAAATGGCCTATAAATGTTGCCTGTCTTTTCCTAATTTTCCTTATGAGTGATCTACTGTGTCTGCCTCCATCAAGACTGTCTCGTTTGTTTTCTTTGCTGTCCATGGAACTCTCAACATTCTTCTTAGAAACCACATCTCGGCGGCCTCAATCTTGTTCTGGCTTTGTTTGTTGACTGTCCACGCCTCACACACGTACAACAGTATTGGTTCTATATAACATTCAAGAACTCTCTTCCTGATGTTAATTGATAGGCATTTGTTGGTAAGAACGCCTGTCATCTTCCCGAATGCTGTTTTGCTTGGCCGATTCTGCCGGCTATTTCTGATGTGCATCTGCCGTCTGATGAAATGATCGTTCCCAGATATTTGAATTTATCAAACTGTGTCAAGGTTGTTCCATTTGCTGTTGTTTTGCATGAGGGGATTTCATGTTTTTTACTGATCACCATGACTTCAATCTTCCTGCTGTTTAGTTCCAGCCCCTTTCTCCTTGGGTCTATCCGGTGCTCTCTTTCCCTCCAGCTTTCCCGTCTTGACCAGGTGCTCCAAATCCCCCTTCCTTTGCTTTCTCTTTCTAGTATATTCACAAGGTTTTGTAGGTCCCTTTCACTTTCTGCAATTAGCACGGTGTCATCTGCGCATCGAATGTTGTTTATCATTTTTCCTCCAACTTTTAATCCAGGGTCTTCTTCTAGGTTTCTCATGATGTTTTCGCTGTAAAGTGAAAACAGATATTTAGGCTATATTAGCTCCTTAATGCAGGGGTGCAAAGTACAAAAGCCAACACTTCCTCGTTGTTGCTCTTATATTTGCTACGGTAACCTGCCCCGAAATGGGCTGTGTGTGGGCTTGGATGGTTTTGCTGGTTTGTTTGGTTGTTTATTTACAGTTATTGTTTGGGTTTCAGATTAAGATGATGTACATGTGTAGTCATTTAAGCCATAACAGCTCCTGTATGCAAGATTGAAGCACAAACATCAGCAGTTGCTTTTTTGTTTGCTGTTGTCGTTGTCGTTGTTGTTGTTGTTGTTGTTGTTGTTGTTGTCGTCGTTATTTTGTTGTTGTTGTTGTTGTTGTTGTCGTTGTTGTTGTCGTTGTTGTTGTTGTTGTTGTTGTCGTTTTTGTTGTTGTTGCTACTGTTGTTGTTGTCATTGTTGTTGTTGCTGTTGTTGTTGTTGTTGTTGTCATTGTTGTTGTCGTTGTTGTTGTAGTTGTTGTTGTTGTCGTCGTTGTTGTTGTTGTTGTTGTCGCTGCAGTGTAATTGCTGTTGTTGTCAACGTTGCTGTTGTTAACGCTTTTGTTGTTGTTTTGTTTGTTTGTTTGTTTGTTTGTTCGTTTGTTTGTTTGTTTCTTTCTTTCTTTCTTTCTTTGTTTCTTTCTTTCTTTGTTTGTTCGTTTGTTCGTTTGTTTGTTTCTTTGTTTGCTTCTTTCTTTTCTACCTGGTAACGATTTCACCATGTGAAATATTAGCTGTTTTGCTTATCATCACATTACAGTACCAATCATCACCACTACCCTCACACACACATACACACACGCGCACACACACACACACACACACACACACACACACACACACACACACACACACACACACACACATACACACACAAACACTAAATTAAAAGATGCCATTCAGTCCCTTCCAAGTAAAAAAACGTCAGTTGGACTAGATGCAATTTCCAATGAGATGCTGAAAAATTTACCAGAAAATTTTATAATCTTGCTACATGACATATTTAAAAAATGCTGGAATAGTGGGATAATGCCTAACAACTGGAAAGAAACAATAGTGGTTCCTGTATTAAAACCAGGTAAATGTAATACCGATTTGAAAAACTACAGGCCAATTGCATTAACATCACATGTATGTAAACTAATGGAGAAAATAATCTTAAAGAGACTGATGCACTATTGTGAAAAGAATAAAATAATACCAGTAAATCAGGCAGGATTTCGAAAAGGCAGGTCACCAGTAGAGATCCTAACAAAGCTAACTACTAATATAAAACAACAATTTGCAAGACGTCAATGTGTTTTAGCTACATTTTTTGATATAACGAAAGCATACGATCAAGTGTGGCACTCCCGATTGTTATTCAAATTTAAAAGTATTGGGCTGACAGGTCACATTTTTGGCTATGTTAAGTGTTTCTTAGAAAACAGAGTATTTCAAACGAGGATTGAAAATGTATATTCCACGAAACGAATTCTTCAAATGGGTATCCCTCAGGGATCCGTTATAGCTCCCCTTCTTTTCATGATATTAATGCATGACTTACCCAGTAAAGTATCTAAGCATGTAGTTTTAGCTCAATATGCTGACGATTTATGCATGTGGATGCAGGTAAATATGAAAAAGAAAACTCCTTTGCGCTGTATCAATTATACACGCAAATGCTACCAATTAGAACTTGATAAAATAGCGCGATACATGGTAGAAAATGGGTTACATCTATCCCTGGAAAAAACAAAAATAGTTTTATTTAATAATGGAGCTAACCCAGTAAATATTCCCACTTTCAAACTGGGAGATACTCTTCTTCAGTTTAACGAGTCGATTAAATTCTTAGGAGTTTTCCTTACAGCAAAATTATCTTGGAATCAGCATATTGAATACTTATTAACCAAAGCTCAAAAAAGTTTAAATTTCATAAAAATAGTTCGCAAACAGACATGGGGTCAAGATTCATCAACACTTGTTCATCTTTGTAAATCGCTTGTTAGATCTAAATTAACCTATGCTCAAGAAATCTTCTTCAGTGCACCGAAACACTTACTAAAAAAACTGCAGAGCATAGATTGTAAAGGTTTCAAACTTGCACTGGGTCTTCCAATGCATGCTTCCTGTCTTCGGACATATAATGAAATCAAACTGTTGCCACTTGATGAGCAAAGGAAAGTCGCTTCTACTAAATTTTTGTTAAGAAACACTACCGTAGAAAACATATCAGAAACAGAAATTAAACTGAGATCAGATACCGACTTTCCAAAACGAGCTAAATCAATATCTTCACAGGTCACACTTGCAACATACACATCTGACGTCATGAAAGGCTCAGGAATTGATCTAGACGTAGATCCTGTATCTATACGACCTTCCTTTTCGCCAGTACCCAGTTGGGAACTCCAAAGAGCACGATTTGACGTACACCACACTAATTTAAAAAAAGGAGACAATATAAACTTACTGGCTAGTCAGGTTAAATGTCATATAAACGACGTATATTCTGATCATTTGAAAATTTACACTGATGGGTCAGTAATTGAAAGAAAAGCAGGCTCAGCGTTTTTAATACCTGCTCTCAAAATTGAAAAATCTTTCTACATAGGACTTGATAAATCTATCTTTACAGCTGAACTCTTTGCAATATTAATGGCTTTAAACTTTCTGATAAGTCTTCCTAGGACAATTTTTCAGATACTTCTTTGCGTTGATTCAAAATCAGTACTTCAGGCTCTTGAATTATCAAAATTACAAACAAGATCAGAAATGATTCTGGAAATAAGTCACTTGATTCATAATTTATCTTTAAGAGGCACTGATATTACTTTCTGCTGGATACCTTCTCATAGTTCTTTTAGTTATAATAATAAAGTTGACAGGGCTGCCAAACGGGGAGCTAATAACTCACCAGATTCAAACAATATCCAGCTTTCTCTCTCGTTGCACGAGAATTACACTTTAGTGGACAACTACGTCTGGAAGCAGTTCCAATTAAAACAGAAAAAGTATGATAAATGTCACATGAACTTTGAAGTTAGCAAAATACTTAAGCAGCTTCATGCCAGCAGAACTATACAGTCCCTTATGTACAGATGGAAACTTGATGCATTCAAAACAAAATATACCAATAACATAGTGTGTCTGTGTGGAAAGAAGATAACACATAGTCATATTCTTTCTTGCGTTAGGGTAAAACGACATATTCCAACACTATCTGTGAGTACAGTTTCTGACATATTTGCCTCATCATCATTACTGTATGAATTTTTTGTTAGCCTGTCAAAAAGTCCTATAGCGAATTACCTTTAAAATGTTATTTGACTTGTTCATGTTGTGGTTAGTCAATTATTAGTTTTTCTTTTTATTCATTTCTTCCGGATATTTATTAATTTTGTTTG
>CM060306.1:36094933-36097433 GCA_030674185.1 Monoplex corrugatus
TTAAATAAGCAAAACACACTGTCAGTGTTACAGTGCTCCTAAAACTGTTTGTAGGAGAATAAGAAATAATATGTATTTTAGTGAGTTTTTTTATGCTCTGTGTGTGTGTCTCTCTCTCTTTGTCTATCTGTCTCTCTGTCTCTCTGTCTCTCTCTCCCATCCTCCCTCTCCTTTCCTCTCCTCTCTCTCTCGCTCTCTCCTCTTCTCTCTCTCTCTGTGTGTCTCTCTCTCTTTCTTTCTTCCTCTCTTTGTTTCTCTGTATCTATTAGTCTGTCTGTCTGTCTGTCTGTCTTCCTCTCTCCTCCCTCCCTCGCTGTCTCTTTCTCTCTCCCTCCCTTTTTCTCTCTCTCATTCACTCTCGCTCCCTCCCCTTTCTCTCTCTTACTCCCTCTCTAACTCTCTTTCTTTCTCTCTCACTGTCTCTCTCACTCTCACTCTCTCTCTGTCACTGTCTCTCTCATTCTCTCTCTCACTCTCTCTCTCACTCTATCTCTCTCTCTTACTCTTTCTATCTCACTCTCTCTCTTAGTCGTTCTCTCTCACGCTCTCTCTCTCTCTCCCTCTCTCTCTCCCCCTCTCTCTCTTATTCCCCCCCTCTCTTTCTCTCTCATTGGAACGCCTTTGGTTCATTCCGGCTAGATACCTGTGGCTGGTAGGTATAGGGTAAAATTTTTTTCCGATCTCTCAGATCAATGTGTGTGTGCAGAGTTGCCAAATGCCTCAATGCCCTTTGTGCGTATACGCATGCAGAATATCAAAACCATACACGCTAGGGTTTTTTAAAGTTTGGAATGAATTTGCTCAAGAACGATTCATAGCACAGTATTGAACTGAACTGAACTAAAACGAATTGAATATAATGACCCCACTCTCCTCTATCTTTCTTTTCACAAGAAACAAATCAACGAAACCAACAAGCAAACGAACGTCAAATGAAACAAACTTAAACCAAAACAACAAAAACGATAACAACAACAACAGCAACAACAACAAAACTACCACACAAAAAAAAGACGAATCGCTAAAGATAAAAAAAAACAACAACATTAGAAATTGTCTTTGCCATTCTACACATGTAAAATCACACAAATATCAAGAGGCATAATGCATTATGACGTTCCAGCCAAGCGAGCAACCAACCAAGCAAGCGAGCGAGCAAGCAAACAAGCAAGCAAGCGAGCGAGCGAGCGAGCAAGCAAGCAAGCAATCAAGCGAGCAACCAACCAAACAACCAAATAACCAACCAACCAACCAACTAGCCAACCAACCAACCAACCAACCAACCAACCAACCAACCAACCAACTAGCCAACCAACCAACCAACCAACCAACCAACCAACCAACTAGCCAACCAACCAACCAACCAACCAACCAACCAACCAACCAACCAACCAACCAAACAACCAACCAACCAACCAACCGACCACCCAACCAACCACCAAACAAACAAACAAACAAACAAACAAACAAACAAACAAACAAACAAACAAACGAAATAGGATCCTGGTATGTGCCTCTTAACAAACTACAATTCTATGTGGGCACGGTCTAGTTTCAAGGTAAATTAATGCAAACAATGGACTGATGACATCGCTGACAATGACACGGACCCCCAACGGTTTTACACATGTCAGAAACCAAAGACAATCAAAACAACACGACGAATACGACCCTCCTTGCTTACTTAACTCTTGGACTCCGGCACCCTATCCACCAACTGCAAAAAAAAAAGCTTAACCCTTTGATTCCCTAACCCTATCCGTTTGAAGCTGGTGGATAGGGTGAAGGAATCAAAAGGTTACGTTTTTGCTTTGCTAGCATAGTTGGCAATGCAGCAAGCTAGTGGACAAGGGTACGAGAGTCCAAGGGTTAACAACGCAGGAAACCAAACAAGTGGAGACATTCAGGCTTTTCTTCACTCCTTGTGTCTTGGAAATAATCGTGGAGGTCATGTTTATCTCTTGTGGGTTTTTTTCCAACCTTCCTTTAAGTTTAAAACTCTCTCATCGCCATCCTCACAGTTTCAGTTTCAGTTTCTCAAGACGGCGCTTTCGCGTTCGGAATGAATTCCATGTGCACTGACGTCACAGGTGCCATGTGCATGGTGATCATGGCACAAGCCTTAATAAGCCTGCACATATAACCCATGAGCTGGCCAGGTCCTGAGGGCCTACATGGCTTATGTTTTACCTTGCGTACATTTTTAGTACTAGTATTGTATCCGCCTGTCACTAGAATAATTTTGGTTACATGTAACTGCCACGTGTATATGTGTATCTTCACAGAAGCTGTGTACACATGCTTCAGTTGTCAGGCTTGCGGCCACTCCACCACTGCTCCACATCATCAATAATAAGTTTACAGCAGAGCGGCAGTGGAAGCAGATCATTGCTTCTTTCAGATAGACGTAACTTCTCATCCAATGAACTAGTATTCCTTCATGTACCTAATTAAAAGCCAGAGCAAGATTGAGGCAGCCGAGATGTGGTTTCTCAGAAGA
>CM060306.1:36104933-36107433 GCA_030674185.1 Monoplex corrugatus
AACATGAACAATAGTGTGACCTAAGAAAATGAAACGAGCAATCTTGCGACCAAAAAGTGAAACATGAACCGTCTTGTTAAAACCAGGGACTTGAAGGCATCTTGGCGGGGTTGCCTTGTGACCTACATATCTGAAACCAAGATACTCCGAACGTTCTCCTTACCCTAGTGCCCTGTGAAGTAGGGTACTGTGCAGTTAGTATGTCTCTGTTATCATCTCATTTTTCTTTTCTTTTTTTTTTCTCTTCATGTGTTCCTGCTAATGGAAAAGAGATAGCAGAGGAACGCCTGTTTCTGTTTTTTTTTATAATTTTTTAAATTTTTTTATATCCTGTCCTAAGTTTCAAATATTGGGTAATTATCATTTTCTTCTATAAGGAAACAGGATAAAAACAAAATCCTTAACTCTTACAACTGAGGACAAAATCCGTACAACGCAATACGCAACTGACACATACACAGACAAGAACAACACTACATATATGCACTGACACGCATACACACTCACACACTACATAATCACGACACGCAAATACACACACACACACACACACCACACACACAGCACACACATCACACACACACACACGCACACACACACGCACACACATACAACACAACACACACACACACACACATACAACACACGCACACATCACACACACTCACACACAACACACACACGCACACAACACACACACACACACACACACATACACACACACACACACACATACACACGCACACACACACACACACGCATCAACACACACGTGCATGCACGCACGCGCGTGCGCACATATACAAACCCACACAAGTACACAACAGACACACACTCACACACACACACACACACACACACACACACACACACACACACACATGCAACATTCACATATTCTCTCTCTCTCTGTCTCTCTCTCTCTCTGTCTCTCTCTCCCTCCCTCTTTCTCCGTCTTCCCCCTCTCTCCCTGTCTCTTCTCTGCCTCCCTCAATCTAGACATTCTTCTCTCTGTCTGTCCGCCTTTCTCCCTATCTGTCTCTTTCTTTGTCTGTCTCTCTCACACCCACACCCACTGCCCAACCCATCCCACCCACACGTTCACACAGAACGAAAAAAGTCTAGGGAAGCCTTTTCTTTTTTTCTACCGAGTGAAACCAACTGCGTGTCTTCTCCGCTTTGCTGAACCCTGAACGATTCAGCCATGCATGGAGATATGATTGGAAACTAAACAGGTGTGATTACTTTGAAGTACCCAGCGACCTTGGACCCTGAGACCAGTCATCCATAGGAACAGGTCACTCGTGTCGACCGCCTTAAGTACGTGGACAGATTTATTTCGCTTCTTTTCATGATCTGTATCATTGCAAATATTGTTCTGTTTTTCTTTTTTTGGAGGGGAGGGGGGGGGAGGGGTTTACATTCCTTTTCTATTCTTTCCTTGTGCGTGCATGCGTCTTCTCTTGAGATTTTTATTTCTTTGTTTGTTTTGTTTTCGTTGTTTGCTTGTTTGTTTGTTTTTCGTCTGTCTTTTCCTTGCGTCTTCTTTTGAGATTTTCTTTCTTTTTCTTTTCTGTTTTCGTTGTTTGTTTGTTTTCTTTCTTTTTTTTTGTTTGTCTGTCTTTTCCTTGCGTCTTCTTTTGAGATTTTCTTTCTTTTTCTTTTCTGTTTTCGTTGTTTGTTTGTTTTCTTTCTTTTTTTTTGTTTGTCTGTCTTTTCCTTGAGTGTTCTCATGAGATTTTCTTTCCGTTTTTTTTCTGCCATCGTTGTTTGTTTGCTTTTCTTAGGTCTGCCTTGTTTTTCCTTTCTTTTCTTTCTTTCTTTTTTATCTTTCTTTCTTTTTCCTTTCTTTTCCTTTCTTTTCCTTTCTTTCTTTCTTTCTTTCATTTTTCTATCTATCTATCTATCTATCTATCTGTCTGTCTGTCTGTCTGTCTATCTGTCTATCTATCTATCTATCTATCTGTCTGTCTATCTGTCTATCTATCTATCTATCTATCTATTTGTCTATCTATCTGTCTATCTATGTATCTATGTATCTATCTGTCTATCTGTCTATCTATCTATCTATCTATTTGTCTATCTATCTGTCTATCTATCTATGTATCTATCTATCTATTTCCTTTTCTTTTCTTTTCTTTCTTTCTTTATCTCGTTTATTGCATTCGACGAAACACGATACTTTTTTTTCTTTTCTGTCTTCGTTTTCTTCTTTCGTTTGTTTGTTTGTGTGTGTGTGTTTGCTTTTTGTCTGTCTTGTCTTTCTTTCATTTCTCTCTCTTTTTTTCTTTCTGTCTTTCTTTCTTTCTTTCTTTCTTTCTCTCTCTCTCTCTCTCTCTTTCTCTGTCTGTCTGTCTGTCTCTCTTTCTTTCTTTTGTTTCTTTCTTTTTTCCTTTCTTTCTAACTTTCTTTCTTTACCTCAGTTATTGCACTCGTGTTTTGTCGAGTGTCTTCGGCTTTGTTTTTAGGGTTGTTGATGTTTTCTAAAATGTGCTCTGAC
>CM060306.1:36114933-36119933 GCA_030674185.1 Monoplex corrugatus
GGTAGATATATCAGCTAGGTTGGTAGATTTGTCAGCTAGGTTGGTAGATTTGTCAGCTAGGTTGGTAGATTTGTCAGCTAGGTTGGTAGATTTGTCAGCTAGGTTGGTAGATATATCAGCTAGGTTGGTAGATATATCAGCTAGGTTGGTAGATATGTCAGCTAGGTTGGTAGATTTGTCAGCTAGGTTGGTAGATATATCAGCTAGGTTGGTAGATATATCAGCTAGGTTGGTAGATATATCAGCTAGGTTGGTAGATATATCAGCTAGGTTGGTAGATTTGTCAGCTAGGTTGGTAGATATGTCAGCTAGGTTGGTAGATTTGTCAGCTAGGTTGGTAGATTTGTCAGCTAGGTTGGTAGATTTGTCAGCTAGGTTGGTAGATTTGTCAGCTAGGTTGGTAGATTTGTCAGCTAGGCTGGTAGATTTGTCAGCTAGGTTGGTAGATTTGTCAGCTAGGTTGGTAGATTTGTCAGCTAGGCTGGTAGATTTGTCAGCTAGGTTGGTAGATTTGTCAGCTAGGCTGGTAGAATCTCAGCTAGGCTGGTAGATACGTCAGCTAGGCTGGTAGATATGTCAGCTAGGCTGGTAGATATGTCAGCTAGGCTGGTAGATACGTCAGCTAGGCTGGTAGATACGTCAGCTAGGCTGGTAGATATGTCAGCTAGGCTGGTAGATTTGTCAGCTAGGCTGGTAGATATGTCAGCTAGGCTGGTAGATATGTCAGCTAGGCTGGTAGATATGTCAACTAGGTTAAGGTAGAGATGTCAACTAGGTTGGTAGATATGTCAGCTAGGCTGGTAGATATGTCAGCTAGGCTGGTAGATATGTCAGCTAGGCTGGTAGATATGTCAACTAGGTTAAGGTAGATATGTCAACTAGGTTAAGGTAGAGATGCCAGCTAGACTGGTAGAGATTTAGCTAGGTTGGTCGAGATGTCAGCTAGGCTGATAGAGATGCCAGTAGACTGGTAGAGATGTCAGCTAAGTTAGTCAAGATCCCAGCTAGAGATCTAAGTTAGGTTGGTAGATATTCAGCTAGGCTGGTAAAAATGTCAGCTAGGCTGGTAGAGATGTTAGGTAGATTGGTCGATATCTCAGCCAGAGATCCCAGCTAGATTGGTAGAGATCTCAATTAAGTTGGTAAAGATGTCAGCTTTTTTTTTCTTGTGGTAAGCCCTATATGTGGTCGAGTGTTTAGAGTGTCGAGTTGACAACACATGGGTCGTGGACTCGATCCCTGTACATTTATATTTGGGCTGGTCCCCCTCTGTTGATAAACCTATGGTCTCAAAACATCTGAGGCCTGGAGTTCGAATCTTAGCCCCACACATAAACACTGATCTCTTTGCTGCTCACCTTGAATACTTCGACTATTTTATTGATGTCAGTTAACAAGAGACACCACGAGGGTGTGGATGGGACCCAGAGCACCAATCCCTCGCAACTCTCCGGGCAGTCAGTCACTTCTACACTTCCGATGCCACTCGATAGTCATTTCATCAAGCAAAGAGGGCTGTGAGTGTGTTGTGTGTGTGTGTGTGTGTGTGTGTGTGTGTGTGTGTGTGTGTGTTGTGTGTGTGTGTGTGTGTGTGATGTGTGTGTGTGTGTGTGTGTGTGTGGTGTGTGTGTATGTGTGTGTAGTGTGTGTGTGTGTGTGTGAGTGTGTGTGTGTGTGTGTGTGTGTTGTGTGTGTGTGTGTGTGTGTGTGTGTGTGTGTGTGTGTTTGTCTATGCCTTTGCATGACCCATTCAGACCCAGTCATCAGTTACCGTGTTTACAAACCGAACGGCAAGGTGTGGAGATGAGAAACCCCGGGACATAGCCACACAACGTAAGCACCAACCAGGTCCAACAAAACCTAAATGATTCGATCGTTTTATTAATGTCACCTTAATGTTCCGTAGGTCTACTTATCTTTCCTCTGCCCCCCCCCCCCCCCCCCCTCCGCTCCGCTCCCCATTTCCGGGATTAGCTGCAAGACATGTCCAATGGGATCTATTGCTATTATCCTAGCGTGATAAATTGTTCTGAAGTGTGGAAAAAAAGGAAAGAGTATTGGAAACCAGGACATAGGATTTTGCACAGGCTCAAGGCGTCTGCCATACCATTACTGTAAGTTCTCGATCTGGATGGAGCGTGTATGGGATTGTAGGAGTGTAATCAGTCCGTTTTGAAGAAATTCCGAACTCCAAACTCAGAGTTTACATTATGAGGGCGGTACATACGTCTACATCCTTACCACTTAGATTTGGAGACCTTGTCAGAGCATAGGTTCTTGCACAGGCTCAAGGAGTCTGTCGTACCATTATTGCAAGATCTCGATCTGGGTGGAGCGTGTATGCGATTGTATGAATGCGATCAGTCCCTTTTGAAAAAAAAAACACCGAACTTCAAACTCAGAGTTTACATTAGGAAGGCGGTTTTTTTACCTCCACGTCCTAACCGTTTTATCTTCCCCAACCCTGAACAGGATCAGGTATCTATTCACAGCTGGGGTAGACACAGGGGCAAAACGCACAAAAATGTCCCCCTTGAGTCAGAATCGAACCCCATACCCCAACCAGAGCAGGAAGCAGCAGCTCTTTCTAGCTCTACCTCCTTCCCCCCTCTAATCCCACCATCCCCATCTACTACCCCCCCTCCATCCCCACGCCCACACCCTGGCTTGAAAGAGTGTACATCGACTTAAAACCATACTTGGTTAGTCAAATATTCAACTTACAAAACCCGGATGTTAATTTGCCCGTCGTTGGGAAATGTCCTTGTAAGAGAAATGCTCTCCCCACCTTGGTGTCGTGATTTTCGCTCTGTCACAACCGACGTCTCAGCAAGGTCAGTACACTGCTGCGTGTGTGTATGTGTGTGTGTGTGTGTGTGTGTGTGTGTGTGTGTGTGTGTGCGTATGTGTGTGTGTGAGTGTGTGTGTGTGTGTGTGTGTGTGTGTGAGTGTGTGTGGTGTGTGTGGTGTGGGAGGTGTGTGTGTGTGTGGTGTGTAGGTTGGGGGAATAGTAGAGGTGGTGGTGGTGGTGTGATGGTGTGATGTGGTGGTGTGTGATGGTGGTGGTGGTGGTTGTGGTGGGCTGAGAAACAAGATGAAGTGTTGTCCCCATAGTAAAAAAAATATAAAATGTAAAAAGAGGTTGAGGTGAACAAAGAAGTAGATTTTTTTTTTCGCTCTTCAGGTTTTCATCCAGGCAGAAACAAGGATGCAAAACTTAACACACGCGCAAACACACACACCGCGCGCACACACACACACACTCACACACATACACACAGACACACACACACACACAAACACACACCACACACGCACACACACAAGACACAAACACCACACACACACACACACACAACACGCACAACACATAGACAAAACACACAAACACACACACACACACACACACACACACACACAACGACACACACACACAACACAAACATATATATATCCGAAAAGAGAATACAACACCACTACCACAAAAATATGACATATAACTTCCGTGATCAAACGT
The DNA here is from genome assembly GCA_030674185.1 of Monoplex corrugatus. NCBI lineage: Eukaryota > Metazoa > Mollusca > Gastropoda > Littorinimorpha > Ranellidae > Monoplex > Monoplex corrugatus. The sequence goes on from CM060306.1 coordinate 36,118,451, forward strand.
GAAAGAACATAACGAAAACACACACATAACACAAAGGCACACACAACGCTCCGCGCTGCACACACACAACACACACACACACATACACACACAACACACACATACACACACACATACACACACACATAACACACACATACACATACACACACATACACACACAACATACACACACACATACACACACATACACACAAAATACACACACACATACACACACATACACACACATACACACACACATACACACATACACACAACCCACATACAACTACACACATACACACACATACCACACACATACACACACCACACAACACTACACACATACAGTACACATCAGCTCAACGTACAATACAGCAGCACATACAACGTCACATACAGAATTCAAATAGCTATAGAGAAATAATCTACGTAGTAGTATAGTAAGTAGTAGTAGTAGTAGTAGATATAGAAGTAGTATAGTAGTAATAGTAGTAGTAGTAGATATAGTCAGCAAGTACGAGTAGAGAGTATAGAGTGTTTGTATATAGTAGTAGTAGAGTAAGTTAGTATAGTATAGTAGTATAGTAGTAGTATAGTATAGTCAGTAGTAGGTAGTACAAGGAGGGAGAGGAGTGATACCAGTAGTACAGCGTATTATCATAATCATCAAATCATCATCACAATCATGTTATCAAAGGCTCAACCCACGATATATATGTAGGCTTTTTAAATAAAAGAGAGATTGTTTCAAATTGACCAAAATGAAATGTGTGCGTATGTTTGTGGGGTTGGGGGTTGGGGGGTGTTTGTATGCGTTTGCGTGTGTGTTTGTGTGTGTGTATTGTGTATGTGTGTGTGCGTGTGCTTGTGTGTATGTGTGTGTGTGTGTGTGTGTGTGTTTGTGTGTGCCTGCGTAGTGTGTGTGTACGTATGTGTGTTTATGTATATGTGTGTGTATTCGTGTGTGTGTGTGTGTGTGTGTGTGTGTGGAGTGTGTGTGTGTGTATGTGTGCGTGTGTTATGTGCGTGTGTTGTGTGTATGTGTATGTGTGTGCGCTTACTTGATTGTGAACCATAATGTGTGTATATGTTGTGCGTGTGTCTGTCTGTCTGTCGATGACAAACATGTACAAAAGATATTTTTCAGCTGGCTGGATCGCCATCAAACAATAATCAAAAGCGGAGACAGTAGAGGAGACGTGTGAGTTTGGAAGATACATTTCCACGGTCACGGTCACGGTCACGGTCTCCCTCCCCCCCCCCCCCCCCCCCACAAAAAAAAATGTGCCCAAATCAGCATTTTTGTGTCTAGGAAGGATACGGTCAAGGTCAAGCGGACCACCAAAAAAAAAAAAAAATAAATAATAAAAGTGACGAAATCAGCATATGTGTTTTTAGGAAGGCATGTAGAGAGAACTTTCTGAGAAACTTCAAATGAAATTTAAAACCTTTGTCATTGTTGTGACAGTATATCGTAATCCTCGATACAACTCACGGT
>CM060306.1:36142433-36144933 GCA_030674185.1 Monoplex corrugatus
CAGTTAATTTGCAGTCATTCATGGCTAATAACCAGGTGTCAGCAAGCCGTGTTAGGGCTGTATGACAAGAGTGGTTCTGACGGAAACCAGATTGCAGTGGGTGAAGAATACTTTTGGTTTCCAGGTAGTCTGAAAGATGTTTATGGATATGTTTTTCTAAAGGCTTTGACAGGACAGAGAGAAGAGAAATTGGCCTGTAATTATTTATTTGTGAAAGATCTTTTGTTTTTGGTAAGGGTACAACTTTGGCCTGTTTTAGAGCTCTGGGGAATACGTTGTTTTTTATGCTGATGTTGTAAATATATGTAAGTGGTTCCGTGATGTAGGGCAGAGACAGTTTTAGTATTTTGGGACTGATTTCATCTGGTCCTGATGATTTTTTATTATTCATTTTATTTATATACATTCCAGTTTCATGGACTGCTATACTGGGAATACTAAATGAACTTGTATTATTGGTCCTCTCTTTGCAAAAGTTAATCAGATTTTCAGAGGGGACATATTGATCACAGTTAGAAATAGGACGGGTTAGTAGTTCTGATACTGACAGAAAATGATCATTGAATTTGTTTGCTGTGAAACTGAGAGGCGTGCCTGGGAGCTTTTTCCCACTTCCCTTAATAACTAAGTTCATTGCTCTCCATAGTGATGATACATCTTTATTGTTTTTTACCAGTCGATCAAAGAGAGACTTCTTGGCTTGACGGACCATTGATTTTACCTTATTACGCATCGTTTTGTATTCAATGAAGCGTTTTTCTTTCTTGAGTTTATCTCGTAATGACATCGCATTGATAATGTCTGTTGACAGCCATGGGGGCATTGTTGGATGCTTTACTCTTTTCCGTCGTAGTGGGGCATGTTTATTTAGGACAGTCGTGAACAAGTTGTACCAAATGTCTAGGGCTTCGTTAGGATTACTAGTACTAAACACACTACTGAACTCTACTCTACCAAGGTCAGAGAGGAATGCATCCTCATCAAAGTGTTTGAATGATCTATATGTTATACATGTATGATTATTCTTTTTTATTTTTTGAACTTTGGCTGACCAGGTGCAGTTTACAGGTTGATGATCACTTATGCTTAAATCATCTACAGCTGCATTAATTATTGCCTCTGGTTTGTTTGTATAGATATGATCTAAGAGTGTTTCTGATGTTGCTGTGATTCTTGTTGGATCTTTGATTAATTGTTTTAGGCCAACCAGGGTGGTCGTTGACTGCCATGCGGGTTGTGGAGTGAGTAGGTCAAAATTAAAGTCACCTAACATTAGAATGTCTGTATGTCGTTGACACAATTTGTCCATCATCTTTAGAAAGTGGTCATGCCATTCGTATGTGCTCCTGGGATTTCTATATAAAATACCGATAAGTAAAGGTGGAGTTGTTGCAGAAGGCTTTAGCTCCACCCAGATACATTCAACTTCTTTGGTTTCTAAGTCATAACGTCTGTTGGTTATTTGTTGAATATCTCGGTGGATGTAAAGCGCAACTCCAGTTTCTCCATGGCATGAGGGATCTCGCCTGATTACAGAATAGTCTGGGATTGCTATAGCTTCATCTGTAATATGAGGTGCTAGTCGTGTCTCGGTCACACCGTACAAATGGTAATAATTTTGTTTGTGTAGGAACACGCACAGGTCTGATACTTTGTTTTGGAGATGATAGACATTAACATGACCAACACGCAGATCCTGTTTTTTTCGAGTGAATGTGGTCATTGGTGATTTCAACACTGCGTCTGCACGCTGAAGTGAAATATATGAAGAGAGGGTAGAAAAAAAAAATTGGTCTACCCCTAATACAAAGTGTGAACAATGATATTATACACTGATGAAAACAAAATGTAACAGTGCAGAGTCTGTTTTTTTTTCTTGACAGTTCAGCCAAGACTGACTACAGGTATACACACTGTCAGTCTTCAGAGAAAAACAAAACAAAATCAGAACAAAAAAAATAAGTAAGAGAGAGAGAGAGAGAGAGAAAACTAACACACATACACACGCACGGCGCACGCATGCACGCACGCAAGTACACAGGCACACACAAACACACACACACCACACACACACACAGACACACACACACACACACACACACACACACACACACAAACACACACACACACAACTCTCTCTCTCTCTATCTCTCTCTCTCTCACACACACACATACACACGCACACACACGCACACACACACACACGCACACACACACAAACACGAACGCACACACACACACACACACACACACACACACACACACACACATGGGAGGGGGGGATTGCAAGTTGATTCAGCGACAAAGAACGAAGTGATTTTGTGGTTTCTGGAGATAAACTATCTGTAGCTGTAAAAGTGAATTGACTGTTGGTGTCACAGATCACTTACATGTGTAAGATACAAACATCCTGATGAGCATAATGTCAGCTGTCGTTTTTGTCTGACTTTCACTGAAGATGAGGTACATGTTATTTCATGTTGCCTCAGTCCAAATGATA
>CM060306.1:36154933-36164933 GCA_030674185.1 Monoplex corrugatus
ACAACAACAACGACAAAATCTCAAACCGACCATCCAACTTCCTGCCAACCAACCAACCAACCAACCAACCAACCAACCAACAACCCAACCAACAACTAACAACCAACCAAACAACCAAATAGCCAATCAACCAGTCATCCGACCAACTAATCTGACACTCGATTTCCCTCTCTCAATCGTTCCAATTTTGAATCAAACGCAAGGCAAAGTCTTTCCATCTGTTTAAATCAGGTCATACATATATATCAAAGTAAAATCAGAATATTCAAAACACGCACATCACTCAACACCAAGAACAACAAAAAATATAAGGAACTTTGCGCAGATCGTTTCTACAATAAACAGAACACATTGGAACGGAACACACAACGTACATGAACAAAATGGCCAAGAAAAGCAATAATATGAAACTTACAAGAAACAACTGAAATCATGCATTTTGAATGGCAAACAAAATATACAGACATGATTTTAATCCAAAACTATCATACACTCACTCTTCATATTGTAATTGCAAACTCATATCTGTAACATTATGGTACAAACATTCTTCACATTGTAATCACAAACTTACAATATTACCGTACGAACACTCATCATATTGTAATTACATGCTTAAAACATCACCATACAAACACTTTTCATTTTGCAACAGTATATACCATGCAGCATATATATATATACACGCCTTGACAGAGCCTCATACACACCCTCGCAGCCTTTGATTGGCTGCGTGTGATGACGTCATTTGTAATCGACCGCCATCGTGATTTGACGTCATTTGTAACCACCACTGTGATTAGACGTGTTCCAACCCTAGCCCTACTACTACTATAACTGTCCATGGACTGAAACTAGGAATTTTCAACAATTCGTTCACCTCGGATCCATCATTACCAATGAAGAATGAAAACCAGAAATCTTCTCAAGAGCAGCGAAGACAACAACAGCAGGGTCCAGGCTGAAACCTGTATGGAAGGACAAGAACATCTCAACTGACACACAAAGATCAGACTCTTAATTGCTCTGGTATATTCAGTCTTCCTGCCTGCATGTGAGACATAGACCCTCACAGCAGATATGGAAAGACGAGTCCAAATCATGGAGATGAGATGCTATCGCAAGACACTAAATATCAGACACACTTATCATATCATCAATGAACAAGTGCACCAGGACATTAAGCAGCATGCTGGACTATATGAAGACTTGCTGACATCAGTTAGGAACAGAAAACTACGTTGGTATGGCCATGTGTCAAGATCCAATGGCCTTGTTGAATCAGTCCTCTGGGGAACCGTTGAGGGTTTGGGAACTGAGGGGGAAAAAAAGAAAAGAAAAATGGATGGAGATACAACAGTGCGGAATGGACAGAAAACCCATTTGCAGAGACCCAGGCTTTGGCACACGACCGACATTTTTGGAGGAATCTGGTGAACAGTTGTTTAGTGCAGCATTCCAGTGACTTCACCGAGGTAAGATGAACTGACAATATTGTGGAATGAGCAGAAGCACTCTTTGCAAAGACCCAGGCTTTGGCACACGACCGACATTGTTGGAGGGATCTGGTGAACAGTTGTTTAGTGCAGCGCTCCAGTGACTCTTTAAGAAGTTAAGGGAGAAGAAAAAGAGAGATTTTTTTTATTTGGTTCAGTTTTTACGTCGACACCCACCTCAGGTGATATGGCCGACGGGGATAACCATCCCGGGGAAGTGGGGGAAGGGGAACCTATCTAATCCTATACTGACACCACCAGAACAACAATGATGTTAAGATGGCGCAGTGAGATGGCCAGTTTTAATATAGCGCACCCCGGGATTCGAACCCACAACCATTAGCATGTGAATCCGACGCTCAAACCAACTGAGCTATCGAGGCCCGCAAGAAAAAGAAAGAAAAAGAATTCCAGCTTTACCTCAACTTTCACCTCTGGAATGGGCTACAGATCCCGAGCGTGAGGATAAAGGGCTAAGCTAAGGTTAGAGTCAGGGTTAAATAAGCATCAGTGACGTCAGACGTAGTGAGGTTTGGGAATCAAGATGGTGGCGATAATCGTCCAACAGGCAATCAGAGCTATGTGTATGTGGCTCCGTAAAGATGAAAGTATGTGTGGACACTATGGTATGGATTACCATTGCCATTCAGACCTGTTCGTCTATGACTGATCTCTTACCTAGTGGCACAGTTCCACAGTCCTCTGGCACTGAAAAAGGCCAGTAATTCCTGTAATACTATCACTCGCACACTCTTGATAATATTATGATTATGAATAGGGAAAGTACACTTACCTCATATGGAAAGTTGGAAAAATAGCCGGGGCACATAACGAACATATAATTATAACATACATATGATGCCACATGCAGGGTCTTATTATGCTATGCAAAACAAGATAGATATTATTGTCATAATAGTATGGAAAACAGCAAGGAGGTTATTATCATAATGCTGTGCAAAACGAAAGCGTGATTATCATAGTAATGCACTGAGAAAAAAACATGGGGATTATTATCATAAAATGATATTATATGCAAACAAAATTGGAGATTACTATCAAAGTGTTATGCAAAACAAGACAGGGATCATTAACATAATGTCACGAAAAAGTTAGATGGGTATTTGTATCATAATAGTAAATACTATGCCAAACAAGATAAGGATTATTCTCGTGATTCGTTGCGATATTCAGATGGTGATTATTGTCACAATGATGGGCAAGACAAGGTAGGGGATCACAAACACAAATCTATGAAAAACAAGATGGTTCTAACCATTTGACTCCCGCACCCTGTCCACCAGCATCATGCATCATTGTCAACCATGCTAGTAAAACAAAAACTGAACCCTTCTGACTCCCTCACCCTATCCACCAGCTTCCTGCAGAAAGCTGGTGGATAGGGTGAGGGTGTCAAAGGGTTAAGTTTTTGCAGTTGGTGAATAGGGTGAGGGACTCAGAGGGTTAAATTTATGCGTGATCTTACGGTCGAAGAAGTTATAACGGAGAATGGCTGAGCAAACGTTTAACATTGCTTTTTCGGGTGTTGACCGGTTGATTTCGAGGGAAATGGCAAGAGTTGTGCAGATTAGAAAAAAGGTAATTAGATCTTGTTGTTACTGCTATTTTTGTTTAAAGCCCAGCCGACTGCGTAGAGCATGTCAGGGCTATAACCGTTTCAAAAAACAAAACTTCAACAGGAAAAAAAAGAAAGAAAATAAGTACACATATCAATGCATTCGCACACATAAATCTAAGGATATGCCCCTGGTGTTGACCACTCGTCCTATGTATCGCACAGGGGATTTAAAATACACACCTGAATACAAACTTAAGTATAACTAAGGACATCAAAACTATATATTAAAAACAGGCATAAATTACCTAAAATTGCTTCCGTATAATCTCACCTCCCTAGAAGCCAAAAATCCACTTGAATACATGTACCCAATTATCAATCTAAGAAAAAGTACGTAAGACTTCATCGAGCACTTACAGGTGAATGAACCAGCAAGGCAGAAAATGATAGGAAGAACTGACAGAAAGCAAAGGAACAAGGCAGAAAGAAAGAGAGTGACAGAAAAGAGGAAGTTTCTAGCACAGAATTTCCATAAGATGGGGATACTGTTATACTGAAAGATCCCCGGCATCCCCACGGGGGAGAGTGATCAGATCTGAGACCAACAAATCTATAACAAGATGTAAAATGAAAATAAAAACTCCAGTCAGTTCTTATAAACAAAACGAATGCCGCCAGCAAGAAATACTGGTTATTATGTCGAAAAAGAGAAGTACAACAAAAAACAGCAGCAGTTTAAGTTTGGGGAGGGCGGGGGTCCTCTCGATCAAATGTAATTTTACAGACTGTTTAGAAACACAATGACTTTTCGCTTATCTTTTAGTTCGAGCCATCTTGAATTTCTTGCACTATACATTCAAAGAGTCGTCACAGAAAGACTTAGATAGAGTGTAGTGAATCTCTCTATAGCATAATTCATATTCCTAAGCTGCTAAAGGCGTGATAATATAATAAATGGGGACTAGCATATATCTGTCAGCACTCAACTGAAATCCGTCCTCGTATTTATTGTGAAATAGTAATGAAACCCTTGATATAAAACTAAACAGCGATTAACATTAACTTTTGCCATCAAAGCTAAAATAGTACCTTTTCGCCACACCGCTGAATAGAGCCTACTTGCTGTCACATTTCTATGGGACCGACCCCCCCCCCCCCTTTTTTTCCTATAAAATCAATGATTTTCCTCTAGCGAACGAAAACAAATGTGATGTGCTCCCATTCATATCTCTTGAAGACTTTCTGACAATAGGTATTGTTTATAAACTAGAGAGAATAAACTTTACAAAATGTTGTATGAGGGCTAACTAGAAAGAATAAGCTCAAAAATTGTAAGAGGTTTGTTCTGGGATGCTTTGAAGAAACATTACAGTAGTTTGAAACTGGAAAGTGGTCGTTTTTGAGAAATTACCATTTGAAATGAGTGAAGGTATTCTCAGTTTCAATTAAGTTGCTGTATAAAACACTACATTTATAGTATTAATTTATCAAACAAACTGAGGCATTTATGAGTAAAGAAGTGTGTAATGAAAAGAACAAACAGAAAATCAACGAAAGAGGGCCAATCCAGCTGTGCAATCATTAATGTACCCGATGTACCCTCTTTTCTATCACAAGTGAGATAGCCTTGCTCCGCAACTTAACGTACCCTTTGTTCCTCTTTTGTTATCACAAGTAAAGTGGGATAGCCTTACTAGCACAACCATCTGTACAAAGACAGTTCTGCATATTTGTATCCTGACATGCAAGCCTGTTTCTGTGCATAAATGTGTGTGTCAGACATATAGCCTACACAGCGAACTATTTCAGGACTGGTCACTACTTCCCTCTGCTTGTTTGTTTGTTCCTTCGCGTCTTCGTCTGTGTGTTTGTTTAATGTTTGCTTTTCTTTTCTCTTGTTCTTATTTAATACGCTTGAAATGTTTTTTATGTTTTTGTTTCATTTTTCTACTTTCAATTATTTGGTGTTTGCTTTATGTTTGTATGCTTACGTCGAACGTGTAGAATAATAAGGACTAGCAAGTAAGGCAGGTCCACTGGGACCAAATTCTCTTATCGTTGAGTAATAAAGCGTTTTCATGTTAAAGAAAAAGAAGTCCTAAATGGGCAGTTTTGCCATCGATTCTGTAACGAAACTCTTGCTATGAAATGTCAATGAAGATTTATTCCCTGCATTAAAATTAATTGGGACTGTTTTGTTATCAAAATTGAATGTCAAGATTCATCTCCTGCATTAAACATTAACCAGGACTGTTTTGTTATCAAAACTGAACGCTTATCCCTATCCTCCATGGCATGTCAACTGTTGTGGGGTAGGCCACACCACGACCTGCATTACTGTTTTTACACGGCTGGCAGACATAGTACAGAAGAGCTCTACCTCCTTTATCTATTTACCCATAATCTACTACGTTACCACCACCACTAACAAAAACAGAAATAAATAACGTATTTATTGTAAATGTATGTACAACAGTCTGTCACCATTTGATTTTCCTATCATATCTATTTTTGACAATGTAAAAGGTAACATAATTATAACAGTAGATTTATGTATAGCAAACTGTCATAATCTGCTTTCTTGTATCTTTATCTTTTGACTTTGTAAGAGTACTTGGGCTGATTTAGTGAATTTACAGCGTGAACGGTGTGCGTTATCTTTTGTGTCCTGTGAACAGAAAAATAATATTGCTGAAGATGTCCAGTTAAATAGTACAGCGAAATAAAACAAAAGGGGAAATATAAGTCAGGCAAGGCTGATAATTATGTACACAGAAGCACATCGATTTCACTGTTGTGTCATGCATCCATTCTTTCGTCACTTACTTTATATGTTATATATATTGTACAGTTTCTCACGTATTTATTGCAGGTCACACAATGGCAAGACGTAATCACAGAAACTGTGCGAGTAACAGTACTTTGTAGTACGTGGCAATTGTAATGGTTATCAAGTTTTATTTATATTTACATTATTATTTATAACTAATGAAACACTAGAATCTAACAGTATTGAATAATTTTGGAAAAAAAAAAAAGATAACAAATAAGGCGATTAGGTCACTTCGGCAATCTCTACTTTCTAACTCAGTATAGACTTTGTTTTGTTTGATTCTGATTTGAAATTAGACCCATCTTTTTGTTAAGTGGTGGACAGTCTGTTTTTTTTTTTTGACAGAGCCGTGGATTAATATTTCATGTCTCGAGTTCAGTTCTATCCCAATATAAAAGCTAGACTAAATTTAGATTTTCTATCATTACTTTCGTAACAAAAAAAAAAGATTATCAGAGGGGCTTGATCATCTCGTTACATTCCTGATTTTGCGCCAGAACATGACAACTACGACGGCCAGCAAGTTGCTCTTGTCAATAATCCCATGATCACGATGTTTAAACACTAATCTGTGCAGTCATAAGACACGTGTTCAGCATTACACATATAACAATAACATGCCAGAAAAGATCAGAAAATATACATGGATCTCTGACACGGATTTGTGCAGTTATAATTATTATCTACCAACTTGACAACTTTACAGTTTTCCTCCCCCCCCCCCTCCCCATTCTTAACAAAAACAACTGCAACTTAAAGACTACCTAAAGGGTCACAGCTGTTATACTGGTGAAAAGCAATACCTGTTCTGATTGTCAGTACTGACAAGCAAGATGAAGTACGACGGAATCTGCAAACGTCTAATCATTTATCAATATTTCCCGCTGCAGAAACTGCTCTGACATCTATTATGATGATTTTGCATATCGTCGTGTTCAAGGTTATTAATGCTATTACTGTGTCGGTGTTATAGGATGACACAATTGTGTGACTCGTAAAGACAAACAAACGAGGATAAAGAGAAACAAACAAACAAACACACAAACAAACATACAAACGAAGACCTGCATAAACAAACAACAAACAAACAAACAAACAAACAAACGTTTTAAACCTTTTTCACAACTGCCGAAAACTAACAAAAAACAAACACACAAACAAACGAACAGACAGACAAACAAACTAACAATCATTCAAACTCAACGAACATTTTAACACTTTTTCACATCTGCTGCAAACCCAGGCTCCTGTTTAACTGATCAGGATATATGACTATCTTTGTATAATGAACACACAGAGCCTTTGTGTTGAACCAGCAAGCAACCAGCCAGTTCGTACGACTACGAGCGTACAACCACATCTTATTAATGCTTATTTAACCCTTTGACTCTCGCACCATGTCCACCGACGGCCTGCATTGTCAACGTGCTAGCAAAACAAAAACTTAATCCTTTGCAGGAAGCTGGTGGCCAGGGTGAGGGAATCAAAGGGTTAAGTTTTTGCGGTTGGTGGATAGGATGCGGAAGTCAAAGGGTTAATTAAACAGTAACTCAGTAACATACAACAGAAACCAAGTGTCTTGCAACCCCTTGTAACACTAAAGACCGCGCCATGCACCTTTTTTTTGTTCTTAGGTGAATGACAATTAGAAGTCAGTATCTATGGAATTAGGTAAATAGACGATTTACGATTTAGGTAAATAGACGATGTCCTATTTTGAGAATTTGTAATCTGGGGTTTCTTCAAAAGGGATTCATCACACCCAAATGATTCCATGTTGGCTTGTTTCAAATTTGCCAGTAATTATCTGGCAGGCATTCTTGTGGTGCAATTTTTTAACGCAAATCTTAACATTGGCAGTAGTTAATCGATGAATTCATATTCAAATTAAACAATGATGCAATCAAATAATGTAATAGCATAAAGCAATTATGTAAAAAAAATCAAACCAAATCGAACTATAAACACAAACGAACCATTGTTTAGTTTTCAGATCTGTTAGAAAATGGATATATGGCTGCTAATATTCATTGTTAGAGCTAAAGATTGTCTCTTAATGGACGCTGGCACAAGGAAACGAACAAAGAAACAAGTAAACAAGCCAGCAAACAAGCCAACAAACAAGCACAAATAAACAAATGGGCAAACAAAAAAACAAGTAAATAAGCGAACAAACAAAAAAGTAAGCACACAAATAAAAGTAACATATTTATCCTCATGTATTTTCCGTCAGATCTATGAAGAATTATTCACAGTCATCGGCATTTTGATTCTGGTGTATGTATTCATTCATACATAAATCATATATTACAAAACGTTTTTCTCAGTTTATTGTAAGGGACAATGTCAAGGATAGGGAGCAGCTTCAGTTCGGTAAAGTATCCAAGCGTGCGGATAATCTCATATGCGCTGCGTCATGTTTGCCATGCAATGGAGAATCAACGACGTTTATCACAGGCTTGCACACTAAACCTTAGCGCTGATGAAAATAATGAACTTTTACCCAAAGGCTATCCGGTTTTTTTTGTCGTACAATATAAACTATACTCTGCTAACATCCCTAACGGTAGGCAAAATTATTTGCTCCCAGTTATACAGAATTATTTCCCTGTATTAAGTCTGTCACTATCAATGCATGATAAATTCCCTGTACATAACCATTGCACTGACATTGTATTTTATCCATATAATTAAAACATAACGATTGTAAAAGAACATAGCCTTAGGTTTACCATCACCAACCTTTATTTTCGTTTACTTTTTAAAATTTTTTTTATACACGATGGTTTTTCCATAGAGTGCTGTGCTATGGTTTGACCATTGGCATAGAGTGTGGATACTGTACATCATGTTATAGGATGCAGGTAAGTCCCGTCATCAAGGCCGCCATTATCAAGACATGATGCACATCGTTACAGACGAGAAATCTTTGCCACATGTGATACAGTCACTGCACCACCATATCTTTCTGAACTGATCCAACATTATGTACCGACTCGAACCCTTCGTTCCGGAGATTCTTTTCAACTAGTCGAACCACGTTTTTCTCTCTCCACAGTTGGCAAACGCGCTTTCTCTGTTTTTGGTCCTTCAGTATGGAACAATCTGCCACTCAACCTGAGAAAACAACATAGTTACTTAACCTTCAGAAAGGAACTTAAAACCCATCTTTTTCAAAAGTATCTGGTTGCAGAGTAACTTCCGCGGCATTGGTGCTGAAGTACAAAATGACTGTTTTTAACCTTTTCTAGTCCTTGGCATGACTGTGTCTATTATTGGTGTTTTTTAAGTTTATTCTTCTGATTATATATTTTAATTTTAATTTTTGTGTGTGTGTATGGGTGTGAGTGTGTGTGTGTGTGTGTGTGTGTGTGTGTGTGTGTGTGTGTGTGTGCGTGCGTGTGTGTGTGTGTGTGTGTGTGTGTGTGTGTTGTGAACGTGAACATGATATGTTGGAATATCTTTGTATGCTCTCTGATTTGTTTTAATTAGTTAAATGTCTTATTCAACTTCTATTTGTAATGCATGTTTTAATTAAGATTTTATGTAAAACGCGTTGAGCATTTTATGGAAAGGCGTTTATTCATGTAATAATAATAATAATAATAATAATGTCCAGACGTTGTAAAGGGACTCATCATCTCTTTACCATGACAATTAAAACTTTACACATTTAGGGATTAACGTCCCCCTGTCCCCCCCACTCCCCCCCAAAAAAAAACAACAACAACAACAACAACAACAAAAAAGCACTTAACCCTTTCACTCCTTCACCCAATCCACCAAGCTCCCTGCAAGAAGGATGACGAGATAGAAGACTTACAAAATGACAATGACAGGGGGGGTCTTCAATCATGTCTCTCTCACAGGGCCACCAAGTAAGGGTCCATTTTAGAAAATGACGTCACTTTCTCTGACGTGTCTTCTGGATCAGCGTCATCGACCTGGGACTTGATGGACGTCTTCTTGGAGCGATCCACCGTGGAGTAGACGTAACTGTCCTCTGGTCTCTGGTCTTCCGTCATTTCCTTCGTGTCTGTGGGATCTGAACCGGGGTCTGCCGCTGTGCCTGGGCTCATCGCCCTTGCCATT
>CM060306.1:36172433-36179933 GCA_030674185.1 Monoplex corrugatus
TGATTCACGTCAGTTACAGGTGCAGCTCAGAAGCATGTGCATGTCAGTTACACGTATGGACTGCGAGGTACACGCAGGAATTAGTACGCGTGCGCACGCACACATGTTGAAATGTTACATACACGTGCATGTTTAAGTATTATTCTTTTTTATGATCCAACGGATAAAAACAAAACAAAGTTACAAAGCTGCACGACTGTTCTTGTTAAACAACCAGTGCAATGCATAGCCTACACACACACATACAAACACCAATGGCTGATTGCGTACTGAAAGCTGGAGAAGATAATGATGCACATCAAAACTGGCTTCAGACTAACCAAACAACGCTGTACGACAGGAGACTGTAAGATTCAGAGTCCCCATACACGCTCTAGACAAATCTTCAGGTAACAATGTGAGCCCAGGTGCATAAGACGTTTCAATTTCTAACAGTCATTCTAAATCTTTACATTATTTCACTTATACATAAATTTTCGCCGAAAACACTGTCTGCAAGAATTATTCTACTAAATCTTAACATTATTTCACTCTTACGTACATTTTCGCCGAAAACACTGTCTGTAAGAGTCATTCTAAATCTTAACATTATTTCACTCATACTTACATTTTCGCCGAAACACTGTCTCCAAGAGTCATTTTAAATTAAATTTTAGCATCTATAAGAGTCATTCTAAATCTTAGCAGTATTTCAGTCTTACATACATTTTCGCAGAAACACTTAATGTTAGTATTTAAAATGCTTCTAGAACACAAATCTACAACATGTTTCAATCTCTTGGAAGAATTTTAAATTTCACTTTTTTCTTCATTTGTTTCCATTCAAGTTCATCCAAAACTTAATACAATATTAAATTGTCTTTTTGTAGAACACACAGTAAAACAGATATCATACATGACGATCTAAATATACAGATAGCTGTGCATGTTCATTTATGATCCATACACACACACACACACACAACACACACACATACACGTACACACACACACACATACACACACACACACACACACACACACAAAGACCCCACACACATACAAACAATCATATATATACACATACACATACACATGTACACAGATTGCACAAAGACGTACAGTCATACTTCACGTACTATTACGCTGATATTTTGAATATTTTGATAAAGACACGAACAGTATGCTAAAACAAAAAGCTAAATTTTGAAAACATCCCAGTTTTACAAACGTCATCATGAAAAAAAAAACAAACAAACAATGAAAACACTCAAATAATTTGACATACAGAAGCCGCTAAGGAGACATAGTCGTCCTGTTCAACCGGGCCCAGGACACTCCTCAAGTCCCATACTGTATAAGGGTCAAAATAAAACTTCACACACACACACACACACACACACACACACACACACACACACACACACAACACAACACACACACACACACACATACACACACATACAAACACACACACACAACACACACACACACACACACACATACACACACACACACACACACACACACACACACACACACACACACACACACACATACACATCTTACACCCAAACAGCTAGGCGATTACTCTTATGTGGTTGTTTTTCATATGAGACGATAAATTGAAGTCCCGCCTGCACTCGCGCACAGCAGCCCTTGGAGATACTGTTATTTTTGTTTAAAGCCCAGCAGACTGCGTAGAACCATATCAGGGCTAAAATTATTTCAAAACATACGCCATACTTTAACTCGTAAAAAAAAAAAAGAAAATTGTGTACACATATCAATACATTCGTGCACATGATCTAAGGAGGTGCTCTTCGCATCGAATTTATCGCACAGGGATTTGAAAAACATACCTGAATACAAACTTGAATGTATCTAAAGCCAGTAAAACATTAAAAACGGGCCTAAATTACCTAAAATTGCTTTCGCATATCTCATTTCCCTACAGCAAAAATGTACTTAATACATGTACCCAATTATCAATCCTAAGAGAAAATATGTAAGACTTTATCGAACACATACAGGTGAATGGACCAGCAAGACAGAAAATGATAGGAAGAAATAACAGAAAGCAAACGAGGAAGAAAGAAACAAAGACAGTGACAGAGAAGAGGAAATTTCTAGCACAAAATTTCCAGAAGGTGGGGATACAATCTATACGGAAAGAGCCCCCGGTATCCCCACGGGGGCAACAAAAGAACTATCCTTGTCAAAATCTAGCAGAAAAAAATCAACTGACAGGTCAACAAAAATAAAATACACTTTTACAAGAAAACAACACAAATAAAACAATGGTGGCACCGTACTCTGGCGACGAGATTTCACCCCGGGAACAGCAGCCCTAATTTCACATTTGCAAAAAACATCGTTGTCACAAAACACAGAACACAATCCAATCAACTTTAATATTTACAGACACGATAGACGTGATGGCTTAATTTCTGACAGCTAATGTGAAGGAGTTTGACCTACGTAGGTAGCCCCTGGTAGGTGAAAGGTGAAAGGTGAAAGGTGAAGGGTGGAGATGTTTCCGATATCCTAGGTCATCATATCATTTTGCAGAAGGTCTGCTAGTACCTCAACCCCCTCCTCTTCATGTGCATATGCATGCAGAACTTCATGTTCATATATGTAGACATGATGCCCAGCTAGCTAACAAACTGACCAGCCAGCTAAGTAACTATAACCACGACTGACCGATTAAGTAAGAAACAAACTAACAAACCAACAACTCAAACCAAACCAAATTATCCAGATAAGTAACGGAATAAACTAGGTAAACTAAATAAGCAAACGAACTAACGAATTAATAACTGGCAAAGCTACTAACTAAACTAAACAACTAAGCAACCAAACAACCCTTTGCACACTGAATAACGTTTAATAATTTCCCAATTCAAAAACACACTTCTGTTTTCAGTCAGTATTAATTTTTTTTTATCTGCTCCACTTGCTGTTTACCTTCCGTAGGCCTCTGGCAATCTATCTATATTTGTTTTATACCGAGTAGTCTGCCCCTGGAGGTCGTTCTCTTTTTATGAATTCCTGAATCAAGTATGTGTTTACGTCTAGGGGCTTGCAGGAAATCCAGGGCACTGTTATCAGTAGGCCTGTTCCCGTGCCGGCTACAATGGGTAGATAAGTCAACCTGAACTTATAGACAGTATAGTTATGTCCTCTCCTCCTGAGCTCACAGAGAGTATAGTTATGTCATTTTTTCCTGAACTCATAGACAGTGTATTTATGTCATTTCTTCCTGAGCTCACAGAGAGTATAGTTATGTCATTTCTTCATGCATTCATAGACAGTATGGTTATGTCATTTCTTCTTAACTCATAGACAGTATAGTTATGTCATTTCTTCTTAACTCATAGACAGCATAGTTATTCCCTTTCTTCTTAACTCATAGACAGTATAGTTATGTCATTTCTTCTTAACTCATAGACAGTATAGTTATTCCCTTTCTTCTTAACTCATAGACAGTATAGTTATGTCATTTCTTCTTAACTCATAGACAGTATAGTTATTCCCTTTCTTCTTAACTCATAGACAATATAGTTATGTCATTTCTTCTTAACTCATAGACAGTATAGTTATTCCCTTCTTCTTAACTCATAGACAGTATAGTTATTCCCTTTCTTCTTAACCCATAGACAGCATAGTTATGTCATTTCTTACTGTACTCATAGACAGTATAGTAATGTCATTTCTTCTTAACTCATAGACAGTATAGTTATTCCCTTTCTTCTTAACTCATAGACAGTATAGTTATGTCATTTCTTCTTAACTCATAGACAGTATAGTTATTCCCTTTCTTCTTAATTCATAGACAGTATAGCTATGTCATTTCTTCTTAACTCATAGACAGTATAGTTATTCCCTTTCTTCTTAACTCATAGACAGTATAGTTATTCCCTTTCTTCTTAACCCATAGACAGCATAGTTATGTCATTTCTTACTGTACTCATAGACAGTATAGTAATGTCATTTCTTCTTACTCATAGACAGTTATAGTTATTCCCTTTCTTCTTAACTCATAGACAGTATAGTTATGTCATTTCTTCTTAACTCATAGACAGTATAGTTATTCCCTTTCTTCTTAATTCATAGACAGTATAGTTATGTCATTTCTTCTTAACTCATAGACAGTATAGTTATTCCCTTTCTTCTTAACTCATAGACAGTATAGTTATGTCATTTCTTCTTAACTCATAGACAGTATACTTATTCCCTTTCTTTTTAACTCATAGACAGTATAGTTATGTCATTTCTTCTTAACTCATAGACAGTATAGTTATGCCCTTTCTTCTAACTCATAGGCAGTATAATTGTCATTTCTTACTGTATTCATAGACATTTTAGTTATGTCATTTCTTACTGTACTCATAGACAGTATAGTTATGTCATTTCTTAATGTCCTTTCTTACTGTACTCATAGACAGTATAGTTATTCCCTTTCTTCTTAACTCATAGACAGTATAGTTATGTCATTTCTTACTGTACTCATAGACAGTATAGTTATGTCATTTCTTACTGTACCCATAGACAGTATAGTTATGTCATTTCTTACTGTACCCATAGACAGTATAGTTATGTCATTTCTTACTGTACCCATAGACAGTATAGTAATGTCATTTCTTACTGTCATTTCTTACTGTACTCATAGACAATATAGTTATTTCATTTCTTACTGTACTCATAGACAGTATAGTTATTTCATTTCTTACTGTACTCATAGACAGTATAGTTATTCCCTTTCTTCTTAACTCATAGACAGTATAGTTAT
Organism: Monoplex corrugatus; assembly: GCA_030674185.1. Lineage (NCBI taxonomy): Eukaryota > Metazoa > Mollusca > Gastropoda > Littorinimorpha > Ranellidae > Monoplex > Monoplex corrugatus. Next base: position 36,177,208 of record CM060306.1, read on the forward strand.
GTCATTTCTTACTGTACCCATAGACAGTATAGTTATGTCATTTCTTACTGTACCCATAGACAGTATAGTTATGTCATTTCTTACTGTACTCATAGACAGTACAGTTATGTCATTTCTTACTGTACTCATAGACAGTATAGTTATGTCATTTCTTACTGTACTCATAGACAGTATAGTTATGTCATTTCTTACTGTACTCATAGACAGTATAGTTATGTCATTTCTTACTATCTTTGCTGAACTTTGCAATATTTTGTGATGCACTCAAATTCGTTAATTCTGGATTTGCTACCAGCATGATCGATACAAATGCGGTGGATGGTTTGGGAATGAGTTTGAAATAGTTTGAACGCGGGTAGTCACACTTTTTTCGGATTTTGAAATAGTTTGCTAGCTAGCTAACTCGTTAACTAACTAAATGACCAACAAGCTAAGTAGGTGCGTATACCGATTACTCACTCACTGCCTGACTAACTGACCGACTATTCCAATCAACTACATAAAATAAAATTAACTGAATCGATCAACCGACTAGTTAACAGATAACCAACTAAAATCTAACTAACTAACCAACCAAACTAAATCGATCAACTAATCAGCCATCAGCTAACCGACTATCTAATCAACTAACAAAACTGAATCGATCAACCAACTAGTTTACAGCCAACCTAATATCTATCTAACTAACTAACAAACCAACTAACTAACTACATACTGAATAACGTTTGACGTTTACCTGGTTTAACAAAAATATGTCGATATTCCTGTGTTCAGTACCACATTTCTTATCTGTATTGTATGTTAACTTTCTAAACTTCGTGATTCAAGTCTTCACTTTTGCCTTAGCACACGAAGGAGAGACTCTAGGACAACGTTATCAGTGTGGATTTGTTGGTGTGTAGTCAACAAATGGATAGATAAACGCCCTGAACTTGTCAAAGCCGTTTGCCATTCGAACTGGAATTCTTGAGTTGGGCAAGGACTGGAGATAACCATTACTGGTGGTGGTAAGGCGTTGTGTCTGACACAGCGGCCTGGCTAGCTAGCTAATCTGCTAAGAAAGAAAGAGAGAGAGAGAGAGAGAGAGAGAGAGAGAGAGAGAGGGAGAGAGAGAGGAAAGAAGGAAGGAAGGAAGGAAGAAAGACAGGAGAAAGAAGAAGAAAAGAAGAAATAAAACGAAAAAGAAAGAAAGAGAAAGAAGAAAAAATGAATTAATGAATGAATGAAAGAAAGAAAGAAAGAAAAAGAAAAAAAGAAGATACCTAGCTAGCTACCTGCCTACCTACCTACTACCTACCTACCTACCTAATCAATAAACGAAGGAAGGAAGGAAGGAAGGAAGGAACGAACGAACAAACAAAACGGACTGACTGACTAACGAACTATTAACTAATTGACCAACAAACCAACCGACCAACCACTGTAATCACTAACCCCCTCCTTCTTTTCCTTACTTATTCATTGACAGGGGACAGACTGACTGACCAACTAACTGACAACCTGAGTGACTAATCCTGAATTTGAATCTCACAAAAAAGTCTAGTCTAATTTTTCATTCGTAAGTCCACACCATCCATACTATCTGGACCTGAGCTGGGAAACTTGTCCCGATATATCAGTTTTCACATCTCTTAAATGAAAATCAAAAACAAGAAAACATGAGCAATTTTTTATCCTGCCTGTTAGCTTAATTGATTAGGGAGCCCTTGCTTGGTAACAGTAGGGATGCTGGATTCGAACCTCTGACGTCCACTATTGGGCAGAATCGTTGACTCTGTTGATAGAGCCGTGTACTCAAGATCTGATGTCTTGAGTTCAATCCAAACTTGCAATGTATATAAAACCTGGCCTGTTCGCTGCCCAACCCAATGCTCCAATCATTTACAGGTAATGTCAACTTTAGTGGTTTTTAATCATAAGCTTCCGTTTCAATTCAGGGAGAAGAGTGGCAGAATGGTTCAGACGTTCGCTTGTCAATAACTTATTTCGAGGTTCCAGGGTTTCACTCCCTGTAGAGGCCTCGAAAAATCGAACTGAACGTCTAGTCCTTCGAAAGGGACGAAAAACGAGTCGTACTCGTGTGCCTTCTGGCTGAGCACGTGGGATCGGCAGTTGAAAATCGTGCAGAGCAGGGCATTGCCCGACTGCTTTGGTATGAATCATTGGAGAGATAGGTTGATTTCCCAAGTCTTGCACCTTGAAGACCAATTAGCCTTCCTGCCTTTCTGAAATCTTGGTTTAAAAAAAAAGTGAATATGAATATGAATTTGAAGCGAGGGAGAGGGGATGGGTGCCGCCCTCGTGGTGCTGGCCCCGGGAAAAGTTTAGGTCTCTGCCACCTGACTCCCCTACGACCCCAGGGTATGGAACTATCTAGGTAGGACCTCAGGACCTGGCCAGCTCATGGGCTTATGTGCAGGCTTAAGGCTTGTGTCGTGATCATTCTAGATCTTCTCCATTACATAGCACCTGTGATGTGAGTGCATATGGAATTCATTCCGAGCGCAGAGACGTCATCTTGAGAAACTGAAACTGAAACTGAAACTGAAACTGAAACTTTTCGTCATAAGCATCATTCTCCAGCCTCCCTCCTCCCCACCCCCCTCCAACGGTCAAAACCTTACCAGCGCAGTGTTTTTCTTTTTCTTACAGATCCAAGGATTCTGTAAAAAAAAACCAAAAAAAAACAGGCGAGAAATGGGCTCAGCGCATATGGGAATACCCGA
>CM060306.1:36192433-36194933 GCA_030674185.1 Monoplex corrugatus
GGTAAGCACAAAAGAAATCTTCCTAAGTGCGATGATTCTGAATATTAACATTACCCACACACTTACCTACCTATCTTACATATCTTACCTACCCATTTGCCCTACCTAGTAACCTTACCTACTTACCTATCTACCTAACTATCCTACCTATCCTACCTACCTATTTACCCTAGCCAGTTACTTACCTACTTACCTATCTACCTACATATCCCACCTACCTATTTACCGTACCTAGTTACCTTACCTATTACCTATCAACTTACCCTATCCTACCTACCTATTTACCCTAGCTAGTTACCTTATCTTCTTACCTACCTACCTATCCTACTTACCTATTTATCCTAGCTAGTTACCTTACTTACTTACCTACCTATCCTACCTACCTATTTACCCTAGCAAGTTACCTTATCTACTTACCTACCTATCCTACCTACCTATTTACCTACCTAGTTACCTTATCTACTTACCTACCTATCCTACCTACCCATTTACCCTACCTAGTTACCTTACCTACTTACTTATCTACCTACCTACCTATTTACCTACCTAGTTACCTTACCTACTTACCTACCTACCTATCCTACCTACCCATTTACCCTACCTAGTTACCTGATCTACTTACTTATCTACCTATCTACCTATTTATCTATCTAGTTACCTTACCTACTTACCTACCTACCTATCCTACCTACCTATTTACCTACCTAGTTATCTTACCTACTTACCTATCTACCTACATATCCTACCTACATATTTACCTACCTAGTTACCTTACCTATTTACCTAACTACCTACCTACCCATTTACCCTAGCTAGTTACTTTACCTACTTACCTATCTACCTACCTATCCTACCTACCTATTTACATACCTAGTTACCTTACTATTTACCTATCTACCTACCTACCCATTTACCCTAGCTAGTTACTTTACCTACTTACTTATCTACCTACCTATCCTACCTACCCATTTACCCTACCTAGTTACCTTACATAATTACCTACCTACCTATCCTACCTATTTACCTACCTAGTTACCTTACCTACTTACCTATCTACCTACCTATCCTACCTACCTATTTACCTACCTAGTTACCTTACCTACTTACCTACCTACCTATCCTACCTACCTATTTACCTACCTAGTTACCTTACCTATTTACCTATCTACCTACCTACCCATTTACCCTAGCTAGTTACTTTACCTACTTACTTATCTACCTACCTATCCTACCTACCCATTTACCCTACCTAGTTACCTTACATAATTACCTACCTACCTATCCTACCTATTTACCTACCTAGTTACCTTACCTACTTACCTATCTACCTACCTATCCTACCTACCTATTTACCTACCTAGTTACCTTACCTACTTACCTATCTACCTACCTATCCTACCTACCTATTTACCTACCTAGTTACCTTACCAATTTACCTATCTACCTACCTACCCATTTACCCTAGCTAGTTATTTTACCTACTTACTTATCTACCTACCTATCCTACCTATTTACCTACCTAGTTACCTTACCTACTTACCTATCTACCTACCTATCCTACCTACCTATTTACCTACCTAGTTACCTTACCTATTTACCTATCTACCTACCTACCCATTTACCCTAGCTAGTTACTTTACCTACTTACTTATCTACCTACCTATCCGACTCTACCCTCTCCATGAACAACTTTGTTTCTCAACTGCCAGATCCTGCTACTATCATCTCCATCGTATAAAGCTGATCAGGAAGTATCTCTCTGTCGAAACAACTGCAAAACTCGTTCTCTCCTTCATAATGTCTCGCATTGACTATTGCAATTCACTCCTGTCTGGTCTTCCTGCCTCCACCATTCACATCCTACAGCGCATTCAAAACAATGCTGCACGCCTTGTACTCAAAAAGAAAAAGCTGACCACATATCTCCTCTCCTGGCACAACTTCACTGGCTCCCTGTATCAAGCGCATACAGTACAAACTAGACACCATGTGCTACAAAAGCCTCAATAACGCAGCCCCCGATTACCTGTCAAGCCTACTTGAGATCTATGTTCCCTCACGTACCCTCCGCTCTGCCTCTGATCCTCTGACTCTTCGCTTTCCACGCACTAAGCTCAATACCTATGGTCCACGAGCCTTCTCTGTTTCTGGTCCACTCTCCTGGAACAAACTTCCTCTCTCAGTCCGTCAGCAACCTACTTTTGTCTCCTTCAAGTCCGCTCTCAAAACTCACCTTTTCTCTCCTGCATAAATCCTAACCTCACTCAACCCTCCCCTCTGCAGCCTGTCTCCGCTCGGAGGGAATCACATGGTTATAATATATAATTGTATGCTATGCTCTCTATAATTTTCCATTGCTTTTATTCTTGCTTTTATTGCTTTTATTCTTTCTCCCCATTTATAGCCATGCGTGTGTGTGGGTGTGTGTGTGTGTGTGTGTGTGTCTGTATGTGTGCGTGCGTGTGTGTGCGAGCGTGCGTGCCTGCGTGTGTGTCTGCTT
>CM060306.1:36204933-36207433 GCA_030674185.1 Monoplex corrugatus
TATGTCCGTGACCTGTCTATATGTGTGTATGTGTTTCTGTGTGTGTACGCGAGCGCGAGCGTTGTCCGTCCCACAGTTCGTCTGTACCACATGACCTCAGTGTACGTTGTGGGTGATGGAGTGTATCTAATAATAGTTATGCATGCATGTGGAATGCCGAAAAGCCGGCAATTGCAATACAACGTTCGTTTGTGTCCACTTCAATGAAGTGTTGTTGACGGTGTGGTGGAGCCTCTAGTAGTTATAATCATGTATCCACCACACCGCACATCTAGCATACACGCTTGTGAATCTATGTCACCGTGACCCATAGTATCTACAACCACACACACACACACACACGATCACACACAACAACACCATACACACGACACACATCACACACAAGTACGCACACTACATCACACACACACACCACACATAACACACACACCACTATCCAACCACACTAATCACACACATATTACACACACATATACACACATAATCACAACACACACACAAAACACACACACATACAACACACAACATACATACATACACAACACACACATAAAGATACATATATGTATATGTCCTCATCCTCATGAGGACAAGGGATAGAATCAAAAGAGAAATAGCAGATGAACAGTGTGGATTTGTGGAGGGAAAGGAACTATAATGCCATATACATCCTACGAACTATCATAGAGAGGTCAATCGAGATGAATAAGGATTATATTTATGCTTTGTTGATTATACCAAGGCTTTCGATCGGGTCAGACTGAACATTGATCAACAAACTAGAAAGACTCAATATTGATGGAAAAGATATAAGAATAATCAGAAATATGTAATTGGGAACAAACAGCTGCAATGAGAATAGAAAACGATATAAGCTCTTTCCAAAACATCAAAAGAGGAGTCAGACAGGGTTATGTTTTGTCACCGGATCGTGTTTTGCACTTTACAGCAAAACATAATAGAAACCTAGAGGAAGACCCTAAATTAAAGGTTGGAGGAAAAATGATAAACAACATTCGATACGCAGATGTACACCGTGCTAATTGCAGAAAATGAAAGGGACCTACAAAACCTTGTGAATATAACTAGAAATAGAAAGCAAAGGTAAGAGCTTGGAACTAAACAGCAGGAAGACTGAAGTCATGGTGATCAGTAAAAAACATGAAACCCCCATGCAAAATAACAGCAAACGGCACAACCTTGAGACAGGTTGATAAGTTTAAATACCTGGGAACGATCATTTCACCAGAACGGCAGACGCACATCAGAAATAGCCAGCAGAATCGGTCCAAGCCAAAACAGCATTCAAGAAGATGACAAGCATTCTAACCAACAAATGCCTATCGAATTAACACCAGGAAGAGAGTTCTTGAATGTTATGTAGAACCAATACTGATGTACGGTTATGAGGCGTGCACAGTCAACAAGCAAAGCCAGAACAAGATTGAGCAGCCGAGATGTGGTTTTAAGAAGAATGTTGAGAGTTCCATGGACAGCAAAGAAAACAAACGAACAGTCTTGATGGAGGCAGACACAAGTAGATCACCATAAGGAAGATTAGGAAAAGACAGGCAACATTATAGGCCATTTTATGAGGAAAGGGGAATTGGAGCACCTGGTCACACGGGAAAGCTGGAGGGAAATAGAGCACCAGGTAGACCCAGGGAGAAGATACTAGACGGTCTTGCAGAGTGGCTGAAGAGAGGAGGGTGGAAGAGATGCTTGATGCAACAAGAGTTAGAGACAGACGATAATCCATGATCGCCAACTCATGCGCAGCACTGAGATGAATAAGTATTATATATATTTATTATATATATACATTATGATGTTATATATATTTACATACATATATATATGATATACATAATAATGTTTGTATATTAACACACACATATGTGGGAGTATGTATGTTGTGTGGGGATATAAAATAAATATATAAATATATATGTGATGTTTGTGTTGCGCGCGCGTCATATCACAAGCTGTGATGGACCTGACAACCAATACCTCAACTCTCTGGACAATCACCTCCCAAGCTTCCGACGCCACTCGACAGTCATTTCATCAAGTAAAGCGGGGAGGGGGAGGGGGAGGGGGAGGGGGGAATGCTGTTCATGTGTTGCATGACCCAACCTTGCAAAAGTGAAAAACGAGAAAGAGAGAAAAAAAAAAATCAGCAAACAAACGATGGACAGGTATGGACGTGACGAAGAAGACACGACACAGTTGGAAGCAAACACACAGGTGTCCCTTATCATAATTATACACACCGCGCATATTTACTCCGGGCAGTCGCTAATCATTGGGGCTAGGTTTGGCGCTTTGGGCGTATTGTATCCGATATCCTGGTATGTGTCTTTGGCTCTGTGTGCCGAGTCTGCTACAGGTGTGTCGGTGTGAGTTGTGGATGAGTGAGTGACAATGAAAAAAAACCCACTACTTTTTTCTGTTTCTTTTATGAAAATTGTTTCATATCGACCGAAGATGTGTGTGT
>CM060306.1:36227433-36239933 GCA_030674185.1 Monoplex corrugatus
GGCATTTTCATTCCTAAACTGCATTATTAGGGCCTCCACAACTTGTCTACTACAGTTGTCTACCGCGGGTATCCACTACACGTGTGCTACTTCTACTACTCATTGTCTCGTCTCTATTTCTGTCATTTCTTTCTTCCTTCTTTCCTTCAGGCCGTCCCATCGAAGGACCTAAATACTGACACAAGCGTTCGAAAAGGGAGGGTCTTCTATATCCTAACCAGGTTTTGGCCTACTCAGTTGCTTCCAGCCATCGGAAGAATTTGTTCTGTTTCTGTTTTGTTTGTTTGTTTGTTTGTCGTTCTTGTTTACTTTTGTTTTTTGTTTGTTTTTGTTTTTTGTTTCTTTCTTTTTGTCTGTGTGTGTGTGTGTGTGTGTGTGTGTGTGTGTGTGTGTGTGTGTGTGTGTGTGTGTGTGTGTGTGTGTGTGTGCGGGTTTTTTGTATTTTGTTTTGTTTTTATTTTCATTCTGTCGAGTAAAACGTCTGTCTCATTATTGTCTCTTTGATGTTGTTTGCTTTCACCTTTGCAAGGTAACAACCCTTCTCTGCTTCTCTTGGGGCTATGACATTCTATCCACATTTGACGTACTTTTTATTTGGACCCTGGCAGTTTCTCTCTCTCCTCTCTCTCTCTCTCTCTCTCTCTCCTCTCTCTCTCTCTCTCTCTCTCTCTCTCTCTCTCCAATACTCGCCTATATCAAGGTCACGCACGTGATTGTCAGATTTAAAGAAAGTATCATACATTCTCTTTGTGCCAGTTACCATAGTGCTTGGTCAGCATAGCGGATCTAACAACTGGAAGACTATAGGGTCGAATCCCATCAGTACTGACAAAATCATGTTGGGATCCTTGCCCACAGCTCTACCCGATCGAATATGCTATGGACTCTTTGAGAAGACTGGGACCATGTAATAAGCATCTTGTCCACTTTGCGAATGCGTTATTGAGAGTGGTTTGTTGATTTTGTTGTTGTTGTTGTTTTGTTTTATGCTTGTTTTTGTTTGTTTGTTTGTTTGTTTTTCAGTCAGCTCCTAACCAGAATTGAACGTGCTATGGCCTTGTTTGGAAAACTGGGATCACATAGTAGAATCTCCTCCACTTTACGGATCCGTTAGTGAGAATGTTGCTTAAATTCCTTGACCAATAAGTCAAATGCCTGTATCTTAATCTTCTTAATGATAGTAAATAGATAAACAAACGAAAGAAACTAGGATGAATTTTAGGATTTTCAGGCATCTCGTTTACACGGTTTTTCTGACATTGATGAGAGAAGCTGCGTTCCGGCTTTTTAATGAACTGATGGATGTGTGGATGGCGGTTCCTATCAATCCGATGGATGAGTCGCATAGTGGACTTTTATCACCTGGTCTGGGTCGTCTGTTGGATACAAGACCGACCTGGAGCAGTCATGTCCTTCAACAGGTGCTGCATGGCGAGGAGTCCTGTAGCTTTGGGTTCTGTTTCCGCCGATCCGTATATTGCTTGTAAATGGCAGCCGTTCTGCGTTGTGTTCAAATGTGATTGCGTTATGCTCAAATGTGATTGTGGTGTGTTACGTTCAAATGTGATTGTGTTAATGTTCAAAGGTGATTGTGTTATGTTCAAATGTGATTGTGTTATGTTCAAATGTGATTGTGTTATGTTCAAATGTTATTGTGTTATGTTCAAATGATGATTGTGTTATGTTCAGAGTGATTGTGTTATGTTCAGATGTGATTGTGTTATGTTCAAATGTGATTGTGTTAGTTCAGATGTGATTGTGGTTGTGTTACGTTCAAATGTGATGTGTTGTGTTACGTTCAAATGTGATTGTGTTAATGTACAAAGGTGATTGTGTTATGTTCAATATGATTGTGTTATGTTCAAATGTGATTGTGTTATGTTCAAATGTGATTGTGTTATGTTCAGATATGATTGTGTTATGTTCAATGTGATTGTGTTATGTTCAAATGTGATTGTGATATGTTCAGAATGTGATTGTGTTATGTTCAAGATGTGATTGTGGTTGTGTTACGTTCAATGTGATTGTGATTGTGTTACGTTCAAATGTGATTGTGTTATGTTCAAATGTGATTGTGTTATGTTCAGGTAGATTTGTTTATGTCAGATGTGTTGTGTTATTCAAAATGTATTGTGTTGTATTACTTCAAATGTGATTGTGGGTTTTATTTCGTTCAAATGTGATTTGTTACGTTCAATGTGATTGTGTTGTGTTAAGTTCAAATGTGATTGTGTTATGTTCAAATGTGATTGTGGTTGTGTTACGTTCAAATGTGATTGTGTTATGTTCAGATGTGATTGTGTTATGTTCAAATGTGATTGTGTTATGTTCAAATGTGATTGTGTTATGTTCAAATGTGATTGTGTTATGTTCAAATGTGATTGTGTTATGTTCAGATGTGATTGTGTTATGTTCAGATGTGATTGTGTTATGTTCAAATGTGATTGTGTTATGTTCAAATGTGATTGTGTTATGTTCAAATGTGATTGTGTCCTTCGTGTATTGTTGTCGCCAGATTACCGTCTTACGGGCAATGTCTTTCAGTTAGTGGTATTGATTCAATGAGCTTATAGTTTAAAAAGTTTCGTGGAATCATGTGATTGCGCAGTCAGAAACCTGGCTTATTGTGTACTGACTTATACTGTAAACCCATATGTGATCGGGCTGTCAAAAACCTGGTTCGTATTGTAAAACCCATTGAAACACATGGCTACCGCAAAATCAATGGATTTTTTTTTTATAATTATCAAGTCAGGGAATGGAAACTGCGCAGGAAATTCGGGGAAATATTAATAAATTCAGTAGCAATGGGGAATGGAGATGGGTGGAGGTTGGTTTGGGAGGGATTATCCAACACCAAAGGCAACGTTTCTGTACTGGTCTCAGCTAGAGAAGAATCCATCCACATGTACATACTATACTGTAAAACGTCTTTATTTATTTATTTATTTATTTATTTATTTATCTATTTGCTATTTCAGACGAAAAAAAATCAAACAAGTGCAACCGCACGCGTTCAAGCAAACAGAAACCAGAAAATTATGAACATAGAAACAGAACATGTATTTAATTAATACATCCAGACAAGACAAGCGAAAATGTCCGGCCAACTGGCCTTTGTCAAGCCTAAACGTAAGATTACACAAGAACAAACAACAAATACAAAAATTAAATTAAGAGAAAAAATGTGTATGAATTGAAATTAATTTTGTTTGTTTGTTTTGTTACTGCATTGTTTGTTGGTGTCTATTCACTGTTAGAAATGAATAAAAAAAAAAAAAGGATGAAGAAAAAAATCAGGATTAAAAGACCACAACTTCCCTGCTGCTTCGTCCAGTGGGTGAAAAGGACTAACGTGATTGTGCCTTGATCGTCCAGTGGGTGAAAATGACTAACGTGATTGTGCCTTGATCGTCCAGTGGGTGAAAAGGACTAACGTAATTGTGCCTTGATCGTCCAGTGGGTGAAAAGGACTAACGTGATTGTGCCTTGATCGTCCAGTGGGTGAAAAGGACTAACGTGATTGTGCCTTGATCGTCCAGTGGGTGAAAAGGACTAACGTGATTGTGCCTTGATCGTCCAGTGGGTGAAAAGGACTAACGTGATTGTGCCTTGATCGTCCAGTGGGTGAAAAGGACTAACGTGATTGTGCCTTGATCGTCCAGTGGGTGAAAAGGACTAACGTGATTGTGCCTTGATCGTCCAGTGGGTGAAAAGGACTAACGTGATTGTGCCTTGATCGTCCAGTGGGTGAAAAGGACTAACGTGATTGTGCCTTGATCGTCCAGTGGGTGAAAAGGACTAACGTGATTGTGCCTTGATCGTCCAGTGGGTGAAAAGGACTAAAATGTGATTGTTGATATTGGAACTGGTTAAAAAAAAAACTACATAGAAATTGTAAAAGAAGTCATTTAGCATAAAATTGTAATAAAACACAAGAAAGCCATAAAAATTATGAGTATTTTACCTGAACCAAAAAGTACGTACGCTACTATAACAATTGATAACAATTTGCTTGTGGTAACTATGTGGGAAAATTCATACCAATTCATAATTTTGTCATACTTTTTAAAAAAAAAAAAGAATTTGCTTGTGATGTAATGATTGTGTGAGAAAAACAACAACACAATGAATCTTTGGTGTTGTGATGATTGTGCAAGAACATTCATTAAAACAAACAAACAAGAAGAAAAAAAAAAAACACGTCGTTCGTATTGTGGTAACCGTGTGAGAATGTTCACAAGAAACCATTTACGATGTGGCGATTGATTTAAAGCATTTTTCCAGTTGACGTTTTTAACCTTTTCCTTTCTTTTTTTTTTTTTTATTCTTTTTTTCTTTTTTCTTTTCTTGTCTTAGTCTTTTGGATGGTTCTTTTGATCAAGCCGTGGACTCAAGATCTGATACATCGAATTCAGTTCCAGCCCTCGATATTAAAAACTGCTCTATTCGCTGCCATTCTTTACGTTTTCGTCATTCTGGTGGTATCAGCTTAGTGTTCCATAAATTTCTCTGCTACCACTCCCATCAGTCAATTTCAAGAACTTTTCAGCGTACAAGGTTTTGTGTAGGCTCTGTGAGTCTGCCAGATAATGGCTGCCAGCAGATTTGGATGAAGCGCATGTGGAATCGTCCGAGTGCGAAGGATCCCTCTGGAACAAACTCCAGACTCCAAACTCCTGCTGAGTGCCTGAGCTCATCATATAGATGACTATTGATTGTTCAGTGTCATTACCCTGTTTCAGAAGAATTCCGCCAAGGATGACACTGTCATTTTTGTCCTTGGGATTCTAAGACGCGTGCTGAATCGTCTCATAGCGTCCATAACCGTGATGTGAGGATAGCCCACAAAATTAATGTGGTTTTATAGGAAACAAATGTATGTATTTGTAGCCACTTGTTTCTGTAACATGCCCCGCATTCAGAATGTAGCGTAGTGTTTAATGCTGGAGCTTACTCAAGGATCCATCGCACTCGGGCAATTCTATATGCGCTCCTCCCATTCTCATATCTGATATCTGACAAACTTGAGCGAGCACAAAACACTATGTGCTAACAATTGAAGGTGAAACAGAAAGGGGTGAAGGTTAGGGGGTGGGGGGGGGGTCTCTCTCTCTCTCTCTCTCTCTGTCTGTCTGTCTGGCTTTCTCTGTCTGTCTGTCTGTCTGTCTGTCTGTCTGTCTGTCTCTCTCTCTCTCTTATACTGCAGAACAGCCCTTTTACACTCTGATCCTATCTGCATTTGCACTTCAGAACATGTTCAATAGAAATTCATCGCACTGGCACAATTCCATACACGCTCTACCATATCGCCCATCTGGTATCTGGCATTCTCCCTGAGCTTGCACAAAACCTTATGTCTCAAAGGCAATATCTTGACATGGAGAGGGGAGGGGGGACAATTGAATAATTATGAAACATTAAATGAACCCTTTGACTCCCGCACCCTATCCAGCAGCTACAAAAACTTAACCCTTTGACTCCCTCACCCTATCCATCAGCTTCCTGTTTTATACTGGTAGACAGGGTGAGGGAGTCGAAGAGTTAAGTTTTTGCTTTGCTAGCATCGCTCGCAGTGCAGGATGCTGGTGGGCAGGTCGCAGGAGTCAAAGGGTTAATGACTGAGCCGATAGCACCAGGTCAAAAGCGTTAACTATGGGCAGGTAACAGGCCAGTGTTCATGCTGCGGGCTGGGATTAAACTCGAGACACCAGATCGTGAGTGCACGCTCTGTTACAAGACAATCCAGCCAGCCCAGCCCAATAAACGAGGGTGATGAAGTAAAAACAAATAAACAAACAAACAAAAGCAAAAAAGAAAAAAACAAAAAAGACAAACAAAAATGAAAACCTGACGTGTATGTTAGCTTATCATTATTTTTGTTACTTTCGTTTAACCCTTTTGACTCCAGCACCCTATCCACCAACTGCAAAAAAAAAATTAACACCTATCCACCGGCATCCTGCAGGAAGCTAGTGGATATAGTGAGGGAGTCAAACGGTGAAGTTTTTGCTTCGGTAGCATGGTTGAAAATGCAGGATGCTGACGGACAGGGTGCGGGAGTCAAAGGGTTAAAGCTCAGACGGCTGCGCAGGGTCATATCAGGGCTATAACCGTTTCAAAACATACACAATACGTAAACAGGGGGAAAAAAAGGAAAAGAAAATTAAGTACACATGTCAATGCATTCGCGCACACAATCTAAGGAGATATCCCTGGCATTGACCACTCCGTCCAATGTTTACAGCACAGAAGATTTGAAAACATACCTGAATACAAACTTGAACATAACTAAAGACACTAAAACATATAAAAGAACGGGCCTAAATTACCCACAATTATTTCCGCGTATCTCATTTCCTTAGAGCCAAAAATGCACTTAATACATGTACCCAATTATCAATCCTGAGAGGAAAGTACGTAAGACTTTATCGAAACAATACAGGTGAATGGACCAGCAAGGCTGAAAATGATAGGAAGAAATGACAGAAAGCAAAGGAGGAAGAAAGAAACAAAGAGAGTGACAGAAAAGAGGAAATTTCTGGCACAGAATTTCCAGAAGGTGGGGGATACTATTTATACTGAAAGAGCCCCCGGCATTCCCACGGGAGGAGTGTCTGTAGGCATGTTGGTCGCTTAACATCTGATCTGACAGTTAACGAGGGCAGGCCAATTGCAGACGTTCAAACGACTGTCGAAGTGTAGACCCGCGCCACAGTTCTTTCGATAACCTGTGCCATGTGCACAATGGTAAAACCGGGAACAGTCGGCGGGGTCTGCAAACATTCCGTAAGGCGCTGGGCACTTGAATGGTGAACAATCTGTGAAGAGATAATAATAAAAAAAATGATAATAATCATAATAAGATAAGCAAGGTTTAGTTTGCATGTAGCTTGTGCGCGTAAAAAAAGCAAATCAAGTAGTTTTTATCATCATCACCATCATCGTCGCCATTATCATTATCGTCATTATCGTATCATCATCGTCGTCATCACCATCGTCATCAACATTCTTCTTCTTTTCCTTCTTCTCATCCTCCTCATTATTTGTTATTACAATTATTATTATTATCATTATCATTATTATTATTATTACTATTATTATTGTTGTTGTTGTTATTATTGTTATCATTATTATTATCATGAATGTTGTTATTGTTGTTGTTGTTGTTCTTCTTCTTCTTGCTGTTCTTGTTGTCATTATTATTGTTTATTATTCGAGTGAAATCCAGCATATGGGTTCGATCCTGCCTGGGTACCTCCCGCTTGATGGTTGAAAGGTGGAGACTAGATTTCACTGATCTTCCAGATCAACATGTTACAGACCCGTTAGTATCTAAACCCACTGTACTATGTATACGCTTGTAGAACATCAAGTATGCACATTAGAGTTCTTGTCAGTATCAGTGTCCAGTGACCGACAGAAAAATGTGACCTCCCACCACGAAATCAGTATTAACTAGCATTTTGGGCATTTTGAGATATACATACCAATGGAAAGTGTACATTCTGCTGATCATTTTGGTACTTGAATAAAGCTTGTACTAAAAAAAATGTAGAAGTTATGTTTGTTTAAAGTCATTCAGTTGTATGACGGCCATTTTGAGAAAACGGCCTCTAAAGTTTTTGTGTACTCTCCTACACATTTTCCTTAAATTTTTTTATTTGGTGTCTTTGGCCCAGTTTGTTTCTAATTTTCACTGTCATTATCTGAAAGGTGCACCAAAGAGCTTTCCATCAGTATATTACATGTGCGGGTACTGTACAGGTTACGGTTCATAATAAGAGACAAAAATAGGTACTTCTGGTAGGAAATTGCGTTCTTTCTGCTGCGATCAGTGCATTAAAATACCGGTTTAAAGTGATTAATAATATTTTTTCAAGAAACAAAATTTCTGTTGGAGACAGATTATAGTCTACAGAAATCAATTTTGAGAAAAAGTCAAAACACCCCAGATAGACCCTGTCACCTTTTCAACTCCTAGTGCTGTTCAACTGACTTCGAGTTAAGACTGATTTCGTGGTGGGAGGTCACAAATGGAAACGCGCAGCATGTACACCAACTGCCAACTGAATGTGGGATATGCAGACTGTGCAGCAACGTACCGTGTGCGCAGTTTTGGGGAAAAACAACAACGTGTATGCATGTACCAGAAAGAAACTGAATTGCGCCGATATATATATATATATATATATATATTATATTATATATATATATATATATATATATATATCTCTCTCTCTCTCTCCAGATTGTCAGTTGTCTATTACACACACACACACACACACATATATATAAATATATATGTTTACATAAAATACACGCATACATACTCACACACATATAAATATGTGTATATCTACATGCATTTTCTCTCTCTCTCTCTCTGTACACACACACACACACACACACACACACACACACACACACACACACACACACACACCACACGAATTTAACAATTTGGTGTGCTTAACGTACGACCCCCTAATACAATACAGTTCACTAATTTGACATTAGATCATCATACAATTATCGACAAATGTACAGGAATGGAAAGGAAGAGAGGGCTGCTCGTTTTGCCACTTTACAATTGGTCTTGTCATTGTGGGGTTTTTTTTTTTATTTTAAAATTTTTTTTTTTTTTTTATGATCTGTTCATCCAAGTGCTGAGATTTTTCTTTTAAGTTTCAAAACCCAAAGAGGAAGGGCGCCTATTTGAACTAAGGGAACTAACCAACTTCAGTGGCATTCGGTGTTCATTGTTGGTTAGTTCCCATTATACAAGACGTATCTGCAAAGACAGCGCACTCATTTGCAAACGTTTTTTCAGTCTCTCTAAGCGGAAAACCAGGGTATTCAAGCAATACTTGTCTACTTTTTGCCGTCATTTAACACATTTTGTATAATATTTTCCCTGAAAAATAACTGATACGAGCGTATCAAAGAACTCTGTAACGAGCACCAAATATGAAACAAACAACGTTGTAGGTTGCGGTTTGTCCAGGAGGAATACATCACACTCGAACAATTACATAGATGCTCCATCCAGATCTGCCAGAACATTTCTGGCAAATTCCTTGAGCCTACTCTAAATCCCTATGGGCTGGCAAAGTCTGGAAACGGGGAGACCAGACCGGGTAGTGGTATGGATAGAAAGAACCTATGAAACACTATGCTGACAACGTCAGAATGATGGAAACATTGCCATATGCAGCGAATAGGTCAGTTTTTATGTGGTTGACCCGCTGGGATTGAACTCGAGGCATCAGAGACGGAATCTACTATTCTATCCAAAAGAAGTGGCCGACCCGCTTGAAACAATTGGCTTGTCGAACTTCCAACCCTAGCGGTATGAACCTGGCGCATCAACCAAATGACCTCGGAGCTAAGAATAACGTCAAATATTCAACAAGAAAAACATCACCAAAATATAACAACAGATATAAAACAGCAATAAACAAAAAACAAAAAAACAGATACACAAACTAACACACAAACAAGCATACTAAAGAAACAAACCAACAAACACATGAACAGGCAAACAAACAAACGAATACACAAACAAGCATACAGTATTCCAATCAACAGATCAGCGTCTCTCTCTCCATTGTTATACGGAAGAGAGGAAAACAAAGTCCCACACATATCCACACACACACACACACACACACACACACACACACACAAACACACACACACACACACACACAGTCACACACACACACACACATACACACAAACACACTCACAGTCACACACACACACACACACACACACACACACACACACACACACACACACACACACACACACACACACACACACACACACACTCCCCAAAACAATACAAATCAAAACAGTTGGGAAAATACTAAGATACACATAGAAAGAGGAAAGCTAAATATAACTCCAAGCAAAGCATGAAATAACGTTATGTAAAACAAAACAAAACGACAGTGTTAATGTAAACTACTACACAAGCCAAATGGGCGTGCATATTCTCTGTCAATCAGCTTAAACTGTGTCTGAGCATATCGCGACTGTTACAAACACCTACAACCTCGAATGAGTTTTAACCCTTCGACTTCCACGCACTGTCCACCAGCATCCTGCATTGTCAACCAATGCCAGCAAAGCAAAAACTTAACCCTTTGATTCCCTCACCCTATCCACCAGCCTCCTGCAGGAAGCCGGTGGATAGGTTGAGGGAATCAAAGGGTTAAGTTTCTTTGCAGTTGGTGGATAGGGTGTGGGAGTCAAAATGTTAAGCAAAAGAACAACACAAACAAGATGATTTACCCCCAGGGGACGCCGAAGACGCTGGTCCAATCGTTGTGGTGGTGGTGATGGTGGTCCGTTTGGGTGTGGTGGGAGATTGAGACCTGGTGGTAGGTGTAGGCGTGGTGGTAGATTTAGGTGTGGTGGTGGTAGATGGCGATTGAGTCGGTTGCTGGGTACTGGTAGGTTGACCAGATCCTGAAAATGATCAGGAACATGCATCAGTGGTAAACTGGTCTGACCGCAGAGAAGCATTAAGCATATTTCGAATCAGTGCACAAGACCTACAGACTGAATAGAAAATTGTGCAATTTAAGGTGTGAATGAAAAAGATCATATTTTAGTGTATAACTTTAGCAGATACTAGTAAGGAACTTTGGCGAAAGCTGGAACCTCAGAGGAGAAGGAGAAACTCCCGTCAAGCAAGTGTTTTGGCCCTTAACTCGTGACACTCTTACGGGGCTGGGCCGCATCCAGGTCATGACTCTTGGATGACCTTCTGCTGTCGCCTTTATATACATTTGACCTATTCTCACAAAAGGCACGATAAGTCTCAGTTTAGGCATTTTTAGGTCTTGTTATCACTATAAAGTTTAGAACCTCAGCTTTCAAATGGTACTAAAGTTGAGTTTCAGGCTACAAAAACAAAAACGTTATGGGCTTTCAAAACATGAGAGGGGTCAAGTCAGCCATTTTGAGAAAAACAGTGTTGAAGAGAATAGGTCTGAATTGAAAGGGTATGGCCAGAAACTCCTTAGCAACAAGCATTAAATATCAACCAAATCAGCTGAAATTCTGCACTTCCCTTGTTTACTTAATTGTCCATCCATCCAAAACAACAAAATGAAAAGTAGATTTAAGAAAAGCGTACTTTAATCACCAAAATGTTACGGAACTTGTGAATATTTTGAAAGGAGATAGTAGCACTTACCACACATTAAAACACAAAAACTTGATACTTATCGATTGAATGGTGTAAAAGTGATTATATGGCATGAAAATGCAGAAAACGCAACATTGACAAATGTGTCCCTGTTTAGAGTTTTCAGCCCACAGCAGCAAAAGGCCTCGCCCGACTTATTGTATCTTTTGTCAGAACGGGTCACACACACACACACACACACACACACACACACACACACACACACACACACACACACACACACACACACACACACACACACACACATATATATATATATATATATATATACATATATATATATATATATATATATATATATATATATATATATATATATATATATACACATATCATATGTATAGACATGCATTTTGCTATTGTTTGGAAATCAAAGTTAATTCAAGAGGGATTCATCGCACTCGGACAATTCCATAAGTGCTGCACCCTAATTTCCATCTATCATCTCGAAGACACCTCGAGCCTACGCAAAACCCTATGCACACTGGCGAGATCTTGAAGGACAGGGAAAGTGGGGTGCAGGACCTATTGAATACCAAGCCAACACCACCAGATTGTCAGAGGTGTAATACTGGGCAGCGACAAGGCCAGTTCTCTTGTGGGCTTGTGGGCTTTGAACATGTAACATCTGATCTTAAGTCCACAGCTCTGTTGCAAGATCTAGCCAGTCCGCATTAAAAGTGAAAAACAAACAAACAAACAAACAAAAAACAAAATAAACACCCAAAACAAAAATTCATATAAAAAAATCAGCCTCGACCTATTCCGCTTTAATTAACTTCGATACTAGGCCACCAATCAGAAAAAAAAGACAGCAAATGATGATGATGATGATGACGACTATGATGATAATGATGATGAGGAGGAGGTTAATATATATGAAAAACAGCATCAGCAACAACAACAACCGTACTACTACTACTACTACTACTACTACTACTACTACTACTACTACTATACTACTACTAGTACTACTACTACTAGTACTACTACTACTAGTACTACTACTACTATTGCTACTAATAAATGATAATAATAATAATAATAAATAATAAAATAATAATAATAATGATCTAATAATAATAATGATAATAATAATAATAATAAATAATAATAATAATAATAATGATAATAATAATATTGATGATAATAATGATAATATAATAATATTGATGATGATGATGATGATGATGATGATGATGATGATGATGATGATGATACAAACTAGATACTTCAAATAAAACCAAAAACAACAAATATAATGGAACTCCAAATA
>CM060306.1:36247433-36249933 GCA_030674185.1 Monoplex corrugatus
TAGCATCTGCCGACGAACAATAACAGAACTTAACTTCAAACATCGCACTTAAAAAACAAACAAAAAAACAACAACAACAAAAACTGCTGGACTCACTTGATGAACTGGGCCGGACCATAGTTGCTGGCCACTGTAGCAGGGTTACCGGACACTGCCATGCTCAGCTCCAGTCTATTCTGGGCTGGGTTGTTCTCCGATTCAGTCTTAAAGCCTTTGCCAAGCAGCTACGAACAAACAAACAGAGACACACACTTATACACAATGTAAGTTAAACCACAAGGTATTGTACAAATAAATACCTTTTCCATTCATACCACCAAGCAGCTAACCATAGCTGAAGCGAATGTATCAAACCGGCTGTACAAATAACGGACATATTCCACCAAGAAGCCATACCCAGATTTTCATTTTCCAGTTTCCTCAAAAGAGAATTTCTGCTCAAGGAATATATTCCACATGCAAAAACACTGCAAATGCCATGTAAAGGAAAATGATCCAAAATAACCATGACATTAATTTTAAGCCTGCGCCTAAAATATGCGTGCTGGTTAGGTTTGAGGTTCTGACTAACTTATTGATTCTACCTGCTTGTGTCTGTACTGGTTTCAGTCTGCTACTGAAACAAACGTAGGCTATCTATAATGCCTCATGAATCCCCCAAAAGTCACAGAGAGAGACAGAGAGAGAGAGAGAGACAGACAGACAGACAGACAGAGACAGAGAGAGACACACGGAGAGAGAGACAGACACACAGAGAGACAGAGACAGAGACAGAGAGACAGACTTCATGAAAGGGACTGACTGCCAGCGTTCAAAAATTGATCTTACCCAGCTTAACTGAACCAAGACAGCGCATGGACTGCGTGGCCGAGTGATTATCTGTCTAATCAAACTAAGAAAGAGCTAACGTGGCAGGGTTATCGGTCTCGCGAGGGTCAGCGATAGCTTTTTGGCAAACAATGTTAATAAAATAATAATAATGATAATAACAAGAACAACAACAACAATAATAATAAAATGTAAATATAACAGCTTGCAGGTATATTGGCCCTAATTCAGAAGAAGCCACACACTTAAGATCAGACTGTGTCAGAATCATGAAACAGGCCAAACTACCGAAATCCAACTTAACACCGGACCAAAGACGGGCTCTGGCGGATTTAAAGAACGAACACGCCACGATGATCCTACCAGCTGACAAAGGTCGTGCCACAGTCATCATGCCTAGACCCATGTACTATGAGAAGGCAAGCAAACTTCTGGAAGATACTACAACATATGAACGCCTCAAGAAAGATCCTACTTCCAAGTTTTCCAACAAACTGAAAGACACACTGAAACGCCTGAAAGAGACGGACCGCCTGTCATTAGAACAGTACAGGAAATTATACCCAACTGTGTCCGACGTCCCCAAGTTCTATGGTCTACCCAAAGTCCACAAGAAAGAAGTCCCCCTCCGTCCCATAGTCGCATCCAGAGGTTCCATCATGTATGAGACGGCTAGATTTGTGGCGGACATCCTATCACCTCTCGTAGGACACACAGATCATCACATCCACAACAGTGCTGACCTAGTGGAAAAACTGAGTAACTACACCCTCGCTCATGATGAACTCCTTGTGTCATATGATGTCTCTGCCCTATTTACCAGCGTACCAGTGAAAGAAAGCATAGAGATCATACGCCGAAGGTTACAAAACGACCAAACCCTCCACCAACGTACATCTCTCACAGTGGACGACGTATGTGAACTCTTGTCCTGCTGCCTCACCACCACCTACTTCACCTTCCAAGGTGAATTCTACCAACAAAAAGAAGGAGCAGCCATGGGCTCCCCAGTAAGCCCAATAGTAGCCAACCTGTTCATGGAGGATTTTGAAGAGAAAGCATTGGCTTCTTTCCACTCCCCACCACGATACTGGGGGCGCTACGTAGACGACACCATGACTATCCTCCCCCAGCAACTGGTCGAACAGTTCACAGAACATCTGAACAACCAACACCCAGCCATCAAATTCACGAGGGAAGTGGAACAGAACAACTCCATAGCCATGCTGGACACCCTCATCACCAGAACTGATGGCATTCTATCCTTCTCGGTCTACCGTAAACCAACTCATACGGACCAATATTTACAGTTCGACAGCCACCAGCCCCTTGAACACAAACTGGGAGTGATTCGAACCCTTACCCACAGAGCTAACACCATATGCAGTACCCAAGAGGCAAAAGACAAGGAGACAAACCACCTGAAAAAAGTGCTCACCATCTCGGGCTACAAAAAGTGGGCCTGGAACAGCCCGGGAGGCAGGAAATCCAACACCGCATCCCAACAGCCAGTGAAACAACACCAGCGCAAGGGACACATCACCATCCCATACGTAGGAGGTGTGAGTGACGCTCTGTCCAGAAAGATCAGAAAACTGGGGTTGGCTGTACATTCCAAACCTTCCAACACCATACGCAGCCAGCTGGTCACCCCCAAGGACAAAACCAGCAA
>CM060306.1:36254933-36259933 GCA_030674185.1 Monoplex corrugatus
GAAGAAGGAGAAGCAGCAGAAGAAGAAGACAATGATAACAAAAATAATGATAATGATAACAATTCCATTTATGAAGCGCCAGCAATCCGTGTCAAAGCATGCTTACTACACTTTATTAAAAAAAAAGTTTTGTGTATTTGCTTCAGTTTTGTTTTTGTTTACATACTACAAAAGCTATGAGGTGGTATTAGCCCTGATATGGCTCTAATGGTCGGCTGGACTACGAGCAAGATGAAAGGAACTGATGAACAAAGGCCAAGAGGCCGAAAATTTGCGTTTGTCGCACGTGCACTATGTTGTACTGTAATTGTAATGTGAAAGTATCCTTTGTTGCGTGTCCTGTGACGTTTGCATTAACTATTTGTATTCTCCTGAATAATTATAGAGCACGTAGTTTATATTTCCAGAATAATTATAGAGCACCTAGTTTGTATTTCCTGAATAATTATAGAGCATCTAGTCACAACAGGAAAGCTGGAGAGAAAAACAGTACCAGGTAGACCCAGGGAGAAAATATTGAACGGACTTGCGTAGTAGATGAAGACAGACAGGGTGGGAGAAGTACTTGCATCGACAAAGGATAAATTCATATGGAGAGCCATGATAGCCAACGCCACGAGGCAGGGCACATGATGATGATGATGATGAGATGATGATGATGATGATGATGATGATGATGATGATGAGAAATGTATCTACTTTAACTCTTCGACTCCAACACACTGTCCACCAGCATTCTGCATTGTCAACCATGCTAGCTAAGCAAAAATTAACCCTTCGACTCCCCCACCCTATTCACCAGCTTCCTGCAGGAAGCTAGTGAATAGGGTGAGGGAGTCACAGGCTTAAGTTTCAGCAGTTGGTGGATAAAGGCGCGTGAGTCAAAGGGTTAAAAACAAAAAAGTATACTTCACTCACCCGCATAAACCTCTGGAAATGGCTCCTTACGTTCGGGGTGGGGAACTCCCAATCAACATCCATACCATCGAAGCCATGGCGGCGAAGAAAGGCGATGGCATTGTCAACAAACGTGTTGGTGTTCTTCCTACTGCGGGCCACTGTCTCAAAGGGCCCTGTACCGTGCGAGTAGCCTCCCACCCCCAGTATCATTTTCAGCTCTGGGTTCACCTTTTTCAAGGCGACGATCTCACTGAAGCGTTCTGAAAAAAGAGACTGGGATGATAGGATTTCAAACTCAAACTGAATCAAAATAGGATTGGATTGTTTGGATTTTAAACTCCAACTGAACCAAAGTGGAGTTGAGATTTTAGGATTCTAAACTCAAACTGAATCAAAGTCTGTTAAGATGTTAAGATTTTAAACTCAAACTGAGTCAAAGTGGGGTTGAGATGTGAGGATTTGAAATTTGTACTGAATCAGAGTCGGATTAATTAAATTGTTTGAATTTTAATTTCAAACAGTGAGTCAAAGTGGAGTCAAAGTGGAGTTGAGATGTGACGAGTTTAAACTCAAACTGGATCCAAGAGGATTTTTATGTTCAAGCCAGTAAAAATGATGAAACATATGTGTATGGAATGAGAATGCTTAAGTTACGATACAACACACTCGCGAATTTTCGGCCAACTGGCCTTTGTAGAGCGAGCACAAAAGACAACAAAGAAACAAATAAATCATCAAAAGTGAGTGGAATGACTTCATCCAAACCGCCATTTATATAGCTCAAACATATATGTCAATGAATGCTCGTCGCACTTTACAAACAGCATAAATATTGCAACGTTATTACGTTAAGCTTTTGTTTTGATAGCATGGTTGACAATGCAGGATGCTGGTGGGCAGGATGCAGGAGTCAAAAGGTTAATGCAGTACAGACACATTCAGATACATACACTAATACATCAATGCAGCATACGTTATACCTTACATCATAACAAATATAACAATTTGGGATCCCTTAGGGGGAGGAGGGGTCGTAGGTTATTACTTTAATGCAGTACAAACACATACAGATACATACACTAATACATCAATGCAGCATACATTGTACCTTACATCATAACAAATATAACAATTTGGGATCCCTTAGGGGGAGGAGGGGTCATAGGTTATTACTTTAATGCAGTACAAACACATACAGATACATACACTAATATATCAATGCAGCATACATTATAACAAACAGAATAACTTGGGATCCGTTTGGAGAGTGTGTGTGTGCGTGTATGTGTGTGTGTGGGGGGGGGGGGAGGTGTCTCACATTCACGTGCATCCTTCCACTCCACTTGTTTCAAAGGGAGGGGGGGGGTCTCACACTCACGTGCATCATTCCTCTCCACTTGTTTCAAAAGGGGGAGGGGGGTCTGACACTCACGTGCATCATTCCACTCCACTTGTTTCAAAGGAGGGGGCGGGGTTTCACACTCACGTGCACCCTTACACTCCACTTGTTTCAAGGGAGGGGGCGGGGTCTCACACTCACGTGCATCGTTCCACTCCACTTGCTTCAAGGACAAGTTGTTGACATCGACGTAAGCGAAGGCGTACAGGATGTGCGTGCACAGGAAATGGTCGATGTTACCTGGGGTGAAGCGCCCTTGGCCCGGTCGGTACTGCGCCCAGTTGGTGTAATAACACATGCGCACTTTCTTCGCTTGAGTCTTTGCTAGCGCTGCCATGACTGTTGTGAAATCGTTACTTGAAAAGATGTAGGTTTCAGACGCTTCACAACACGAAAGGTTTGCAGTTTATCTAATCTATCTATCTATCAGTGTGTGTGTGTGTGTGTGTGTGTGTGTGTGTGTGTGTGTGTGTGTGTGGTGTGTTTGTCTATGTCTGTGTAGGTAGATAGACAGACAGACAGACAGATAAATAAACAGACAGACAGACAGACAGATAGATAGATAGACAGACAGACATATAGATAGATAGATAGATAGATAGACAGATAGATAGAAAGATGGATAGATAGATAGATCAGACAGACAGATAGATAGATAGACGGACAGACAGATAGATAGATAGACAGATAGATAGAAATATGGATAGATAGATAGATAGACAGATAGATAGATAGATAGATAGACAGACAGACAAATAGATAGATAGACAGACAGACAGATAGATAGATAGATATATAGAAAGATGGATAGATAGATAGATAGATAGATAGACAGACAGATAGATAGATAGATAGACAGACAGACAGACAGACAGATAGACAGACAGATGAATAGATAGACAGACAGATAGATAGATAGATAGATAGATAGACAGACAGACAGATAGATAGATAGATAGATAGATAGATAGAAAGATGGATAGATAGATAGATAGATCAGACAGACAGATAGATAGATAGACAGACAGACAGATAGATAGATAGATGGATAGATAGATAGACAGATAGATAGATAGATAGACAGACAGACAAATAGATAGATAGACAGACAGACAGATAGATAGATAGATAGATAGACAGATAGATAGAAAGACGGATAGATAGATAGATAGACAGATAGATAGATAGATAGATAGACAGACAGACAAATAGATAGATAGACAGACAGACAGATAGATAGATAGATATCACGAATTTTATTCAATATAAGGCCATAGCCCCTTTTTGAAGGGGTGTGAACATACAAAGAACAGCAATCAATATAATTTCTATACACTCAGTTTTAAGAAAAGTGTTTATAATTGTCATCTCGACCTTACAATCTCACGTTAATCGTATAAGCAATACCGTGTAACCAATATATTTATAACATTATCAGAATTATTGGTTCCTATCATAAATTTACAATGTGTAAAATGAAAATAATAGAATAGTTTTGATCAAATACTATGTCTCAGATATGTATTATGATAGTGCTATTTCCCTTCTATTGAGTGCTTTAAACAGAAAAATGGCTAAGTTCTTCATTACAAGTTCATTTTTTGATGCAAGTAACAATGTCAAAGAAAAGTCACATGGTTTGTTACAATATTTTGATGGGATCAGACTTTGCCTTAAATCATCAAAAGCAGGGCACTGTAATACAAAATGGACATCGTTTTCCAAAACAAGTTTACACATTGGACAATCTAGGTCATTCAAATCAATTCTTTTATGCCTTAGTCGATGATTATATAAACTAGACATTCCAAATCTAAATTGAGTTACCACATATCGTATAAATCTATTCAAATCTAGAAGAAGATATGACTCAAGACCATATATTGTCTTAAATTTTCGATATTGACTAAACCTATCACTATTGTTTATATGCTCATTCCATTTCTGCCATCTACAATCAACGAGTCTCTGTTTAAATTCACTTAGAAAGGCACGAGTACAACCAACACCTTGATTTTCCCAAACATACTGAAATCCATGTACACTCAAAATATCACGTACTTTTGATACCCAGTTTATTTTCCCTCTATTTGATAGATTCAAAAGCATTTTGTAGGCCTTATATGGTAATCTGTACTCATCCATACTAATTAATTTTAACCAATATCTAACACAACATACACAGGCACTAACTGTCAAAGAAAATCGACCTAATTCTCCATAAACAAGATCGTTTGGTGTTTTAATGCTTACCCCTAAACATTTTTTCAGCATGTACAAATGTACTCTTTCAATTTCCAATGATGCTCTAGCTCCATCCAACCCCCAAATTTCAGCACCATATAACAGTATCGGTTGAACTTGTTTATCAAATAACTTCAAAAACAATTTAAGAGAATTACAATTTAATCGATATAATTTACTAAGGATAATAATAGTAGCCCGTTTCCCTTTCCTTGCTAAATCCCGACAAGTATGACTAAAACTAAGTTTTGTAGAAAAATACAAACCGAGATACTTATATGTGTTAACAACACTCATCTCCTTACCATTGTAAACCCATTTCTCACTACTAGACAAAAATCCACCTTTTCTAAAAACCACAATATTACTCTTATTCATGTTAACTTTCAGTTGCAGTCGACAAGCAGCTTTACAAAGGTTATTCAACTGGTTCTGCAGCCCAATGACAGTTTCTGAT
>CM060306.1:36269933-36277433 GCA_030674185.1 Monoplex corrugatus
AAAGAAGAAGATGATGATGATGAAGAAAAAGAAGAAGAAGAAGAAGAAGAAGAAGAAGAGAAAAAGAAGAAGAAGAAGAAGAAGAGAGGAGTAGAAGGAGGAAGAGGAGGAGAAGAAGGAGGAGGAGAAGGAAGAAAAAAGATGAAGAAGAGGAGGAGGAGGAAGAAAAAGAAGAAGAACAACGAGAAGAAGAAGAAGAAGAACAAGAACCAGAGCAAGAAAAAGAACAAGAACAAGAAGTCTTAATCCTAAAGAAAAGTCCTCCACGACATAGATCTTATTTCCTCGCAGGTTATGTCATGCACTAAGTAGTTTTTCCTTTGTTGTAGTAAAAGATAACAAGCCCATTGGATGGAGAATCTGTTTTAACATTTAATCTGAGAAGGAGATGGGAAGAGAGAGAGTGAGAGAGAGAGCAGACAGACAGACAGACAGATTCAGAGAGAAAGACAGACAGAGAGAGAGAGAGACAGACAGACAGACATACATACAGAGAGATAGAGATTTAGACAGACAGACAGAGAGACAGAGACAAGGAGAGACTGAGACTGAGAGATAGACAGACAGACAGACAGACAGACAGAAGAGAGAGAGAGGGAGACAGACAGACAGACAGAAAGACAAACAGACAGACTGACAGACAGACAAACAGGCAGACAAACAGACATACTACTGCATGCACCGTCTTCGACGCTTTCTCAATCCTTCTTGTCCTCTGTTGGTACTATGATAATCTACTTGCACTCGCCTTGCTTTGTAGTCAGACCTGACAGTCATTCTGTTTCTCCAATATGAAATCAAAAGAAGACCTAAGATTCGGTCCTACACTACAAGTGAAGATGGAATAAAATTTTCATCTGCCGGCACTGTAGACGGTAGAGGTAGGAATGACTTCCAGATAGAAAGGAAGCAAAATTATGGTATGTTTTCCGGAAATGCAGGACATGTTAGCATGATGGAACTATGTTTTTTGCTTTCTTTGTTTCTTTTTTCGAAGGGCGTCCTAGAATACTATGCTGAATCCTTCCATGCAGATTATGTGTATTGTCGTTCAAGGCCATTTGTATATGTACTTTTCAGTGTATCTGCATTCCTGCTGAATTTTTCCTTTCAGTGTACATAAAGCGTCCCATGCCCCCTTTTCTCTGAACCAGCGATTTGTGATACTGATTGGAAACATGAAGGATACACTAACGAGGTCAACCATGACGTAAGTCTTGCCTGAGGACACAAACTCCGATCAGAGTCTCTGACATCAGTGGCCTTCTTTTTGTCAACGTTTTTTTTTTAGGTTAAGAAGGGCCACAATGAAGAAAAAAAATGTATGAAAAACTACCAGTTGAAAAGGAAGTCACGAAGAATTTTTTGACAATGAAAAGAATAAGGAAAAATTGTAAGGATAAGTGAAATACTACCATTCTAAGGCAATAACTCCACCACTGGTCTACTTTCTGTATAAAAATATTTTAGTTCGCATAATCTTAGGAGTAAGTCAATATCATTGCTACTTTTGTAACATGATAAACTTAGCGATCAAAAGATACTTGTTATCAGTGTAAGATTGAAATCATCTGTATGTCGAGCTCGTTGCCCTTACATGCAATTATCGATAATGCATGATTATCCAATCGTCGCTTCCAGGCCAAAACTTATCTAATCATGCAAGGCTTTCTTACATAGAACTGCACATCTCTGCAACACTGATAATTATGATTCTCATGCACGTTTTTTTATAAACTCGTTTATTCACTTTTGCTCCATATTAAACGGACACTAAACATACAACTGGGCATTAAAAAGAACCGCATTGTCATGAACTTTAGTTATCAGACGCAAGCAACGCTTTCTCACAGGATGCTACATATCTGGACAACACTGCTAATTCTAAATATCACCAAAAGAGAGTTTCAGGGGTAAACATTGAAAAATCACACCGATAGTGTGGGCATTACAATTATCGCTGATAACATCCTGCTGCCAGAGTTTTTTCCCTCTGATGAAGCAGGTTGTGTCCCATAGAAAGACACATTTTTGTCGAAAGTCAGCCAAGGACCTTGACTATGTGTCCTCGGGTCTGTTTTTGATCTGCTTGATGGGGTTTATGATCGCTATCTTCACGTGGAGAGAAAACAATGAGGAATGTCAGGGTTTTTTTCCCCTTCATTTTTATAGATTACTTCGTATCATCTGGGATGTGTTTGTGGTTGTGTGTGTGTGTGTGTGTGTGTGTGTGTGTGTGTGTGTGTGTGCGGTGTGTGTGTGTGTGTTGTGTGTGTGTGTGTGTGTTAGAGGCGTTTGTGTGTGTTGTGTGTGTGTGTGTTGTATGTGTGTGTGTTGGTGTGTGATGTGTGTGTGTGTGTGTATGTGTGTGTGTTTGTGTGTGGTGTTGTTGTGGTGTGTGTGTGTGCGTGCGCGCATGCGCAAGTGTGCACAATGTTTTGAGGAACCTAGAATGCCCTGGGATAAAAGTCGGAGGAAAATGATAAACAATCTTTGTTACGCAGGTGACACCATGCTAATTGCAGAAAGTGAAAAAAAAGGACTTGAGCTAAATAGAAAGAAGATTTTAGTCATGGTAATCAGTAAAAAACAAAAAAATCTCCTACAAAATAACAGCAGCTGACACAACATTGAGACAGGTTGATAAGTTTAAATACCGGTATCTGGGAAAGGTCATCTCAGCAGACAGCAGATGCATATCAGAAATAGCCAATAGTATCGGCCAAGCTAAAACGGTATTCAAGAAGATGGAAAGCCTATGAGTTAACATTAGGAAGAGAGTTCTTGAGCGTTATATAGAACCGATACCGTTGTACGGTTTTGAGGCGTGGACAGTCAACAAGCCGAGTCAGAGCAAGATTGAAATGTTCCATGGACAGCAAAGAAAGCGCACGAGGACAGTCTTGATGGAGGCAGACAAAACAAAACAACAACAAAAAAATGATAAAGAAGATTGGGAAAAGAGAAACAACATTTTTAGGTCATTTTATGAAGCAAGAAAAATTATAGCACTTAGTCACAACAGGAAAGCTTGAGAGAAAAAGTGCACCAGGCAGACCCAGGGAGAAAATATTGGACGGACTTGCAGAGTGGCTGAGGTCAGAGAGGGTGGGAGATGTAGGCCTACTTGCAGCGACAAGGGATGATTCGTATGGAGGGCCATGATCGCCAACGTCATGCGGCAGAGCACATGATGATGATGATGATGATGATGACCTGAGGGCACATGGGACATGATGATCTCAAGGTTTAAGAGACAGTATGACCTCATGGTTTATGGGGCATGATGACCTCAAGGTTTAAAAGACAATATGACCTCAGGGTTTATGGGGCATGATGACCTCATGGTTTATGGGGCATGATGATCCCACAGTTTAGAAGACAGTATGACCTCATGGTTTATGGGGCATGACGACCTCAGTGTTTAAAAGAAAGTATGACCTCATGGTCTATGGGGCATGATGATGTCACTGTTTAATTAAGAGACATGATGACCTCAGGGTTTATAGGGTATGATGACATCAAGGTTCATGGGGCATAACGACTTCATAATTTATGGGACATGATGACCTCAATGTTTAAGAGACATGATGACCTCGGGGTTTATGGGGTATGATGATCTCAATGTTTAAGAGACGGTATGACCTCAAGGTTTATGGGGCATGATGACGTCAATGTTTAAGAGACATGATGACGTCGGGGTTTATGGGGCATGATGATCTCAGGGTTTACGGGCATGATGACCTCGGGTTTATGGGGATTGATGACCTCAAGGTTTATGGGACATGATGACCTCAATGTTTAAGAGAAAGTATGACCTCATGGTTCTGGGCATGATGACCTCACAATTTATGGGACATGATGACCTCAATGTTTAAGAGACAGTATGACCTCGGGTTTATGGGGCATGATGACCTCAGTGTTTAAGAGACAGTATGACCTTGGGGTTTATGGGACATGATGACCTCAATGTTTAAGAGAAAGTATGACCTCATGGTTTCTGGGGCATGATGACCTCACAATTTATGGACATGATGACCTCAATGTTTAAGAGACAGTATGACCTCGGGGTTTATGGGGCATGATGACCTCAGTGTTTAAGAGACAGTATGACCTTGGGGTTTATGGGGCATGATGACCTCAATGTTTAAGATACAGTATGACCTTGGGGTTTATGGGGCATGACGACCTCAGTGTTTAAGAGACAGTTATGGCCTCGGGGTTTATGGGGCATGATGACCTCGATGTTTAAGAGGCAGTATGACCTCGGGGTTTATGGGACATGATGACCTGAATGTTTAAGAGACAGTATGAACTCAGGGTTTATGGGGCATGATGACCGATGTAAAGGTTTAAGAGACAGCATGACCTCATGGTTTATGGGGCATGATGACCTCAGGGCTTATGGGGCATGACTTCAGAGTTGTGTGGCATGACCTCAGAGTTATGGAACATAACCTCAGGATTATGGGGTATTACCTCAGGGTTATGTGGCATGACCTCAGAGATATGAGGCTTGACCTCAGGATAATGAGGCGTGACCTCAGGATCATGGGGCATGACCGCAGGGTCACGGGGCATGAATTGAGGGTTATGTGGCATGACCTCAGAGTTATGAGGCATGACCGCATAATAATGGGGCGTGACCTCAGGGTCATGGGGTATGACCTCAGGATAATGGGGGCGGGACCTCGGGGTCATGAGGCATGACCTTAGGGTTATGGGGTATTACATCAGCGTTATGTTCATGACTTTTTGATTTTGGAGCATGACTTCAGGTTATGGGTCATGACCTTAGGGTTATAGGACATGACCACATGGTAATGAGGCATGACCTCAGTATTTTTGGAAGCATTACTTCATGATTACATGACCTCAGGGTTAAAGGGCAACCTTCCCATTCTACCACTGGACATCTGCATACCATTTATGACAAAACATTGAAATCCTAAGTTAATGGTATTCAGTGAGGCATCAATCATGTGGATGAATAATTATGTAGAAGGACAAAAGAACAAAACAAGTAAGATGTTCAAGAACAGATAGAAAAAAAACCCACAAAAAACGGCACACACACACACACACACACACACACGTACACCACACACACACACACACACACACACACACACACACACACACACACACACACACACACACACAACAAAAAAAAAAAAAAAACGCACTTAAAATAACAAAGAAAATACACCTAAAAGTACAACAGCACAACAAGAACGAGAACAACAAGCAACAAGCAAACAAACAAACAAACAAACAAACAAAAAAGAACGAACGAACGAACAAACAAACAAACAAACAAACAAACAAACAATCAAACAAACAAACAAACAAACAAACATAAGCCAGTCACGCAAACAAACAATCACACACACACAGGTTTAAAGAAGACGAAAGAAACTGACAACAATTTGACCATTTTAATGGAAAAAAAAAGGTTTGTGCATGTAAGTAAAAGTGTTAAAATTGGTTCTGTATTTTTACACATTTTATTTAACCTTCTTCTTGGCGAGCGCGACCAGTCGAGTTGTCAACAAGCCAGACTTCCCATCAGAAGGTCGTAGGTTTGAGTCTCGTAGGTAAAAGGTGGAGATTTTCCCGATCTTCCAGGTCAACGTAAGGGCAGACCTACTTGAGCCTGAACGCTTACATGTACCAAAGAAACAGCTGCTTACACACCTTCCTGTGGTGGGCGTGTAGGTGTGTATGTTTTGGCCAGCCTTATGCATTTTGCCAGTCTTATGCATTTTGACAGTCTTTATGATTTTGATAGTCTTGGGCACAAGACACACAGTCCCGGTTCACCCCCAGCCACCCAGACCACTCAGAACCTACCATCCTAGAGAGTGAAGTAAAAAAAAGCAGTGAAGACCAGTCCTAAAGGCAAGGCAGCTGGAGTCGACGGCATAACAACTGAAGCCATCCATGTGTGCGGTGAAACCGGAATTCAGTGGCTCACCACCATTTTCAGAAAGCTTGGGAGGAGAGAAAAGTACCAGAAGACTGGCAAAATGCAATAGTGGTGCCAATATGGAAGAAGAAAGGCAGCAAGAAAGACTGCAGTACCTACAGAGGCATATCACTACTCAGCCATGTAGGGAAAATGTACGCAAAGATCCTGGAGCAGCGCACTCGAGCGAAAACAGAACATCTCCTCAGTGACGCCCAATTTGGCTTCAGAAAAGGAAGAGGGTGCACCGATGCAATCTTCGCACTCCGACAACTGTGCGAGAGGGCGATCGAATATGACCGAGATCTCCATCTTGTATTCGTTGATCAAGAAAAGGCCTTTGATCGAGTCAACAGAGACAAGCTATGGAAGGTCCTCGAGCAGTACGACATCAAGGGCCAGCTGCTAGACAACATTCGGGCCATCTACGCCAACAGCAGGAGTGCAGTCCGCACCGCCAGTGGAACATCTGACTGGTTCCCAGTGACATCGGGAGTAAGGCAGGGCTGTAATCTCTCCCCTCTTCTCTTCGTGATCTATATGGATCAGATTACGAAGGAGGCAAACCCAGACCCTGAGGCACTCAATGAATTCATGTTTGCGGACGACCAGGCAATGGTGAACAATGACAAGATACAGCTACAGGAGCATACAGACCAGCTCAGTGAAAGCTGCGAGACATACGGCATGAAGATCAGCGTCAGCAAGACCGAGGTCATGACTGTCAGTAAGAGACCAAACAAACTGGACATCAACATCAACGGAACCCAGTTGAAGCAAAGCCAGTGAATTTAAATATCTGGGCAGCATCTTCACTGAAAATGGCAAACTAGACAGAGAAATCGAGACCAGATGCCAGAAAGCCAACGCAGTCAGCTACCAACTTGCCCCTCTCCTGAAACACACCAGCATTCCCACCAACACTAAGGCGAAACTCATCAACGCCATTTTTCTACCAACGCTGACATACCAGTGCCAGACATGGTCCCTAACTAAAGTCCTCGAAAGAAAACTGGTCACCTGTGAAATGAAATGCTTGAGGAAAGCAGTAAACAAGACAAGGCGGGACAAGATCAGAAATGAGGTGACACGAGACATGGTAGGAGCAACACCAATCCTACAACACATCGAACATATGAGGATCAAGTGGTTCGGACACCTCACACGTATGCCCCTAAATCATCCAGCTCTTCGGGCATACAACACCAGATACTCTGGCTGGAGAGCCAGAGGAAGACCAAGACGACGATGGAGCGACTCCGTGGCAGACACCCTCAGAGCTCACGAGATGTCTCTTCTCCAGGCCACCCGCCTTGCTGCTGACAGACGACTGTATCTCCCCGCGACGCCCACCGGTACAAGCGGAAGGAAAAAGTAAAGTAAAGTAAGTAAGCCAGTCTTATGCATTTTGCAAGCAGCATCTGCATCTTATGCATTCTGCCAGTCTTATGCATTTTGCCAGTCTTTATGCATTTTGCCAGTCTTTATGCATTTTGCCAGTCTTTATGCATTTTGCCAGTCTTTATGCATTT
>CM060306.1:36284933-36312433 GCA_030674185.1 Monoplex corrugatus
TAGCATGGCTGACAATGCAGGATGGTAGTGAACAGGGTGCAGGAGTCAAAGGGTTAAGTTTTGGCTCTGCTAGCATGGCTGACAATGCAGGATGGTAGTGAACAGGGTGCAGGAGTCAAAAGGTTAAAACTTACACCACAGGGCAACCGCTCCTCCGCAGTATGGACATTTGCTTTTTTATGTGGGTTTTTGTGTAGTGACATCAAATCATTGTGTGAGTGCCAACCAGCGATCGTTATTTTTGTTATTGTTGTTTAAAGCCCAGCCGACTGTGTAGAGCCATATTAGGGCTATAACCATTTCAAAACATTTACAATACTTCAACAAGAAAAAGAAATGAAAATTAAGTACACATATCAGTGCATTCGTGCACATAGTCGAACCATATCTGGGCTATAACCATTTCAAAACATATATATACTTCAACAAGAAAAAGACAAAAAAATTAAGTACACATATCAATGTATTCGCGCACATAATCTAAGGACATGCCCCTGGTGTTGACCAATCCGTCCAATGTATCGCACATGGGGATTTTGAAAAACAAATCTGAATAGAAATTTAAACGTAACTAAGGACACTAAAACATATATGAAAACGGCCATAAACTACCTAAAATTGGGTCTTCATGTCTCACTTTCCTAGAGCCAAAAAGGCACTTAATACATGTACCAAATTATCAATCTTAGGAAAACAGTGCGTAAGACTTTATCGAAAACATACAGATGAATGGACCAGAAAAGCAGAAAATAATAGGAAGAAATGACAGAAAGCAAAAGAAATAATAGGAAGAAATGACAGAAAGCAAAGGAATAAGGCAGAAACAAAGAGAGTGACAGAAAAGAGGAAATTTCTAGCACAGAATGTCCAGAAGGTGGGGGATACTATTTATACAGACAGAGCCCCGGCATCCCCACGGGGGAGACCAGCAATCAACCCATCGAATACATTGACAGACTCACGTTGGTGGCAGTCTGGTGCCCCTGTCCACCCGGCCTGGCAGCCCTCGGTACACTCCCCTGACTGTTTGTTACAGGGTAGTCCCCCTTTGCAATGCTCACTGCAGGTCTGCATGCAACCCAAACCAAACGTTCCATCTGGACATTCTGCAATAAATTGTGGAAAACGGTAGTTCTGAATTTTAGTAATACTCAGTCCTCTCTCTGTCTTTCTGACAAGTAAAAGCGAATTCAAAGTTTTCTGATACGAGTACCAAGCATTAAAACATGACGTTGCGAATATTGTTTTGTAGGTAATTTCCCACAACCAAAAATGATAATAATAAAGATTTACATAGCACAACACCACAAGTAAATTTATATATATAATATATATATATATATATATATAATATGCACACATACATACATACGTACATACATACATAAATACATACATACATACATACATACATACATGCATAAACACATACATACACACATACATACATGCATGCATACATACATACATACATACACACATACACACATGCATACACACATGCATACATACATGCATACATACATACAACATACATACATACATACATACATACATACATACATACATAAATACAGCAATCATTGATATAGGTGATACACTTTGGACACATGATGAAAACCATGATCATTGTGCATTACACGAAATTCATGTAGACATTATGCGTGGATTTATCGTTTCGTGTACCACATTTGAACACTGCTGCCAGGCTGCGAAATTGCGATAAATAAAAATATCAGCGACACTACAGAAAACAGTAATTTGAGAAACATTTAAGTCATCACCTCTATCACAGCGGTTTCCCAGCCAACCAGGACCGCAGCCCTCAGTGCACTCCCCTGTCACTTTGTCACAGGGTTGTCCCCCTTCACAGTGACCCGAGCACAAGTGACTGCAGTTGGTACCATAGGTTCCGTCATGACACTCTGAAGAAAAAAAACAAAGTACAAACATTAGAAGTCGTCATTTATTGCCCGTTTTGTTGGTTTAAGTGATTCAGAGCTTTTCAGATCTGTTTTCTACATTCTCCCTGTATTCTGTTTGTCAGTCTCCTCTCCTATGGAATGGTGATGATGATGATGATGATAATAATAATAATAATGATAATGATAATAATAATGATGATAATAATAATATGATGATGATGATAATAAATAATAATAATAATAATAATGATAATAATAACAATGATGATAATAATGATAATGATAATGCGTTCAAGCAAATACGAACCAGAAAACACACACACACACACACACACACACACACACACACACACACACACACACACACACACACACACACACACACACACACACACACACACACACACACAAAACCCACGTAGAACGCTTTTTAATAAAACGAAACAAGACAGGTGCAAATTTTCAGCCAAGTGGCCATTATCAAGTGTATACAAAAGACAAAAATAAATAAATAAATAAATGAATAAATAAATAAATAAATGAATGAATAAATAAATGAATAAATAAACAAATAAACAAACAAGCAAACAAACAAAATACATAAATAAATAAATGCACAACACTCAGCAGTAGACAAATTCCCAATATTCTCCCGTCAGGACACTACAACTGGAAAATTGTCTACTGTTTTTTGTTTTGTTTTTGTTTTTGTGCTAAGTGTTGTTCATGTATCATTATTATTATTGTTATTATTATTATTATTATTATTATTGTTGTTATCATTTTCATATATCATTTTCATATATTCATCATCATTATCATCATCATCATTATCAACATCATTAATAATAATGATGATAATAATAACAATAATAATAATAATAATAATAATAATAATAATAATAATAATAATAATAATAATAATATTCTTGTCCTTTGTGCTCGCTTGACAAAGGTCAGTTGGCCGAAAATTTGCGCCTGTCTTGTTTTGTTATATTAGATACACGTTGACATTTAATCTGTCCATCTTAATGGTTCTGTCATTCTGATGGTCCCATAGTTTCATTGGTCACATTTCCTTTCCCCATTTCAAGACTTTGCCAGCGAATACGGTTTATCGCCGGTTCATTAACCCTTTGATTCCTGCACACTATACACCAAATGTAAAAAGTTAACCCTTTGACTCCCTCATGGTGAGGAATTCAAAGGTTACGTTTTTGCTTTACTAGCATGGTTGACAATGCAGGGTGCTGGTGTACAGGGTGCGGGAGTCAAAGGGTTAAATTTTCCAGATAATTGCATGTAGATTTGGATGAAGTGCATATGAAATTGTTTGAGTGCGATGAATCCCTCTTGAACAAACTACCGAATTCAGGCACTACGGTGGAGTCTCCGGGAATGAGCGAGCTGACATGCTTGCTAAGGAGGGAGCCACAGAAGAACAACCTAACAACAGCGTCAGCTACAATGAGAAGAGGAGCATCATCAGGGCGCTTTCCATGCTGAGACGACACAGGGATGACTACCACCTGTTGTCTAGAGAGCAGCAAGTTGCCCTGGTGAGATTGCGCACTGGTCACAATAGGCTGAACAGCCACATGTACCGCAAACTGAAGCTGGCGCCCTCCCCAACCTGTCCCTGCGGTCAAGAAGACCAAACCACGGAGCATATACTCCAAAGATGTCCCCTTCACCAGGTGGCAAGACAGGACGTGTGGCCGACAGACACTCCGCTGACAACCAAACTCCATGGCTGCAGACAGGAGCTGGAAAAGACGGCTGCATTCATCGCCCGGACTCAGATGATTGTGTAGCAGCGTACGCCAAGAAGAAGAAGAAGACTCTGATAAGTTGTAGGTTCTGTCGCAGAATCCTTTGTTTTTTCCTGTTTCATTTCTCTTGAATTTACTGACATATGGGACATAATTACACCAAATATAAATTCTACAAAGCATCGATCCGTCTTCTTCTATGTGTTTTGATTAAAGCAAAATTAACGAACATTTCACACAAGAAATTGATATCATGTTTGTGTCATACCTCTATCACAGACAGGCGGAGATGTCCATCCAATTTGGCAGCCTTCAGTACACTCCCCTGTATCGCTATTGCAGGGTTGCCCCCCTTTACAACGTCCCGCACATATCTGTGTGCAGTTGGCATCTCGACATGCTGTTTAACAATAGAGAACGTGCGTTATGACACTACCACACTTTTCTTCACATACATGGCTCAGGTCAGACGTAGACATGATCATGCTTACCAATGCTGACGATGGTGAAGGAGAGAGAGAGAGAGGAGAGAGAGAGAGAGAGAGAGAGAGAGAGAGAGAGAGAGAGAGAGAGAGAGAGAGAGAGAGAAGAGAGAGAGAGAGAGAGAGAGAGAGAGAGAGAGAGAGAGACGCATTCGCACATACACACACACACACACACACACGCGCCCCACACACAAGCAGCGCGCTCACAAAGACCAACACAAACACACACACACACACACACACACACACACACACACACACACACACACACACACACACACACACACACACACACACACACACACACACACACACACACAGAGAAAAGATCGTCGAATATCACATTATGTGGATAGACGTTAAATAAAATTGAACACATACAAAGTGAGAAGAAAGAAAAAGTCAGCTAGTCAATCATCTAATCATAAATAAACATCTATGTTGTTTACTAACCTCGATCACAACGCGATCCCGTCCAGCCAGGACTGCAGCCCTCAGTGCACTCCCCTGACACTTTGTCACACAGTTGTCCCCCTTCGCAATGAATTGAGCACAGTGATGGCAGTTTGGACCGTAAGTTCCGTCACTGCATGCTGGAGTGGAAAAAAATATGATTTCATTACAAAACTTTTAAGACACAATCCTGATCGTGTGCTTTTGAGGATAACGGTGTTCTTGAAGAAGCTAAAGTTAAATTAACCCTTTGACTCCCGCACCCTATCCACCAAGTGCAAAAACTTAACACTACAGGAAGCTGGTGGATAGGGTGAGGGAATCAAAGGGTTAATTTTCTGCTTTGCTAGCTACGGTTGACAATGTCAGATGCTTATCGGCAAGGTGTGGGAGTCAAAGGGTTAAACTTGACGTGCGTCAGGGACAATGGTAGGCCATATAAACAGAGTTTAGATATTGTCAAAAATTTAGGAGAAAGTGACCTTCTATAAGAAATACTGAATGCGCACGTGTTTCTTTCTTATCCTTTATTCTTTTTTCTTTCTTTCTTTCTTTCTTTTTCTTTGTTTTTTTTTTTTTTGGTCCATGTGACTTTGATCTTGAAAACTTGTGATTTTGTTATTTCTCAACAACGCATGATTTCAATCAAACTTTTCTTCCTTTTTTGGGGGTGGGGGGTGGGTGGGGTTAAAGATCTACAATCAAAGAGCGGATAAAATCTTGTTCACACATGTTTTGGTCACAGGCAATAGTACACACACACACACACACACACACACACACACACACACACACACACACACACACACACAACACACACACACACACACACACACACACACACACACACACACACACACACCACACACACACACACACACACACACACACACACAAATGAGAGATAAAGAACAAATTAGCTAAGCAATCATCCAAACATGAATAAACATCTACTGTTGTTTACTAACCTTGATCACAACGGGATCCCGTCCAGCCAGGATTACAGCCCTCAGCGCACTCCCCTGACACTTTGTCACATGGTTGTCCCCCTTTACAATGATTTGAGCAGACCTGAGTGCAGTTTGGACCGTAAGTTCCTCCACTGCATGCTAGGAAAAACAAAAACGAAACAAAAAAAA
The DNA here is from genome assembly GCA_030674185.1 of Monoplex corrugatus. Taxonomy (NCBI): domain Eukaryota; kingdom Metazoa; phylum Mollusca; class Gastropoda; order Littorinimorpha; family Ranellidae; genus Monoplex; species Monoplex corrugatus. Next base: position 36,290,708 of record CM060306.1, read on the forward strand.
TGGTTAAACAATTTCTTTACAAAACTTATGAGACACAATCCAGATTTTGTAATTTTGAAGATACCTGTGACCTTGTAGAAGCTTCGGTTGAAATTAACTTGCATTGTATCAGGAAAAATGGTACATTGTCATGGCCATAAAAACGATTGTAGATATTGTCAGAATTTTAGGAGAAAGTGATCTACTACAAGAAGTATTGAATGCACGCTTGTTTCTTTCTTTCTGTCTGTCTGTCTTTCTTCCTTTCTTTTTTACTTTCTTTCTTACTTTCATTTCATTTTTTCTTTTTTGGTCCATGTGAATTTTGATATTGAAAGTGTGTAAAGTTTGTAAATTTGCTACTCCTCAACAGCCTACAATTTCAATTAAACTTTTTATTTCTTGGTAAAGATCGGCAATTAAAGAGCTGATGAAATCTTGTTCACACATTTTTGTCACAGGCAGATGTATGCACGCACACCCACACCCACACCCACCCCCACACCCCTACCCACCACCACACACAAACACAACACACACACAAACACACACACACACACACACCACACACACACACAACACACACACACACACACACACACACACACACACACACACACCACACACACACACACACACACACACACACAATGAGAGGGAAAGAAAAAGTTAGCTAATCAATCATCCAAACATAAATATACATCTACTGTTGTTTACTAACCTCGATCACAATGGGATCCTATCCAGCCAGGACTGCAGCCCTCAGTGCAGTTCCCTGACACTTTGTCACACGGTTGTCCCCCTTTACAATATTTGGTACAGACGTGACTGCAGTTTGGACCGTAAGTTCCTTCACTGCATGCTGGAGAGAGAAAAAAATATGGTTATACAATTTCATCATAAAACATGTGAGATGCAATCCGTATTTTGTACTTTTGAAGGTAACTGTGACCTTGAAGAAGCCCCATGGCCCAGTTAAAATTTAGCTTGACGTTTGTCAGGGACAATGGCAGACTGTCACGACCATAAAACCAGATTTAGATATTGTCAGAAATTCAGGAGAAAGTGACCTGTGCAAAAAATACTGTATGTACGCTTTTTTTTTTTTTTTCCTTTTTTTGTTGTTGTTGTTGGTCCATTTGAATTTGATCTTGAAAGTTTGTAATTTTGCTACTCCTCAACAGTCCATAATTCAAATCAAACTCGGATCATTTTTTTTCTCCTGTTTCATTTGCCTTGAATTTACTGAGATATTGGGCATCAATCAGATTCGAAATTAAAGAGCTGATAAAATCTTAATCACACATTTTTGTCACAGGCAGTAGAATGCGCACACACACACACACACACACACACACACACACACACACACACACACACACACACACACACACACACACACGAACACGCTCACACACACACACACCACACGAACACGCCACACACACACACACACACACACAACACACACACACACACACACACACACAGAAAGTGAGAGAGAAAGAAAAGTTAGCTAATCAGTCATCCAAATATACAGCTAATGTTGTTTACTAACCTCGGTCACAACGCGGTCCCGTCCAGCCAGGACTGCAGCCCTCGGTGCAGTCCCCTGACACTTTGTCACATGGTTGTCCCCCTTTACACTGATTTGAGCAGACGTGACTACAGTTTGGACCGTATGTTCCGTCACTGCATGCTGGGGGGAAAAAGAAAAAAATATGGTTAAATAATTTCATTACAAAAGTTACGAGATGCAATCCAGATTGTATATTTTTCAAGGTAACTGTGACCTTGAAAAGCTACGGTTAAATATTTAGCTTCACATGTGTCAGAGACAATGGTAGACTGTCACGACGATGAAAACCAGATTTTAGATGTGGTTAGAACTTGTGGAGGAAATGGACCTTCTACAAAAGTACTGGATGTACATGTACGATTTTTTCCTTTCTTTCTTTCTTTCTTTTTCTTTTTTTGGTCTGTATGACTTTGATCTTGAAAACTTGTGATTTTGCTACTTCTCAACAACCCATAATTTCAATCAAACTTTTTGTTTTGTTTTGGTTAAGATCCGCAATCAAAGAGCTGATGAAATCTTATTCACACATTGTTGTCACAGGCAAGATATAAACACACTACATACATATACACATGGACAGATACACAGACATAGATAGACAAGCACACATACAGAGACACACTCTGTTGATATGACATGATATCTTTATTTTGAGGGGGAGAGATTAAAAAGCTGATTAAAAAGAAATAGAGGGTCAAATCTTGCTTCTATTACCGTTCCAGGCGATTTAATCTCTCGATTATTGACTAGAATGATACTTTTATCATCATCATCAACATCATCATCATCATCATCATCATCATCATCATCATCATCCTCCTCCTCACAGCATCATCAGCATCATCATCATCATCATCTTCAAAATGATATAACTAACCCCGATGATGATGAGAGATGATGACAATGGTATTGATAACAATGATAATAACGCGATAATAATAACATCGCTGCTGCTGCTGCTGCTGCTGCTGCTCTACTATCGCTAGTTGATGCGCATTTATATCTCGACTGGAAATAACATAAATGAAGAGATTTATCTCTCTGACGATCGGTACTTTCATGTGTGAAATATTCTTACTCAGAAAACGCACCCAAAAAATTCGGAACTGAAGCTGTAATCAAGAAAACCTTTACTGGACTAACGAAAACAAAGGATATGTTTTGCTTAGTTTTCAGATGAAATCCATGCAAATATGTATATGTGCAGCTTCCTGTTCTTATTCATACGTTTTTAGTGTTTCACACACCATTTTTCATTGATCCTATTCATGATATAATAGCAAGACGTAAAACATACTTACAACATACACACAACACACACATACACACAACAACACACACACACACACACACACACACACACACACATATATATATATATATATATATATGGTGTGTGTGTGTGATATAGATATAGATATATAATATATATCTACATATGATACATATATTAATATAATGATATATATAACGTATACATATTATAACACAATATATATATATATATATAATATATATATATATATATATATATATATATATATATATATATATAATACATAATCGTTTGCATGTAGGTCTGTCTACAAAATGGAAAGTTTGACAAGCTACTGGATCATGATAAGTACTGCTTTTTGAAATCAATGTGTCATTTCTTTGCAAACGGTCGCTGTGACAATCTGGTAGAACAAACCTTGTTCACAAGCTGGATAATTTGTCCATCCATCTTGGCAGCCTTCAGTACACTTCCCTGTTGTGTCACACGGTTGTCCCCCTTTACAGTGACCCTGACATTTCTGGCTGCAGTTCTGACCGAACGTCCCGTTCATGCATGCTGTGTTGATGTCACAGGCAAATGTCATGATGCTTCTAGCTACTCTTAGCCTTTCTTCGTCTCTCTGTCTCTCTCTTTCTCTCTCTCTGTCTCTCTGTGTGTCTGCCTTTGTCCGTCTGTATCTGTCTCTCTGTGTCTCTCTGACTCAATCTTTGTCTCTGTCTCTGTCTGTGTCGCTCTGTCTGTCTCTGTCTGTCTGTCTGTCTGTCCGTATGTCTGTCTGTCTGCTTGTCTGTCTCTCACCCCCACACACACCCCACACATGAAATGGCAGCTCAGAGCAATAAATTATTCATTCTGTCATTATGTCTGTAAGTAAGTGAGTGTGTGCGTGTGAGTTTGTGTGTTGTGTGTGCGTGCGCGTCCGTGTATATGTGTATGTGCGCATGCGCGCATCGTGCGACACAAACACACATACACGTATACGCTATGCCGATCTTTGTGCGCACAGACACAAAGACATGACATCAAACAGACTGACAGACCAGAAAATAGACAGGCAGACAGATAGCTATGCATTTCGATGTAGAAAGAGATGAATAAATAGACTAGGAGCGAAGCCAAAAGTTTGAAAAAAATAGTACTGGATTCTTCACATTAAAAACAATCAGTCGTCTAATCAATGAGGCATCTGAACCAAGTATACATATTTAAACATTTATGTATTTATGATTTTGTTTTAAAGATCTGATGTCTCGGATTTAGTGCTTGCCTGCAACTTAAAGAAATGGCTTGTTCGCTGCCCAGCATAAATGGTTGAATCGTTGTGGGGGTGTCAGTGGTTCATTGTCCCTTCCTTTCATTCCTTACTTGCCATTTCGAGACCTTACCAGAGCATAGGGTTTTGTGCAGGCTTAAGGATAACTGTTGACGGTTTAGGGTGGAGCGCACACGGGATTGTTTGAGTGCAACGAATTTCTCTTGAGAGAATTCCAAACATACTTTCACCTCTCAGCTATGAAGAAAAGTCACTTCACGTCGCGTGACATTAAGTCAAGTCAAGTCAGGTGAAGCCAAGTCCAGTCCAGTCCAGTCCAATCCAGTTCAGTCCAGTCCAGTCCAGTCCAGTCTAATCCAGTCCAATCCAGTCCAGTCCAGTCCAGTCCAGTCCAGTCCAGTCCAGTCTAGTCCAGTCCAATCCAATCCAATCCAATCCAATCCAGTCCAATCCAGTCCAGTCCAGTCCAGTCCAGTCCAATCCAGTCCAGTCCAGTCCAGTCCAACCCAGTCAATCCAGTCCAATCCAATCCAGTCCAGTCCAGTCCAGTCCAGTCAATCCAATCCAGTCCAGTCCAATCCAATCCAGTCCAGTCTAGTCCAGTCCAGTCCAGTCCAGTCCAGTCGTCAGTCCAATCCAATCCAATCCAGTCCAGTCCAGTCCAGTCCAGTCCAGTCCAATCCAGTCCAGTCCAGTCCAGTCCAGTCCAGTCCAGTCTAGTCCAATCCAGTCCATCTAGTCCAGTCTAGTCCAGTTCAGTCAATCAGTCCAGTCCAATCCAGTCCAATACAGTCCAGTCCAATCCAGTCCAGTCCAGTCCAGTCCAGTCCAGTCCAATCCAGTCCAGTCCAGTCCAGTCCAGTCCAGTCCAGTCCAATCCAGTCCATCCAGTCCAGTCATGTAAATCATGTCAAGTCAAGTCAAGTAAGGTCAAGTCAAGTCAAGTCAAGTCAAGTCAAGTCAAGTCAAGTCAAGTCAAGTTTATCATCTCCAAAAGAGAATTTACATAGTCAAAGTAAAGTCAAGTCAATTATTATCTCCAAAGAGTAACTTGCATACCCAATTCAGTCCATTCAAATCAAGTCAAGTCAAGTCAAGTCAAGTCAAGTCAAGTCAAGTCAAGTCAAGTCAAGTCATGTCATGTCGAGTCATGTCGAGTCGAGTCGAGTCGAGTCATGTCATGTCATGTCATGTCATGTCATGTCATGTCATGTCATGTCATGTCAATGTCATGTGTCAGTCGAGTCGAGTCGAGTCGAGTCGAGTCGAGTCAAGCCAAGCCAATCCAAGCCAAACCAGTCCAAGTCAGCCGTGGGTGGGTGCCCGTTTGGGCAGACAAAAAACATAAATAAATAGCCCACGACGATTTTGAAAGGACTGATGGGAAGAGCTGAGGCGTATGTCCTCAATGGGAAGTCTGGGAACACACAGTGGAGTCTCATCCACTTTACAGACGCGTCATTGAGAGTGTTACTCAAATCTCATGACCAGCACCCTGTAGGTGGCTGTACATCTCGGGCCTGGTTGACGCCAACGTATACCATGACAGTAAATGTAGAGTACAGCCTCGTCACGCAGGCTCAAACCAAGATGGAAATGCATAGCATCATTGTTACCATCCTTGTCATCACCATCATCATGGCAACTGTAAAAAACTGTCCAGCGTCTGTGGCCATTAAAGTGGCGTAGAAAATGGGACAAAGAGAGAGAGAGAGAGAGACAGAGAGAGTAAGAGACAAGAGATAGAGAGACAGAGAGACAGAGAGACAGAGACAGAAATAGAGAGAGAAAGAAAGAGAGAGACATAGAGAGACAGAGAGAAGAGACAGGGAGACAGAGAAAGACAGAGAGAGAGAAAGACAGAGAGAAAGAGAGAGACAGAGAGAGCAGAGACAGACAGACAGACAGCAGGCAGGCAGAGAGAGAGAGAGAGAGAGAGAGAGAGAGAGAGAGAGAGAGAGAGAGAGAAGACAGACAGACAGACAGAAAGAAAGAGAAATTAACACAGAAAGTTAACTGCCTAAGTGCAATCATCCTAAGAACAAACAAACAAACAAACAAACAAACAAACAAACAAACATTCACAACAAACAAACAAACATTCACAACAACTAAACCAGCACATCAACCCAAGCGATGACCAGCGAAAGACCTTGATCACAACGCAGACCACTCCAGCCGGGCAGACAAAGGTTAGGACAGTGACCAGTTACTTTGTCACAAGGTCTCGGTCCAGAACACGCTCCACAGGTTTCCGAACAGTTGGGACCCCACGTGAGGTACCTACACACTGATGGTTGGACCAAACACAACGTATAAATTATGACCCAAACAAGAAATCGTCAGAGCAACAATTATTCAGTTGACAGTTATTGATCGTCATAATTGAAGATAACGGGATTATACAAGTCACAAGATACAACGTTAAACGATAAGAATAGCTCATTCTTAGCTGATATTTTAATGGTTCAATTCATGTCTTGTTTTCTTTGTTGTAGTTTTTGTTGGATTTTTGTTTCAAAGGTTAACAACCCTGTGAAGCTAAGCTAACTATCTAGTTTTGTGATGTTTCCGAATTTCAAGAAAACCATGGACATTTCGTGTGCAATCGCTGATACGCAGATGTATGTACACGCACGAACACGCATAGATGTATGTACACGCACGTACACACGCATATACACTCACACATACAAACAGGCACAAACGGATCCGCTCAGACACACAAACACACATACATACACACGCTCATACAAACACACATACATGCGCACACTCACACACACACTCACACACACACACACACACACACACACACACACACACACACACACACACACACACACACACACACACAATGCACGCATACACAACACATACACATACACAATCTCTCTCTCTCTTTCTCTCTGTCTGTCTGTCTGTCTGTCTCTCTCTCTCAACGACTCTCTACAGACACAGACACCACAGACACAGACACACACACACACACACACACACACACACACACAACACACACACACACACACACACACACACACACAGCACCACCCCACAGCACCATCTTGCTTTCACGCACGGACACCTCTTTAACTACTACATAGAGACAAATCACGCTTATCTTCTCAGCTTTTGTGTTGTACTATTAGACTGCAGAATACGATAGTATAAGTATCATTGTGTTGTTACCTGAAGAGCTTATGTTTTGCACGGTTATGTAGTTCGTCACCTGTGTTGCTACTAATCAAAATTTCATCTTATGAGAAAAAAAGAACAGTTTTGAAAAAAAAAAAGTAAAAGATGTTCAAGTTCATATATAAAGCGAAAAGAATTCTTTTGCTGAGCAGAAGAATGTTCGAGTTCACATTTTAAGACAAACTATCTGTTCTGTAAGAATTAATGGTATTCAAGTTGACATCTCAAGAGAAAATAATATCTTTGTAAGATGAAAAACTATCAAATAGACTAGTTTTACAAACATCAAGACTGTTTAAGTTCACATTCTAAAAGAAAAGACCGTTTTGTAACGATAAACAAATGTTCACATTTACACCTTAAGAGAAAAGAACGAATTTGTAAGAGTAAAATGATGTTTAAATTTACACGTAAAACCAATATAACTGTTTGGCAAAGTGACAAAACATGTTCATATTGTCATTTGGGGAGAGCAGAACAGTTTTGCGAGTACCAACACCAATCAAATTCATCGCGTAAAAGAAATTAACTGTTTTGAATACTGAACACTTCTAAGTTCACATTTTCAGGGAAAAAATCAGCAAGAAAAAAGTTGAATCTGCATCTTACGAAAAAAAACAACCAGAACGGGTTTGATAGAAACACTGAATATTTAAATTCACATTCTGGTAGAAAATAACTGTTTTCCAAGGACGAAAAACTGTACAAGTTCTTATCATTAGAAAAAAAAGTTCTGCACAAATAAAGGCTATTGAGGTTTATATTTTAATAAGATAACAATCATTTGCAAGGATGAGAAAATGTTAGTGTTAACACCTCAAGAGAAAATAACTCGTCTGCAGGGACAAAATAAAATAAAATATATCAATATGTAAACGTTTACATTTTAAGACAACACTGAAAACCATTTTTAACTTCACATCTTAAGACACACACACACAAAACTGTTTTCCAAAGTGTTCACGTTCACAGCTTAAGAGAAAAAAAGTCTTTTGCAGGGACTAAAAGATGTTCAACATCATATTTCAAACCAAAAGAAGGTTTTACAAAGTGAAAACAACGTTCAAGTACATATTTAAACCAAAACAAGAAAACTGTTTTGCAGGTTAAAAATGCATAAGTTCACGTGTGAAAGAAGAGAACTTGATCTGCAAGGAAGAATGTCAAGACTCACCTGCATCAGGATTGGAGAGAACAGAATAGAGAGCAGAGAGCAGTGGGTATTGTCCCTGACCACACGAGGTTCCTGTAAAGTCGTCCATGTCTAGTGACCATAGCATCACTCCACCCAATCCCCGCCCTGCCACATACTCTGCCTGACAACACAATCATGATTGTTATTATTATCATGAACACTGACCTGTAATTAAAATAACCTTAGGCTGTGTACAACATCAATTAAAACACTACAAAAAAAGTTAACCTTAAATACAAATCACAGTAGAAAACTGAAGAAATTCAAACAGGCAATACGGTCCATTATGGAAATAGAATCCCGTTTACAGAATTTACGGAGGCATGCTCTTGATTATCTTTCTATTTCAGAAACTGCTTCGAATAGGCATAGTGGCTGCCCAGAGAAGGCTGCATAACTGATGGTGGTAGGTGAATGTGGCGGAAAGCTTTGTTGAATTGTACGAATGTTGTTGCTGTTAAGATAGTCGACAAACATTGAAGGCATGTGATCACGAGGAATGTTTGGAAGAGGCAAAGTGAAAGTGTTACCAAGAATTGGGAAAGAGGTATGAAATAGTTGTTTGTAATAACGAAGATACCAATCTGAATCTTGAGGGAATAGTAGGCAGTCACAGCCTTTTCAACTAGATCAGCAATGTTCTGATTCACAGAACCACATATCTGCTTGTGTATATAAGCAAATCATAACAACAACAACAACAACAATAATAATGACAACAACAACAACAACAACAATAATGATAATGATAATAGTAACAACAATGATAATAATAATAATAATAATAATGATAATGATAATGATAACAACAGCAACAACAATGCATTCCTACTACCTCTCCTGTTACTAATCCTCTTCCTCCTACCACTACCACCACCACCACCACCACTACTACTACTACTACTACTAACTACTACTACTTCTACTACAACTGATGATACTAGGAATCGGAAGAAATACACTGAATGAGAGGAAGGATAGAAAGTTTAAAAGCTTAACAGCATGTACGCACACGCACAACACACACATCAATTTCTTTCTATGTCTGTGTTTCAACATACGCATTTATGCACACACACGTACACACACACACACACACACACACACACACACACACACAACACACACGCACGCACGCACACGCACACACCACACACACACACACACCACACACTTACAGATACACGCACGCACACATGGACACACATATACATATACATTCAGTGTGTTAAGTTGTAATCCATGGTATGTGTGTATATATGTATGTGTGTGTGTGTGTGTTTGTGTGTGTGTGTGTGTGCGTGTGCGTGTGTATGTACGTGTGTGTGCATAAATGCGTATGCTTGAAACACAGACATAGAAAGAAATTGATGGGAGAGAAAGAGAGAGAGAGAGAGAGAGGAGAGAGAGAGAGGGGAGAGAGAGAGAGAGAGAGAGACCGACAGACAGACAGACAGAGACAGAGACAGACAGGCAGACAGAGAGAGACAGAGACAGACAGAGAGAGACAGAGAGAGAGTCAGACAGAGACGAGACAGACAGACAGACAGACAGACTGAAACTGAGACAGAGACAAGACAGAGACAGAGACAAGACAGAGACAGAGACAGAGACAGAGACAGATACAGAGATAGCGACAGAGACAGAGACAGAGACAGAGAGGCAGAGAGAGAAAGAGACAGACAGATACAGACAGACCACACAGAAAGAGACAGAAAGAGAGACAAAGAGAAAGCACACGAACGGAGGCATAACAAACCTTTTCAATAAAGCTCCGAACGTTGTCAATGCTGATCCACACCAGTTGATCCGGCATTCCGTCAACAGTTTCCGTCCCGTATATGTAGGGTACCCCTTCGTATGTTAGCCACACCTCCGCCCATCCATCATCTTCCACTTTCTTACAGTACTGCCAACAAGTAGGACAACGCTCAGAAATTTAGTCTTTTTTTCTGTTCCCTATAATACATAGAATACATAGAAGATTGTCTTGTTGTTCATAAAGGCAGATGGGATGGGGGACAGAGAGCACAAAAGAATATTAAATTTGACCAAGACAATTATGCCTATCTCTTTTATTTTATATTTGTGTGTATTATGAGATCAGACCCAAGATCAGGAAATAACGATTGTATTAGTTTTCGGAACGGGTAAAAGAGGATGGAGGTGGCTCGACGGACATTTTGCAAAGAAAATCTTATAAACTCCTTTTGATACTAACATATGGTTATTTGTGAAAACTCAGAAAACCTTATAAACAAGAACTTTTTGACAATGACACACGAAAGCTAAGATAACTTTATACAAGAATGCTTAGTTCTACTGATATATAGTTATCTGTGAAAGCCAGAAAATTACACATTTCAAGCACTTTTTGACACTGGCATGCAATTTTCTGTGAGACACAGGATAACTCTTCAACCGCAACCGAGCACATTCGCACATTTTGATACTGACATGATTATCTGTAAAAGCCAAAATAACTTTACTGCCGAGCACTTTTTAATATCCAAGATAGCTTTATAATTAAACACTTTTTGATACTGACAAACGATTACATGTAAAAAGCCAAAGTAACTTTATAACAAAAGGCTCTTTTGGATAATGGCATATGATTACCGTGAAAGCCAACTTTATAACTAAGCAATTTTGTGATACTACATACATTATTTACAAAAACAACAAAAAATAACAAAGTAACCAAGCATTAACTGAATCTGACAGACGGTTATCTATGAAAACCGAGACAACTATAAACAAAAGCTTTGTGATACTGACGTATGGATGTATGTGAAAGCCAAGCTAAGTATATACGACACAAACACTTTTTAATCCTCACATTCGGTTATTTTTATGAAAGCCACTATAATCGTTTACCAAGCACTCACTGGTACGGACACATGAACATTTTTGAAAACCAAGATAACTTTATAACCGAACACTCACCTATGATTATCTGTTAAAGCCAAAACAACACTATAACCAAACGATTTTGATACTGACACAAAGTTATGTACGAAAGCAAAGATAACTTTATAGCCAGACACTTTGTGATACCAACACAAAGTTATTCATGAAAGCCAAAGTAAGTTCATAATCAAGCACTTCCTGAAAGTGACAAATGTTTATCTGTGACATCCACGATACGTTTATAGCCAAACATCTACATAACTTTTTATACAAGCACGTTCTGATACTAACACAAATGAATTATGAAACCTTAAGCAAACTTTATACGCAAGCACTGTTTGATACTGAAATACAACTACCTGGATACGCCAAGATAACTTAATAAACAGGCATTTGTGATACTAACACATTGCAATGTGCAAAAATCAACCGACACGTGCGCAAAGCAGGCATCGGGGATGGAGACGAGTGGAGGAGCGATGGACAGATAGTTAACAGATAACGTAATAGTATTAACTCTTTTACAACCAAGCACATGTATGTATGTACTGCTCCGACGTTCTGAGGCTGTATAGATTTTGCCTGTGGGTTGCCACTGAGCATGCGGAAACGAGCTTGCCATAATGTCAAACATGGCCACTCAAAACTAAGAGAGATGAAATAAACAGCAAGTTAAAGGTTGTTCCTACAGACTCTGCAGTCGATGGAAAGATGATAGAGGTTCTAACATTTTCTTGGAACTAGCATAATTGAGGGAGGTGCTCATGTTCTTTACTTCCTTATTTTCCTTCCACTGTGTCCGATGTTTCCAAAGAAGATCAGGTACCCATTTACACATGGATGAATTAGGGCTGTGTATCCAAACAAGTACTACTGCTACCAGAACCTCTCTCTCCCTCTCTCTACCCATCTCTCTCCCCTCTCTCGTCTCTCTTTTTTTTTATCTCCCTCCCTCTCTCTATCTTTTTTTTTTATCCAAATCTCTCTTCTTTTCTACGCTGTATAACAAATCCCAAAACTCGAAATCTCCGGTAATTATCGTTATCAAGTGCTCGTTATCGGTACCAAGTTATCCCTATAATTTTCTGAGCCCTATCAGTACAACTCCGTACATATCAAGTTATAACCTGATAAATGAGTCTGTTTCTGTGCGTAAAACATGTCCGACACTAATACAGTTGACCTTTCATTATCAATTACCAGTTCCCCCTCTGTTGGATTTTATGCTCGTGTATCTTTTTTTTTCTTCTTATTTGTACGTTTGTGATGCTCTTATAATACATTTTGTCTCATTCCTCTTCTTTTGATTAGTGCAATTCGCTTTTACTCGCATGCTGATATAGCATGTTCAAAGTAACAAAGCTAACTCTAAGACACGTTTGTTGAAACGTAATGCTCCTATCCTTGAGTAATAGCATATTTTCAATACTCGTTCATGTCTGTAAAAGGAATTAACCCATTTCACTAATCAAAGAATGTTGAATTGCATCGTACAGCACAGAGGCATAAACTTATTCTTACCTCATAGAAAGCGTAAACCCCCGGATCATGGTGACGGGACCTTTAACCACGGGCAGAAAGGTGTTAGCGGGATCGCCAGGTGTGTGCAGGTCAGCGCTGGTCATTTTCTGGACGTGACCAAAGGCCGCCATACCCAGCACCAGTTTGTGGATAGGTAGTCCAGCCGCCAGATACAGTTCCACGACTTCATGCTGCAGACAAAGGGTTAATGTAATATGTGGATGGTAGTCCCGCATTTAGGGCACAGTTCCACAATGTCATGCTGAAGACAAAGAGTTAATACAATCTGTGGACTGGTAGTCCCGCTTTAAGGTATAGCTCCACCCACGGTTTCATGTTGAAAACAAAGGGTTAATACAATCTGTGCATTGGTAGTTCCGCAGTGAAGTACGGTTCCACGATTTCATGCTAAAGACAAATGGTTAATGCCATGTGTGGGTTGGTTGTCCCATTTTAGGGTACAGTTCCACGATGACATGCTGAATACAAAGGGTTAATGCAATGCATGGATTGGTAGTCCTGCTGTAAAATACAGTTCCACGATTTCGTTCTGAAGACAAAGGGTCAATGCAATTTGTGGATTGGTAGTCCTGCTTTTAGGGCACAGTTCCACCAACGATTCATGCTGAAGACAAGGGGTTAACACAATATGTGTTTGGTAGTTCTGCAGTGAAGTACAGTTCCACGATTTCATGCTGAAGACAAAGGGTCAATGCAATTTGTGGATTGGTAGTCCCGTTTAGGGTACAAGTTCCACGATTCATGCTGAAGACAAAGGGTCAATGCAATTTGTGGGTTGGTAGTCCTGTTTTAGGGTAATTCCACGATTTCATGTAAGACAAGATTATAGCAATCGTGTGTAGTCCCGTTCAGGGTATATTCCACCTCGATTCATACTGAAGACAAGGTCATGCAATTTGTGGATTGGTAGTCCCCTTTTAGTGTACAGTGCCACGATTGTTGCTGAAGACAAAGGGTTAATGATTTTGGTTTTCTCTTTGTCGGCACACTTCAAACGCACACTATTCACAAACAAACAAGTAGACACAGGTAACAATCGTCTTCTGTTCAACAACCATTACAATGACATTCTGCTTATTTCATTCAAAAATGTAGTAATTAATGACAGTACATTGCGCTGCTGTAGTAACTCTCTCTCTCTCTCTCTCTCTTCTCTCTCTCTCTTCTTTCCTCTCTCTTCTCTCTTTCTCTCCCCCTTTTCTCTCTTTCTCCTCTCTCTTCTTTCCTCTCTCTCTCTTCTCTTTTCTCTTCTTTCTCTCTCTCTTTCTCTCTCTCTTTCTCTCTCTTCTCTTCTCTCTTCTTCTCTCTCTTCTCTTCTCTCTCTCTCTCTCTCTTTCTCTTCTCTCTCTCTCTCTCTCTTCTCTCTCTTTCTTTCTCTTCTCTCTATCTCTTTCTCTCTCTATCTCTCTCTCTTTTCCACTGTCTCTTCTCTCTCTCTTTCTCTCTCTCTCTCTTCTCTCTCTTTCTTCTTTCTCTTCTCTCTCTCTCTTCTCTCATCTTTCTCTCTCTTCTCTCTCTCTCTCTTTCTCTCACTCTCTCTTTCTCTCTCTCTTTCTGTCTCTCTCTCTCTGTCTTCTCTCTTTTTTCTTTCTCTTTCTCTCTCTCTCTCTTCTGTCTTCTCTCTTTTTTCTTTCTCTTTCTCTCTCTCTCCTCTCTGTCTTCTCTCTTTTTCTTCTCTTTCTCTCTCTCTCTGTCTTCTCTCTTTTTTCTTTCTCTTTCTTTCTCTCTCTCTCTGTCCCCTGTGTCTCTCTCTCCTGTCTCTCTTTCTGTGCACGTATGTGTATTTAAGAGTTCCTATTGTTTTCAGATGCATGCATGCACTGTGCAGGCTGTAAAGTTGCTACACAGTCTGTATACTCTGTCTATGGTGGGCATGCTTGCTGGATGTTTTCATATAACCACGAGCCAAAGGCTACTGATATGACTTAATGATCTTTACAGTGCTAACTTGATGTTCTCAATGCACAACACACACACACACACACATACACACACACACACACACACACACACACACCCACACACACACACACACACAACACACAACACACACACACACACACACACACACACACACACACACACACACACACACACACACACACACACACACACACACACACTCACACACACACACACACACACACACACACACACACACACACACCGCGCACACATACACACACACACACACACACACACACACACAACACACACACACACACACACACACACACACACACGTAGTTTAGGCTCTGACACGTCTACTCTTGTATTAACCAGGGCGACAGAGAAAAGCTCTCCCCTTTACCCACCAGTTTAGTATTGCTTAAAATTCTTGGATCCTCTGGTCTAATTTTGTAACTTTTGAAAACAACAACAACAAACAAGCAAACGAACGAACGAAGAAAGAAAGAAAGAAAGAAAAAGGAAAGAAGGAAGGAAGAAAGAAAGACAGAAAGAAAGTAGAAAACAAACAAACAAACCAAAACAAAAACAAACCAAACAAACAAACAGACTAGCAAACAAGAAAGAAAGAAAAAAAAAAAAAAGAAAGAAAGAAACAAACAAACAAAAACCACACTTGTTTTAACTACTACTTGTTCTGCAGACGTAATTATATTTGCCAGGGTGATTAATAAATACATAAATCTGAATAAACGACCAAATAGAGCCATTATAAATGACCAATTAGAAACACAAATATATAATGAAATAAAGATAAACAAACAAATAAATGAATGATAATTAACTGACTCACTAAGTAAGTAAGTAAGTAAGTAATAAACTACATAACTACATAATAAGTAAACTAATAAACTAAGCAACTAACTAAACTAAAACTAACTAACTAACTAACTAACTAACTAACTAACTAACTACCTGTGAAGTGAAACTGTCCGGGGAGCAGATTTTCCAGGGTAGAGAGGACTGTGGTGACCCAAGGTTTTGGACCAAGACCCGTAGAAGTTATAGCTGGTAACTGTAACGTAGTCAGCCAACCTACAGATAGACACTGAATGACATCAACAACAACAACAACAACAACAACAACAACAACAACAATGGCAACAAAATGGCAACAACAACAGCGCGACAGCGACAACAACAAGACTGACAAGAACAACATTAACAGCAAACAACAGCAATGACAGCAACAACAGCAGCAGCGACAACAACAGCAACAAAAAATAATCATCAACAACAATAAAAACCCAACCCAACAGCAATAGCAACAATGACAGTAACAACAACAATAATGGCAACAACAACAACAACAACAACAAAAGAACAACAGCAACAACAACAGCAGCAGCGTCAACAACAATAATGTTAATATTAACAACAACATCAGCAATAAAAACAAAAGCATCAACAACAACAACGACAGCAGTAACAGCATGAACAAGAGCAAGAACAAGAAAACAACAAGATCAACAACAAATATAGCAACAACAACAACAACAAAACAACAATAAGAACAAAACAATAAAAACAACAACAACTGCCGCAACAATGACAAACAACAATATCAACAACAATAACACTAACAACCACCGCAACAACAATATAACAACAAAGGTAACAGCAACAGCAACAACAACAACAACAAGAGACAATATCAAATGGCAACAACAGTAACAACAACGATGACGATGATAACGATGTCAACGACAACACTAGCAACAAGTTAAGGGCAGTTGCCAGGAGCGTTTTACATTATTATGAAACGGGAACTTGAAAAAAAATGGTCAAGCCATTCTGATGATCTCCCTTTTTATACAATAAACTTACTTTAAAAAACAACATCTTTTATATTTCTTGGGATTACTGTGACCCTAAAAATCTATCAGATGAAACAGAACTAGAAGTGATAATGGTAAACAACCCCACAGTGACAACAGAATGTAAATATTATTAGAAGTTCCCCCCAAAGTGCTGTTTAGACACCCTTCTCATAATTATTAAGAATAGGCAATTCTAAATATCTATGATTACTTATTTGTTATTTATTTATTTATTTATATTTGTTTATTTGTTTGTTTGTTTGTTTATACATTATGTTTTTATTTATGAGTTGTCAAATCATTCATTCACGTATCTATTGAATCGTTCTCATTCTTTTCTAGGAGGGGGGGGGGGACGTCAACGTTACCAGTTACTTCCAGACTTATGCTTCCACGATTCCGCTGCGATGTACTTCTTTGGCTCAGCTTTGGTAAAGATCCATCCACAAATAGCCGAGGAAACCTTGCTGACAAATTCTTGTCACAGACAGGCACTCAGACACAGAGACACTCACACAACTCTTCGATCGGTATGAAAGTCTCCTGCCACCATCACCCCCTATATTAGGTTTCTTTAAACGAAAGAAAAAGGAGATTGAAAATAACAGACACCGAAAAATTAAGTACAGGAAATTGACGATAGGGTATGCATTAAACCAAGGGAGAAAAAAAAATATATATAGAGAGAGAGGGGAGAGAGAGAGAGAGGAGAAGAGAGAGAGAGAGAGAGACAGACAGACAGACAGACAGGCACAGACAGACAGACAGACAGACAGAGACAGAGACACAGAGAGAGAGACAGAGACAGAGAGAAACAGAGACAGAGACAGAGAGACAAAGACAGAGAAACAGAGAGAGACAGAGAGACAGAGACAGAGAAACAGAGACAGAGAAACAGAGAGAGACAGAGAGAGACAGAGAGAAAGAGGGAAGACATAAAAAACACAAAGAAAACAAAACCACAAAAACATTGTTTATCTGTGAATTTTATACTAATGATAAATAATCTCATAAAACCTGAAAGACAAAATCATACCCATTCATCTTCAGCAAAGTTTGCTTTTAAATGTTTGTATTAAGGTAGCAGGTACAGTGGCGGAGAAGCTATTTTTTGTTTATTTTAGTAACAGTGGATATACATAAGCTAGAAACCTGATTTTTGGCAGAAATCTGCAGGATACATGTCTCTAATAGAAAAAAATATTATTTTGGTAAAATGTTTCATAAAATTTGTGTTGTAATTAATTATGTAAATTAATGTGAAATTTTCGATACCAAAAATAGTGATAGTTTTTGACAGACTAATTCCCAGGGTATAATTCTTTTTGAAGATTTGTTTTTTTTAATATAACCTATATTACAAAATGAAGCTTTTGTCATACCAACTTTTTGATATCCAGTTTTGTCTTCATTCTATGGGCGTATAAAATTCGCGTTAAATGTCATTAAAATTTTTTACACTTTTACAAGCTTTATTACTAAACTATACAAGTTATCCAAAATCTGGTATGACACAAGCTAGCTGTTAGTATGATAAAGCTTTGTGCCAAAATTCATGCAGATTGGTTAATATTTGTACGCACTAGGAACGCAAAACGACAAAAAAAAGGTCAATTTTGACAAACGTTGATTTTCAGGAGATTTTTGGGTCACCCCAGCCTTACTAAAAAAATT
The DNA here is from genome assembly GCA_030674185.1 of Monoplex corrugatus. NCBI lineage: Eukaryota > Metazoa > Mollusca > Gastropoda > Littorinimorpha > Ranellidae > Monoplex > Monoplex corrugatus. The sequence continues at coordinate 36,309,122 of CM060306.1, forward strand.
CCTGAAGCAAATCTGTTTGTTTTTCAGCAAAATGCTTTGAGGATATAGTGTAGAAATGATTTTTCTGTGTTAAAAAAAATATAGGAAGTAGTAATTCCAAAAAGTCAAATTTCTCATCTTCCCCACTGTACCTGCTACCTTAAGTTAAAATATTACCCTTGATTTTGACGAGTCTTTGACCTGTTTCGCAGTCGACAAACCCAGACGTCTACATACCACAACCACTATCATACCCTACTATATATACACATACACACACCAGGCAGAACCACTCCAGTTTTTCGAGCACTCATGAAAACGTGCTAGTTGTAAACTGTGTATTTTATTATCAGCTGTATAAAAGAATACAGGCATCTTACCTCGGAATAAATATTGGACTGTTTAACTAATAGAAGCTAAAATATCAACAACAACAGTAACAAAAAGAAAAAAACAATAACAGAGAACTAACTAGCCAAACAAGTAATAAGCAACCAAACCACTGATCAGCCCTGCACACATATGCAAACAAACAAACAAACAAACAAAAATACAAATACACATACATACACACACGCACACGCATTCATACTCATGCACGCAAATTGTGTAATGCTTAATCAGAAATGTAGTTGTTGTGCTTGTTTTTTGTTGTTGTTGTTGTGGTTTTATATTTAAAATCTACAGGCTGTTCTATAACCTGAGCTGTCGCTGGGGAGTGAGATGGTAGAGACCTCAACTTCTGTCAGGACCAGCATTGAGAGAACAGTGTCCATCTCCTCTCTCTCTCTCGTTCTTCACTCTCTCCTAATGACCGATGCCTCCCCTAAAGAGGGACAGACACTCACATACAGCTGGGTTGATTGAGATGGTGCGTACAAGGAAAATTAAGAACCCGGTCGCCCGTTTGGGCTATTTCTCTTCCCTAAAGAGGGACAGGCACTCACATGCAGCTGGGTTGACTGAGATGGTGTGTTCAAGCAAAATTGTAAACCCAGTCATCCATTCATTTTCCCACTATATTCCTACAGAGGGATGAGCATCATCTCCTCTCTCTCTCCTTTCTTCACTCTCTTCTAATGACCGATACCTCCCTTAAAGAGGGATGGATACCCACGTACAGCTGGGTTGATTGAGATGGTACGTTAAGGCAAAATTAAGAACCTGGTCGCCATTTGGGCTTTTTCCCTTCCCTAAAAATGGACAGGCATTCACATACAGTTGGGTTGATTGAGATGGTGCATTCGAGCAAAATTAAGAACTGGTCGCCAGTTTGGGCTTTTTCCATTCGCTAAAGAGGGACAGACGCCCACGTACAGCTGGGTTGACGGAGATGGTACGTTCAAGCAAGAGCATGGACCTGGTTGCCCGTTTGTGTTTTATTTTTCTTTCCCTAAAAAGGGACAGACACTCACTTACAGCTGGGTTGACTGAGTTGGTGTGTTCAAACAAGATTATGAACCCAGTCGCTCATTCGTTTTTTTTTCTTTGCTAAAGAGGGACAGGCACTCACATGCAGCTGGGTTGACTGAGATGGTGTGTTCAAGCAAAATTGTAAACCCAGTCATCAATTCATTTTCCCACTATATACCTATAGAGAAATGAACATCATCTCCTCTCTGTCCTTTCTTCACTCTCTCCTAATGACCGATACCACCACCCCCCCCCCTCTTTAAAGAGGGATGGACACCCCCGTACAGCTGGACTGACTGAAACGGTGTGTTCAAGAAAGTTAAGAACCTGGTCGCCCGTTCGGTTTTATTTTTTTCTTTCCCTAAAGAGGGACAGACACCCGTGTACAACTGGGTTGATTGGGATGGCACGTTAAGGCAAAATTAAAATCCTTGTCGCCCATTTGGGCTTTTTCTCTTCCCTAAAGATGGACAGGCATTCACATACAGCTGGGTTGACGGATCATGCAAGATCATGAACCTGGTTGCCCGTTCGTTTTTCTTTTTTTTTTCTTTCTTTCCCTGAAGAGGGACAGGCACTCACATGGAAATGGGTTGACTGAGATGATGTGTTCAAGCAATATAATGAACCCAGTCGCTAATTCGTTTTTGTTCCTAAAGAGGGACAGGCAATCACATACAGCTGGGTTGACTGAGATGATGTGTTCAACCATTCGTTTTTCCCCCCTGTAGAGGGATGAACATCTATATACAGAGAGACTTACTGAGAGGGCATATTAAGCAAGATTGTAAAAAACTCGGTCGCTGATTTGTCTAGCAACCATGCTTTATGGTAAATCAAAATCCGCCAAAATCCTTCCATGTTTGCTTTGGTTTTCGGGAGTGAGTGCTCTATCCACTACCCCAAACCATCACATTCAATGCAAACACGGAACATTCAAAGTTTCAGTACAAAACCAACACTTGGAAAACTGCGTGTGTATATAAAGTGACATACTCGCCGAGCAGTGGCGGGCAGAAAATAGAGACCCTTTCCTTCGTTGCCGCCACACTGGCTGACAGTAGCAGCCTCTGTCTATCTCCTGTCAGTACCTCTTGGTTTATTGCTGTCCTCAGCGCCTGGTGAAAATGCAATGATAAACAGTATATATTGTAGTTGTATATAGCGGTTTTCTCCCAAAAACACATTCCGTCTCACCTGCACATTACACATAATCAGACTTTTTCAGTGGAGCCTAGGAAAAGACAGGCAACATTTAAAGGCCATTTTATGAGGAAAGGGGAATTAGAGCACTTGGTCACACCAGGAAAGCTGGAGGGACTTACAGGGTGGCTGAGGACAGAGAGGGTGGAAGATGTGCTTGCGGCAGCAAGGCATAGATACATATGGAGGGCCATGCTCGCTAACTCCATTCGACAGGGCACTTGATGATGATGATGCTAAACCTTCTGTGAGCTGACCCTGTTCCATTTTTTTAAAATGTTTCCATCATTCTGGTGGAAGGAGCTTAGAGTTGCGTAAGTCCCTCTGACTCCCTTCCCCATTTCAAGGTCTGCCAGCACATTGACTCCCTATTACAAGCCCCTGCCAGCACAATGACTCCCTTCCCCATTTCAAGTCCTTACCAGCACAATGACTCCCTTCCCCACTTCAAGTCCTTACCAGCACAATGACTCCCTTCCCCATTTCAAGTCCTTACCAGCACAATGACTCCCTTCCCCATTTCAAGTCCTTACCAGCACAATGACTCCCTTCCCATTTCAAATCCTTACCAGCACAATGACTCCCTTACCCATTTCAAGTCCTTACCAGCACACTGACTCCCTTCCCTATTTCAAGTCCTTACCAGCACATTGACTCCCTTCCCCACTTCAAGTCCTTACCAGCACAATGACTCAATGCCTCCCTTCCCCATTTCAA
>CM060306.1:36322433-36329933 GCA_030674185.1 Monoplex corrugatus
GGAGGGATGCTTGGGGCAAAGAGAGATAGAGACAGATGGAAGTCCATGATCGCCAACGCCATACGGCAGGGCACCTGATGATGATGATGCAGGCGGTACGCTGCTGCACAGTCTGCATACTCCATCTTCTGTGAGCGGGCATACTGGATGATCACAGGTTTCTATGAGCCACAGGGCACTGTCATGACTTTCAGGATCTTTAACTTGCATACTTGATGCCCTACAAGTGTATACACATGAAAGGGGTTTAAGCACTAGCAGGTCTGCACATATGTTGACCTGAGAGACAAGAGAATGAATTCTCCACTTTTCACCTACCATGCAGGAAGTATCTAGGCAGGAATCGAACCCCAGGCCTTCCGAGTAGAAGTCTGACATACAAGTGTTATCCCTATAACTATCGCACACGACATGGGATAATCAAAACATATTCAAATGGTACAACGAATTATCAGGACACATTCGGATGGTACAACGGATTATCAAAACATATTCAGATGGTACAACGGATTATCAAGACATATTCAGATAGTACAACGGATTTTCAACACATATTCATATGGTATAACGGATTATCAAGACACGTCCAGATGGTACAACTTTCTATATCTTTCATCTTAAAGTAAACAAAGAACCAAACAATAAAACCATTTCCACCTTTGTAATATGTAATGTCGTTTAGCGTATCATCCAACATGCATAGGATGATAATTATAAATGGATACATATATACAAAACCCCCCAACTCTTTTGGTACTTGTGCTTGGTGCTTTTAGTTCTTCGTATGTATATGAGCTGTACAGCTCAAATGACTGTCTTCAGATCAGGTATTCCAGTAGTATTGTTTTAATTTTATGTTCTTGATCTTTGTTTAGAAAAAATAATAAAATTCATTGTTTGTTTGTCAGACGCATTTTCGTTTTCGTTATGTACAAATTGGCAGTGCAGCTTTCGAACAACAGCGACTTTTATACAAAAACAAAATAAATAAACATGCATATAACTGAACATGTAATGATAGCATATATCGGGTTATAATTTTAAGCCAGTTTTATTTGAACTGAAGCGTTTGTAAGGAAATAATGTAGGCAAACTAGTCAAAGTATTTTTCTTTTCTCTTTTCCGCTCAGATTTAACCCTTTGACTTCCACACCATATCCACCAACTGCAAAAACTTAACCCTTTGATTCCCTCACCCTATCCACCACCTCCCTGCAGGAAGCTGGTGGATAGGGTGAAGGAATCAAATGATTACGTCTTTGCTTTGCTAGCATGGTTGGCAACGCAATTGCTAGTGGACATGGTGCGGCAATCAAAGGGTTAAAACTGGAACACAGAACACAGATGCACACACGCACACACGTACGCTCACACACAAATAAACACACACACACAGCGCGTGCACATATACATACACACACAGACACACACACATACACAGACACAGACAGACAGACACACAGACACACCCAGACACACACCCAGATACACACACACACACAGACACACACACTCACACACACACACACACACACACACACACACACACGCACACACACACATACACACACACACACACACACACACACAATTTTTGGTCCTACAAAGCTAGAGCTCTGCATAAATAACGTGATATTAGCACATCAAATACCACAAATCCAACCACACTGTCCTGTCTACTTTCGCTAATTGTGCGTTTTCACGTTTGCCAAGTTACCGAGAGAAAGGACAAACACACATTAAAATGAACGCAAAGAGAAAGTTTTAGGTTTAGTTTTTCTTTTTCAAGGCGGCACTTAAACACGTACATAGTCGTAATTCCATATTGACGTGCTAAGCCACACCCGTCTAACAATGAGTAAAATAGGTGAGGTAAATGCTTTCAACTTGAACACTATACAATTCTGGGTGGTTTTCTTTACCACTAGAAAACCCGCTGCTAAGTCCGAGAGAGTGAAATTGTCGATTTTCAACATTTCACTTTAACATGTTTCAAGCAAGAATCGAGCCAGTCAATTTGTCGCTTTTCAGCGACACGTTCATTTTTAATTAATCTATTTCAAGCAAAAAGACATGAGAGTGAATTTGTCAATTTTCAACGACATTTACACTTTAACACATTTCAAGCAACAGGCCAGACAGTGAACTTGTCGATTTTCAATTGCACTTTCACTTTAATATATTTCAAGCAAAAAGCGAGAGAGTGATTTTGTCGCTTTTCAGCGACAATTTCATCATTTTTAATCAATTTCAAGCAAACAGCGAGACTATGAATTTGTCCATTTTCAACGAATTTTTCCTTTTAAGATATTTCAAGCGAAAGACGAGAGTGATTTTGTCTATTTTCAACACTTTCACTTTGATACCTTTCAAGTAAAAGAGAGAGTCATTTCGTTGCTTTTCAGGGACACTTTGCTTTAAAATATTTCAGGCAAAAAGCGAGGGAGTGAATTTCTCGCTTTTCAAAGACATTTTCATTTTAATATATTTCAAGCAAAAATACGAGAAAGTGAATCTGTTGATTTTCAACATTTTCATTTTAATATTTTCAAGCAAAAAGTGATAATGATTTTGTCGATTTCAACGACACTTTCATTTAACATATTTCAGGCAAAAAGCGAAAAGAGTGACTTCATCGCTTTTCAGCGACATTTTCTTTTTAACACATTTCAAGCAAAAAAAACGAGAAGCTAATTTTGTCGATTTTCAACAACACTTTACCTTTCATATATTACAACCAAATAGGGAGAGAGTGATTTTGTCGCTTTTCAAAGACACTTCCATTATAACATATTTCAAACAAAAGGCGAGAAGCGAATTTGTCGAATTTCAATGACACTTTCACTTTAATATACATGTATTTCAAGCCAAAGGTTTCTCCTGCTGTTTCCTAAACGGTTGTCTGATGTCCTCCTCGATCTTTAGGGCCAAAAACGACCGTATGCTTTAATCTCGGCCTGTTCATGATTGGGAAAGGTAAAGCACCTAGGGAGAGGAGATGAGCACGGCATGCATAATTCTGGATGAGGGAGGAGCTAGATATGTTCTCAACTAGCTCATTTATACAAGGACAAACCCAACATTTACTGTCATAAACAGTTTTTGTGCAGCAACCTGAAATACTGTAGATCTTAATGCTACCAATTTTGAAGAACAAGGTCTCCCAACAGTGTAAAAATCGCTACTCACAGTTCCGTAGCTTTCGATGGCGTTCTCGCCATCTTCGTCAGCGCTCTAATGCTGTCTGCGTGAATCTCTACTCAGATCTCGCGAACATGGGATGAACCCAGTTCACGAGATCGAATCAGAGAATGGTACACCGGGGGCAGGGTGTAACGGCCCCGGTCCCTGTTGAGCGGGGGGTTTTTGGCTGCGATGTAGATGGCCTCCTTGACTCCTCGCTGGAACCACTTATTTTCTCTGTCCAGGATGTTGACATTGTCCGCACTGAATTGATGTTTTTCGGCGTGTAGGTGAGCTCCTACTGGAGAAGAGTCCCTCTTGTGTTCTGTTAGTCTCTTCTGAAGGGGCGTTCAGTTTCACCGACATAATGTTGGTTACAGTCCTGGCAGTCTATTCTGTATATAATGCCAGCTTTGTCGAGTTTGCTGGTTTTGTCCTTGGGGTGACCAGCTGGCTGCGTATGGTGTTGGAAGGTTTGGAATGTACAGCCACCCCCAGTTTTCTGATCTTTCTGGACAGAGCGTCACTCACACCTCCTACGTATGGGATGGTGATGTGTCCCTTGCGCTGGTGTTGTTTCACTGGCTGTTGGGATGCGGTGTTGGATTTCCTGCCTCCCGGGCTGTTCCAGGCCCACTTTTTGTAGCCCGAGATGGTGAGCACTTTTTTCAGGTGGTTTGTCTCCTTGTCTTTTGCCTCTTGGGTACTGCATATGGTGTTAGCTCTGTGGGTAAGGGTTCGAATCACTCCCAGTTTGTGTTCAAGGGGCTGGTGGCTGTCGAACTGTAAATATTGGTCCGTATGAGTTGGTTTACGGTAGACCGAGAAGGATAGAATGCCATCAGTTCTGGTGATGAGGGTGTCCAGCATGGCTATGGAGTTGTTCTGTTCCACTTCCCTCGTGAATTTGATGGCTGGGTGTTGGTTGTTCAGATGTTCTGTGAACTGTTCGACCAGTTGCTGGGGGAGGATAGTCATGGTGTCGTCTACGTAGCGCCCCCAGTATCGTGGTGGGGAGTGGAAAGAAGCCAATGCTTTCTCTTCAAAATCCTCCATGAACAGGTTGGCTACTATTGGGCTTACTGGGGAGCCCATGGCTGCTCCTTCTTTTTGTTGGTAGAATTCACCTTGGAAGGTGAAGTAGGTGGTGGTGAGGCAGCAGGACAAGAGTTCACATACGTCGTCCACTGTGAGAGATGTACGTTGGTGGAGGGTTTGGTCGTTTTGTAACCTTCGGCGTATGATCTCTATGCTTTCTTTCACTGGTACGCTGGTAAATAGGGCAGAGACATCATATGACACAAGGAGTTCATCATGAGCGAGGGTGTAGTTACTCAGTTTTTCCACTAGGTCAGCACTGTTGTGGATGTGATGATCTGTGTGTCCTACGAGAGGTGATAGGATGTCCGCCACAAATCTAGCCGTCTCATACATGATGGAACCTCTGGATGCGACTATGGGACGGAGGGGGACTTCTTTCTTGTGGACTTTGGGTAGACCATAGAACTTGGGGACGTCGGACACAGTTGGGTATAATTTCCTGTACTGTTCTAATGACAGGCGGTCCGTCTCTTTCAGGCGTTTCAGTGTGTCTTTCAGTTTGTTGGAAAACTTGGAAGTAGGATCTTTCTTGAGGCGTTCATATGTTGTAGTATCTTCCAGAAGTTGTAGATCTTCTTTTCCTTTCATTTTCAAAACGTTTATAAATGCTGTATATACTCTATGCTTCTCATCCTATGACTCATTATCATATGTGTGTTGACCATCGTCCTTTTATTCAGCTCATGTGCATAACTGGTTGGGGTTTCTCCCAGTCCCTAGTTCATCTGTGTGATTCTCTGTTTGTTTGGTCTTGTTTGCATATTCCTGTGGCATTTACATTTGATTAGATCGTTCTTTGTTGTATAAAAATGAATGTTGTACCACATGATAACGCCTTGAATTGTGATTAAAATTAAACAAAGATACTTTGGAGGGAGAAAATCTAAACCCTTGTTTTGTACTTAATCATGCACTACTTCGTTCTTGAGGTTCTACAAGTATTTCATTCTGCTGACTTGTAAATTCATAGACTGAACATAATGAATGTAATACTGACAATAATATGTACACAGCTTATAGCCCAGATGTGACCATCCACCATGGAATGAATCGTTTGTCACTTCACAGTGTTGGCCAAGAGCAGCCGAAATAGAATGTATGGGTGTCTGGGATCGGTTTTAGAAATTTGATTTTATACTGATGCAATTCTTCCTGCACGTCGTACTATGTGTAAATCCCTATCATTGTAATTCCTTCTTTGTTAAAATGTTATTTGAAAACACTCGCCCAAAATTTACAAGTAATTATGAAGGGCAAAAACATTTTGAAAAAGCCTATTTTCAACAACCAATTATCCCTTCAGTTTCTGCAAAAGTCCCGTCGAAACGCAGATCATGTGATTGACAAGTATGCAAAACTGTAGAAAGATATGGGCTTAACTGTTTAGGAAGAAACTATTGCTAAAATTACAATTCCGTTTTCCTTGTCCCCCCCCCCCCCCCTCAAGACTGTGAATCAGCGGGCTACCATGTTCTGGACACCATATCTCAAAAAGTAAACATTTGATTTAGAAGCGGCTTTATAAATAGAAAGACCACAAACTGAACGTTCAGATTTTCCATAAAATTTATGCATTTGATGAGATGCCCATGCAAGATCCTTGCCATCCGCTGTAACGACTTCATTCCCAACGAAAAAACAAGCAAACAAACAAACAAATCAGCAGTCAGGATACCATCCCACCAGTAACGTCTACAATCTGCAGACGACGCTAGAGCTGGCTGGGCCATGCGTCCAGGCTTTCTCTGTCAGGACCCGCCAACCAAAGTCTTTACTGGACTTGAAGAGGTCTTAGGAAAAAGGGAAGGCCAAAAATGAACCAGCGGCAAAACATCGACCGGGATCTACAACTGGTGAACTGACGATGGAACGATGTGCCTGTCTTGTCAAGGACTGACGATAGAACGATGTGCCTGTCTTGTCAAGGACTGACGATAGAACGATGTGCCTGTCTTGTCAAGGACTGACAATAGAACGATGTGCCTGTCTTGTCAAGGACTGACGATAGAACGATGTGCCTGTCTTGTCAAGGACTGACGATAGAACGATGTGCCTGTCTTGTCAAGGACTGACGATAGAACGATGTGCCTGTCTTGTCAAGGACTGACGATGGAACGATGTGCCTGTCTTGTCAAGGACTGACGATGGAACGATGTGCCTGTCTTGTCAAGGACTGACGTGACAGAAGAACCGTGATGGCCTCATGGGTCTCCAGACGCGGAAGTCGCTACATGTAAGAAAGTAAACTAAAAATGCCCGTCTGCAAGTGACAGTCGACTCGTTCCGTAATAGAAAGTCACACGTTTGTGTCAGATACAATCTCAAGACCATATTGAAGCGTTGTCTTTAAGCACATCATCATCATCATCAGGTGCCCTGCCGCATGGCGTTGGCGATCATGGACTTCCATCTGTCTGTATCTTTTGTTGCCTAAAGCATATCCTCCACCCTCCTCGTCTTCAGCCATTCTGCAAGTCCGTCCAGCATTTTCTACCTGGGTCTACCCGACACTCTGTTTAGGCACAAGGTTGTATGTAATATCAACTCGAAAAAGGTTCTCGGTATTGTATGGCATTTCAACTCGTTTCGTTGTTGAAAGTCACACATTTGTGTCAGATGCAATACAAGATCACCCTGAGGCATTGTTTCTATGCACAAGGTTGTAATGTCTACTTGAAGTAGGTTCTCTGTGTTGTATGTTATTTGTTATTTACGCTTGGGCGCATATGGGATCATCTGCACACCGGAGTATTAAACAACCTGGAATTAAAATTTTAAATGAATTAAACAAAATATGTAAGGTAAAGATGGTACCGTAACCGTGAAAATCTCTTAGGAATGAGGTGGTAGAGACCTTAACTTTCGTCTAGACTAACTTTGAGAGGGCCGTGTCCATCTCCTCTCTTTCGCTGCTTTGCCTTCCCAGCCAAGAGCAGGACCAGGAACCCATTCACAGCTGGGTGGACTGAAACCCACAAGGCAAAATTCGCCCCTGGGTTCTGTGTTCAGTCAAACTAAAAGGCAATTCTTTTCTTCTATGGTCAGTCAAGAGTCCGAAAATAATTATATACAGCAATACTTACATTACTTTATACTGATACGTAGATAATACAGATCAGAAAAAAAGAACGTACCACTCAGCAGCAGAAGAACCAGCATAGACAAACAGCAGCGCTCTGCCATATTGTCCCAACGTAATATTCAGCTATTGATTGT
>CM060306.1:36334933-36337433 GCA_030674185.1 Monoplex corrugatus
TTATCATTTTTTCCTCCAACCTTTATCCCAGGGCATTCTTCTAGGTTTTTCATGATGGTTTCGCTGTAAATTGAAAATAAATCTGGTGACAGAACACAACTCTGCCTGACCCCTCTTTTGATATTTTGGAAAGCTTATATCGTTTTCTATTCTCATTGCTGCTGTTTGTTTCCAACACACATTTGTAATTATTCTTAGATCTTTTCCATTAATATTGAGTCTTTCTATTTGGTTTATAAATTCCTCGTGTCTTACCCGATTGAAAGCCTTGGTATAATTAACAAAGCATAAATATATATCCTTATTCAAGTTGCCTGACCTCTCTATGATAGTTCTTAAGATGCATAATGATATGGTATTAACAATTCCTTCCCCTTTGACAAATCCAAATCGCTCTTCTGCTGTTACTCCTTTGATTCTGTTCCTTGTCCTCATCATGATTATTCTTAAAAGGATTTTTGTTTCTTTAGTAATATTGTCTGGTCCTGGGGCCTTTCCCGGTTTCGTCTTATTCAATGCTGCTCTAACTTCACCTTTCACTATGGATGGTCCTTCAACGTTCTTTCTTATAATGTGTTCTTCGTTTCTGTCATCATTAAAAAGATCTTTAATGTACTCTCCCCATCTATTTAATGGCTCGTCTTTTTCCATGATAAGCGTACTATCTTTCGATTTTAAGCAACCAGTTGATGTGCATGACCTTTTCCTGTGGGCAATTTCTTCAGTGTTTCTGTACATAACGTGTAGCAAAGGAATAATATATTTCAAAATACAAGTTGAATAATTTCACTCTGAAAATAGGAAACGTTTAACTGTATTAAATATTACGCACCATCGAAATAAATTTGGATAACAATGTTGACTCCCAATTCTTCAGAACCTTGTGCCTTAACCACTAGGCCACCCCGACTGCTAGATATGTACGTGAATGTTAACTTACTGAAGTTCCGTTACTGTGTAACTATTTCTAGTTTTCTCTTCTTTGTGCCTGCATGTATTGATGCATACAGTCATACCATAAAAAATCTCTTCATATTTGAATAGTACACCACACACACACACACACACACACACACACACACACACAGCCCGCGCGCGCCACACACACACACACACCTACACACACAAACACACACACACACAAAACACAACACAACACAACACACACATACACACACACACACACGCACACACACATACACACACGCACACACACATACACACACACGCGCACACACACGCACACAAACACACACATACATACACGCTCGCACGCTCGCACACACGCGCACACACACACAGACACAGACACACACAGACACACACACACACACACACGCGCGCGCGCACACACACATACACACACAGACAAACACACACACACACACACACACACACACACCACACACACACACACACACACTTTCTCTCTCTCCCTCTTACAGACACACATATTCCAATTGCCCAAACCAGACACCAAAAATGAACGACGACAAACAGTGGTACAATACAGCATATTATTACAAAAAAACAAACAAACAAAAACAAACAAAAAACAAAAACAAAACAAAAACAAAAAACAAACGAACAAACAAAAGCAACAACAACAAAAAGAAAAAAATGAAATAAGAAAGAAAAAAGAAAGAAAAAGAAAGAAAGAAAGAAAGAAAGAAAAGACAATGTTTCCGGAAAGAATAAAAAAGTGTCAGTAAACATCACTGAAATTCATCGTCGTTACATGCATAATCCCTTCCTTTACAAATCAACACACAATCAGTACATCAATCCAGAACCAGAATATAATATTCATCGGTACCAAAGCATCATTACGTATCATCATCATGCAAGGTTGTTCCTTCATTTTTAATCGTATTCCCCTCGCCCATGGACCATATAAGTTTTGTCCATGTGGCGTTATCGCCATCAGAAACTACCATATTTGATCTACGATGACGTCAAGACGGGGGGAAAAGCGAGATTGGCCGCTCCTTTGAGAAAAGCTCGACGCTTCATAACAGAAGCTATCACTGAAATGACGCCAAGATTTGTTAAAGAAAAACAACCCTTTAAAGATCATAGCCATCATTTTAACACAGTTGCTTCCCTTCATTGACTATAACCGTCATTGTAAAACCACAGTTGCCTCCCGTGCTGAGAGGTAGTGAATCTGAGTTAGGAGAATGGGGGTTTATTCAAGAGAATTTCGGTGCAATCAGACAATTCTTTAACCGCTCTACCAGGTCAGCCATCAGTCATGTGCTTGACTCCTTGAGCCTGCGCAAAGTCTTGAAATCTATAAGGGGCCGAGGGGTGGGAGGTTATTGGATGGGGGGCCGGGGGGGGGGGGAGGGAGTTCAGGACCGATAGAACACAAATCTGTTAGCTTAAGTAGAATGACTGGAACCTTGTTGCCTTGTCTGAGACAAAAAAAAAAAAAAATGATGAAAACATGACATCACAATAGTTTGGCTGGAAGCGACAGGGATATCGGCGTTGATAC
>CM060306.1:36344933-36347433 GCA_030674185.1 Monoplex corrugatus
TCCATCGTTGATCAGGATAATCAGGATAACACCCCCCCCCCCGTTCCCCCTTCATGTGCCACCCACATTCACACAATAATGACAACAATGATGATACTACTACTACTACTACTACTAACGATGATAACAATAACAATAATATAAATAACAATGATAATAATGGTGGTAATAACAAGATGGTAATAATAGTAATAATAATAATAAAAAAAAGAAGAAGAAAATATAATAATAATAATAATAATAATAATAATAATAATAATAATAATAACAACGATGATGATGATATATAAATATTAACATCATCATCATCATCATCAGTACAGTATATCAATGGATAAATAAATAAATAGATAGATAAATAAATAAACAAATAGACAGATAATAGATAAATAAAAAAAATCTTGTAAAAGCTTGAAAGAGCGTGTCCATGTATGCGTGTGCATGTATATATATATATATATATTTTATATATATATATATATATATATATATATATATATATATATATATATATTTATATATATATATATATATCTGTTCCTGTAAATTTTCAAACTGTCAGAAAAGAACTTCACTGAAAAAAATGAATATGTACATACAATAAACAACAATATGAAAATTGCCGGCAAATCCATTACCAAATGGAGCTCTTAACTATATCCGGTTGGTGATCAAAAATGTGTACAGATTCATCCATAAACATATGAGAAATCCTTACCAACAAACACACGCACGCTCACACACGTACACGCACACATACACACACAAACATATATGCGCCCACACACACACACCACACACTCACGGTTGTGCGCATGCGCGCGCGAGCCCACACACACACACACACACACACACACACACACACGCACACGCACACCCCACATACACGCACACACACACACACACACACATTATCAGTTTAATTATAAAAAAGTTAACATCTATGTTGAAATGAAATTGTGCTGTGAGACACACACACGCGCGTGCGCACACACACACATACACACACGCACACACATACACACATGCAATCATGAATACACACACATGTACATGAACCAGGGTCAAAAGGTGCTTTGGGGTGACTTTCCTAATTCAAATCACTGAAATTAATTTTCTTGCCTTTGCACAGCCTGAACAATCCTAGATATTGAGCTTTAAATATCAAATCAAATAGCAGACATGAATTCATGGAGGTTAAACAAATCATTTATTAGCCAGTCAAGTTTATATTTACACTTTACTCAAATTTCAGCCTCCCTTTTACAGATAGGTGTAGTAGGCTGAGAATAAAGTTTGGTGTTAAACCAATGATTGTACCTATGTATGTATTTTTAGTTTCTTATCAAGGTTACTCACTAGTTTATAATTTCATTTGGGTTTCTGCCTATTTTTGGGGATATATTCTGCAATATTAAAGTGTAAATATAAGGTTTCATTCGAGACACTTTTGTGTCACAGGCCTACAGTTCTTTGATCAATCACAGTGGGGAAAAAATGATTAAAAACTGCAATGAAATAGGGGTTTTCAAGTTTTATGCATAAACTGTCTGAATGGAACTCATCAGCATTGCAATCAAATGGATACTTTGGAAACTATTTGAGTTTTTAGCGTTCGTGTGACACCTGTCACGGATGAAACTATGAGCTACTGCCTCTGGAAAAGCCAAATGATTTGTTCAACCACCATGAATTCATGTCTGCTATTTGATTTCGCATTTAAAGTTCAATATATAGAATTGTTCAGGCAGTGCAAAGGCAAGAAAATTAGTTGCAGTGATTTGAACTAGGAAAGTCACCACAAAGCACCTTTTGACCCTGGCTCATGTACATACATACATACATATATACATACATACACTACACATACATACATACATACATACATGCATGCATACATACATGCATACATACATACATAACATACATACATACAACACATATACATACACACACATACATACATACATACAAACATATCATACATACACACACACACAACACACACACACACACGCACGCACGCACACACACATATCACACACACACACACCACACACACACACACACACACACACACACACACACACACACACACACACACACACCACATCCTCCACCCTCAGACCAATGTAAACAAACCCCGATATCCCTTAAAACTTTCAAAGAAAAACAAAACAAACAAAAAAACACAGGAACCCGCACAATTATCAACAAATACAAAAAATAATGAAAAGTAATAAAAAAAAAAAATCCTGCTACGGTCGCCCTAGGTGCATAGGTTCGTCTTCTAAGCCTTCATCGTCTTCGTCGGCGTATTCGCCTTTCGTTTGCGAGAGAGGAAGAGGAAGACGAGGCCTGCAAGGACGAAGATGACGAAGACGATCCAGGAGAGGACGAAGGAGTAGCCATAGGATGTATGTGCCTGGGTGGGAACTCCGTAGGGCATGTTGTCCCCCTTTGTGCTCGGCTGTCTTCGTGAAGACTTCGTTCAGCACGA
>CM060306.1:36354933-36357433 GCA_030674185.1 Monoplex corrugatus
GAAAAGAAAGAAAGAGGAGAGAGAGAGAGAGAGAGAAGAGAGAGAGAGAGAGAGAAGAGAAGATGAGGGGTATACACGAAGCATCAGATCGGTCAAACAGTCGAATGCTGCAACGTGGGAGGTCGCCGCAAGGTATGAATGCAAAGTCTCCATATGTTGTCGATAAAAACCACCTCCTCCAGCGTTTCTACACGCCCTGCATCCCCCACACCCCTTCTCTCTGTCTGTCTGTCTGTCTGTCTGTCTGTCTGCATGTCTGTCGTCTGTCTGTCTCTCTCTCTCTCTCTCCTCTCTCCCCGCTCTGTCTCCCCATCTCTGTTTGTTTGTCTGTCTCACTCTGCTCTCTCGTCTCTGTCTTTCTCTCTTTCTCTGTCTCTCTCCCTCTCTCTCTTCTCGCTCTCTCTCTCTCTCTCCTACCAAACACATACACACACACACACACACACACACATATATATATATATATTATATATATATATATATATATCTGTCTGTTTCTCTCTTCTTCTCAATCTCTCTCTCTCTCTCAATCTCCCCCCCCCCCTCTCTCTCTCATTCACACACACTCTCTCTGTCTCTCTCTGTCCATCAATCTCTGTCTGCTCCTTCTCTTTTTTACTCTCTCTCTCTCTTCAATCTCTCTCTCTCTCTCTCTCTCTCTCTCTCTCTCTCTCCCCGACCCAATTTTGACACTCTTAACCAACTTCACATCTCCGCCCCCCCCCCCCCTCACACTCCCCATTTACTCATGCAGCCCTTTTCTCGTTCGTCTCTATGATATGCAAACCTGAGATAAGGTTATAATCTACATGGAAGATGTTAGTAATCTGATGGTGACTGTCTTGGTTACCTGAAGATGAAGATCGCGGTCATTCTTGTGTGTTCTTTTTCATTTCTTCTATCACTTCATTGGCAGGGCGCATACACCACACACACACACACACACACACACACACACACCACACACACACCACACACACACACACAAACGCAACGCGCGCGAGCAAATACACACACATCAACACACCACACACATACACCCACAACACGCACACACACATACCCCCCACCCCAAACACACATCACACACACACACACACACACATCCCCTCCCACACACACACACAATACATACACACACATCACCAACACACGAGGAGAGAAAGAGAGAGAGAGAGAGAGAGAGAGAGAGAGAGAGAGAGAGAGAGGAGAGAGAGAGAGAGAAATGACAATGATAATGACGTTGACAATGATGCTTTATTTTCCAACGGTAAAAGTTGTTGGCTAGAAGCCATTTTTCAAACTTGCCGTTGCTATTCTATATACATATAACATACACACACATCCCACCACACACTCAAAGAGAAGAGAGAGAGAGAGAGAGAGAGAGAGAGAGAGAGAGACAGACAGAGAGAGAGAGAGACAAGAGAGGAGAGAAGAGAGAAAGAGAGAGAGAAGAGAGACAGAGAGACAGAGAGAAGAGAGACAAGAAGACAGAGAGACACAGAGAATAGAGAAAAAAGAGAGAGAGAGAGGAGACAGACAGACAGACGGAAAGAGACAGACAGAAAGAACAGAGAAGAGAGAGAGAGAAAGAGAGAGAGAGAGAGAGAAGAAGAGAGACAGACGCAGAAAGAGACCAAAGACAGAGAAAGAGAGAGAGAGAGAAGAGAGAGAGGAAAGGGGGAGACAAAAACAGAAGAGAGAGAAGAGAGAGAGAGAGAGAGAGAGAGAGAGAGAGAGAGACAGACAGACAGAAGACAGACATACCTGTCATAAAATGCAGGAGAGCAGTGAGTCGTTTAATGATGTACCTCGGTCTCCTCAGTGTATAGAAGGCAAAGCAGTGACCGATGAACGCCAAAACAAGGGCGATGATGGTGAAGGCGATAGCTGTGCGTCTGTAATCTGCCAGACAATAATAAATAAATAAATAATACATAAATAAATACATGAATAAATAAACAATCAAATAATAGATGAATAAACAAATAAATAAGTGAATAAACATGTAATGAATAAATAAACAATTAAATAAACAAATAAACAAACAAATAAATAAATAGATAAATAAATAGATAGATAGATAGGTAGATAAATATATAAATCAATCAATCAATCAATAGATAAATAAATAAATAAATGAATAAATAATCGACCGATCGATTGATCTTTATTTTCGAGCGGTAAAAACAATGACACCATTCAAAAGTGCTTGGTCCTGTTTTAATTGATTGATTGATTTGTATTTCCTAACGGTAAAAACAATGACACAATTTAACAGTGCTTGGTCCTGTTTTGACTGATTGATTGATTTGTATTTCCTAACGGTATAAACAATGGCACAATTTAACAGTGCTTGGTCCTGTTTTGATTGATTGATTTGCATTTTCCTAAATGGTAAAAACAATGACAGTTCAACAGTGCTTGGTCATTTTTTTTTTGATTGATTGCTCTTTATTTTCGAGCGGTAAAAAACAGTGACACAATTCTATAGTGC
>CM060306.1:36362433-36372433 GCA_030674185.1 Monoplex corrugatus
TTGACACCATGGTTGTACCAAAACAACCAAACAGCCCACATACCCCCCCTCCCTCCCTAAAAAAGAAATGGTTAGAGTGCTCCTGTCTGTTTGATAAAGAGCTAAGTGGATGTTATGTAAACGGTGAAGAGAACAACATCCTGTCTGTTTGATAAAGAGCTAAGTGGATGTTATGTAAACGGTGAAGAGAACAACATCCTGTCTGTTTGATATAGAGCTAAGTGGATGTTATGTACACTGTGAAGAGAACAACATCCTGTCTGTTTGATAAAGAGCTAAGTGGATGTTATACAGACGGTGAAGAGAACAACATCCTGTCTGTTTGATAAAGAGCTAAGTGGATGTTATATACACGGTGAAGAGAACAACATCCTGTCTGTTTGATAAAGAGCTAAGTGGATGTTATATACACGGTGAAGAGAACAACATCCTGTCTGTTTGATAAAGAGCTAAGTGGATGTTATATACACGGTGAAGAGAACAACACCCTGTCTGTTTGATAAAGAGCTAAGTGGATGTTATATAAACGGTGAAGAGAACAACATCCTGTCTGTTTGATAAAGAGCTAAGTGGATGTTATGTACTCTGTGAAGAGAACAACCTCCTGTCTGTTTGATAAAGAGCTAAGTGGATGTTATATACACGGTGAAGAGAACAACACCTGTCTGTTTGATAAAGAGCTAAGTGGATGTTATGTACACGGTGAAGAGAACAACATCCTGTCTGTTTGATAAAGAGCTAAGTGGATGTTATGTACACGTGAAGAGAACAACATCCTGTCTGTTTGATGAAGAGAACAACATCCTGTCTGTTTGATAAAGAGCTAAGTGGATGTTATATACACGGTGAAGAGAACAACATCCTGTCTGTTTGATAAAGAGCTAAGTGGATGTTATATACACGGTGAAGAGAACAACACCCTGTCTGTTTGATAAAGAGCTAAGTGGATGTTATGTACACGGTGAAGAGAACAACATCCTGTCTGTTTGATATAGAGCTAAGTGGATGTTATGTACACGGTGAAGAGAACAACATCCTGTCTGTTTGATACAGAGCTAAGTGGATGTTATGTACACGGTGAAGAGAACAACATCCTGTCTGTTTGATGAAGAGAACAACATCCTGTCTGTTTGATATAGAGCTAAGTGGATGTTATGTAAACGGCGAAGAGAACAACATCCTGTCTGTTTGATGAAGAGAACAACATCCTGTCTGTTTGATACAGAGCTAAGTGGATGTTATGTAAACGGCGAAGAGAACAACATCCTGTCTGTTTGATGAAGAGAACATCCTGTCTGTTTGATATAGAGCTAAGTGGATGTTATGTACACTGTGAAGAGAACAGGCCCTTAAACTGAACCTTGTTGGACACCATATTCAACTGGTTAATGATTGGACATTGTCACGATAATTCATCTTCATAATAATTCTTTCATCATACAAACACGCACACATATTCGCATGCACAACCAGCACAAACTCATCAATCACCCAACGATAGTCCCGCTCCATCCCTACCCCCCCCCCCACCCCACATAACATAAACAACTGTAGAAGCCAAACTAGGGACTGGCGGACTGCCCCATCACAGTAGATGCAGGGTAAACAGAATGCGTCCAACCATGGTAACAGCGTCCCGAAGATCTGGACATAAGCAGAACAGATAAACAAAGAGACAGACAGGAGGGCGACAAGCGGAAAAGACAATAACAAACCAGGCAGTGTGAACCTTGTACAACACCACCAAAAACCTGTTAACCATCTCAGCGATGAATGCACCCAAAACTCAGTCCAAGGAGCAGACAGCGTCTGTGTGTGTAGCGCTGCGTACGGTGACATTAAGGCTAATAAACAAGCGCTTCATGGATGAATTAACTCACTCACATGCTCATTATCCTGTTTGTATATATAGGGCAGAAACAAAGACGTGGAACGTCAGTCTTGTCTGTTCTGGGCCAGCCTTTGTATCCACTCCCCAACCCCCACCCCCACCCCGATGGGATGCTGGGGATTCTTTCAGTATAAATAGTATCCCCACCTTCTGGAAATTCTATGCAAGAAATTCCCTCTATTCTGTCACTCTCTTTGTTTCTGCCTTGCCCTTTTTCAATTAGATCCAAAACAAGTGCGACTGCCCGCGCCCAAGCAAACAGGAACCAGAAGAACAAGAAAACCAACGCAAGCGCGTATTCAACAAAACAAGACAAGACAAGCGTAAATTTTCGGCCAACCGGCCTTTGTCAAGCGCGAACGCACGGTCACAAACAGACCACAGGTTTGGTCCCTTTTTAGCCACTGAACGAGGCGGCAGGGAAGTTTTTAGTCCTCTTTTTATTATCCGTTGTTTGGTGTTTGTGGTCTGTTTGTGACCGTGCGTTCGCGCTTGACAAAGGCCGATTGGCCGAAAATTTGCGCTTGTCTTGTCTTGTTTTGTTGAATACGCGCTTGCGTTGGTTTTCTTGTTCTTCTGGTTCCTTTTCTATTAGTTATTTCTTCCAGTCATTTTCTGCCTTGCTGGTCCATTCACCTGTGTGTGTTCGATAAAGTCTTACATACTTAGGATTGATAATTGGGTACATATATTAAGTGCAATCTTTGGCTCTAAGGAAATGAGATACACGGAAGCAATTTTAGGTAATTTAGGCTGCCCGTTTACATACATATATGTGTTAGTGTCCTTAGTTATGTTTAAATTTGTGTTCAGGTATGTTTTGTAACTCCCTTGTGTGATAAAATGGATGGAGTGGTCGACGGGTGAATGGACCAGCAAGGCAGAAAATCACAGGAAGACAAGACAGAAAGCGAAGGAGAAATATAGAGTGACAGAGAAAGAGGAAATTGCTAGCACGGAATTTCCAGAAGGTGTGGAGAACATTATTTGTACTGAAAGAGCCCCTGGCATCTCCACGGGGGGGGGGGGGGGGGGGGGGGGATCCTGAGACACACAAAACCCCAGACGCCGACATGGGATGATCCTTTGGGCACAAAATTTCACAGGTGGTTTTTAAGACAGGGTTCATGGATGACAGCACACGTGAATACTTTCCCCTGTTTTTCAGCTTGGTCAAGTCTCACAAGATCAAAGAGCCGGTAAGTTCATTATCAACCTGTTGATGTTGGCTCTGATTCCTGTATGGAGATTGTTTATGTGGGTTGGCCCACATTGTGCAGGCAAATTAATGTTGATGCACTTTTTTTTACATACTCTAATTGGAAAGGCATGAGAGAGAGAGAGAGAGAGGGGAGAGGAGGAGGGAGAGAGAGAGAGAGAGAGAGAGAGAGAGAGAGAGAGATTGAGAGAGAGAGGCAGATGAACAGAGACAGAGAGAGAAACATACATATACAGAGAGAGAGAAAGTGCGAGAGAGAGAGACGGAGAGAAAGAGAAAGAGAGAGGCAGATGAACAGAGACAGAGAGAGAAACAGACAGATACAGAGAGAGATATATACAAAGAGAGAGAGAGAGAGCGAGCGAGAGAGAGTGCGGGAGAGAGGGAGAGAAAAAAAGAAGGAGAGAGAGATTGAGAGAGACAGACGAACAGAGAAACAGACAGATACAGAGAGACGGAGAGAGGGGGGAAAGAGAGGAGAGAGAGAGAGAGAAGAGAGAGAGAGAGAGAGAGAGAGAGAGAGAGAGAAAGAGAGAGAGAGAGAATTAACGACAACAACAACAAAAATGCAAGTTTTTCACACTTTCACACACACACACACACACACACACACACACACACACACACACACACACACACACACACACACACACACACACACACACACACACACATGACCCTATTTATAAAACCTATAAACATAAATCTCTGCTGCCGTTGATGTTTTTAGAAGTGATATGTTATGAGGTGTTTTTTTTAAGGTAAGGAGACCTTTGCTTTGTCTTAAATTTCCACAAGATAGAGATACTGCTGGCATTCATACTCACAGATCCGCTGTATCCCTGCTGGGAAATGTCTGTTCGTATGTTTGCTGACATTAATACTAATGCACTTCATAGATAGGGATATATGATAAATTTATTCTCTTATAACAACAGTTACACGGGTGTCTGTTGGATAGCAGTTTCATAATTTTGGAGTTCGTCAGATTTGCCCTCTGTCTCCCACACTTTTCAACATATTCTTGGCACTCATCATGACTGACGTACTTCAGGATCAGGTTAGCATAGTCAGCATTGAAAGAAGAACCATCATGAAGCTTGGCTTTGCGGATGAGATCCATGGCCTGGCAGTTGGTGCGCAAGAACTCGTTAAGCTTGTTACAAAGATGAAATGAAACATTTAAAAATAAAACATGGCATGGATATCAGCGCCAAAAAGACTTCAGTTGATGGCAAGCCACAACATCATCATCACTACTGGTATGGTTGTCCATGGACTGAAGCTGGAACTGTTCGACAGTTAAATTTTACTTACCAGGATATATCATCTATCGTCATCATGTGCCCTGCCGCATGGCGTTGGCGATCATGGCCCTCCATATGTATCTATCCCTTGTCGCTGCAAGTACATCTTCCACCCTCTCTGTCCTCAGCCACCCTGCAAGTCCGTCCAATATTTTCTCCCTGGGTCTATCAAGTGTTCTCTTTCCCTCCATCTTTCTGTGGTGACCAGGTGCTCTTATTCCCCTTTCCTCATAAAATGGCCTGTAACTGTTGCTTGTCTTTTCCTAATCTTCTTTATCAACGATCTTCTTGTGTCTGCCTCCATCAAGATTGTCTCGTTTGTTTTCTCTGCTGTCCATGGAACTCTCAACATTCTTTTCAGAAACCACATTTCGGCTGTCTCAACCTTGTTCTGGCCTTGCGTGTTGACTGTCCATGCCTCACAACCGGATAACAGTATCGGTTCTTTGTAAAATTCAAGAACTCTCTTCCTGATCCATCATTACTAATGATGAGTCCAAACCTGATATCCTCTAGAGGCAGCAAAAATAAAAAAAATAAAAAAATAACGTTAACACTGTTATCTGTATGGAAGGACACCCCCAAACCCCCCCCCAAAAAAAAAAAAAAAACAAACAAACAAACAAACAAACAAACAAACAAACAAACAAAAAATCTCCATGAAGCTCAAGATCAGGATCTCACGTGCCCTGGTATGTGTGACCTGTTTTAACAAAATGAGTCGTAAGGTTAAAATAATACATTTTAGGATATTATGATTTTCAAAATGTCCAGATTATTAACTTTCTTTTCATATGAAAGTTATTACTCTACTCCTAAAAGTAAGGAAGTTATGGGTGTTTGAAGTGTGTAACATAGCAAACGGCCATTTTTAGAAAATCAAGTTTTAAAATTTTCACCACTTCAGTGAAGTTTTACCTTAGCAACAGGTATTTCTATTTCACCAATATTTACCAAATTTTGTACCATGGTAAAACACATCATGCCACAATAGCACACAAAAATTGGTGTGAAAATCTACTGCAATTGTCTTGTTATTTAAGTTTACATATCCCTTTTTCTGACACAAAAAGCATGCCGTAATCTGGTTAAAACGCATTTTAAATACATTTTCCGATTGAATTATAAAGTGCTGAGTGCATGTACATGTAATTTAAAGATGAAATATTCCATTTTTGACGAAAAATAAAAATTGACAAAATCGACCCATCACACCTTTTCCGGGCCTCTACGCTTTTCGCTGCCTGCGAGTAAAGACTCATTTCGTGAAAACGGCTCACATATTGCATTTGCCTGTGTGCCTGAAAGACATGGACCTTAACAAGAGATTTAGAAAAACACACACACACACAAAACAACAACAACAACAACAACAAACAACAACAAAACGGAGTCCCAGCCATAGAAATGAGGTTACTAAACATCATAGACACTGATTATATCCCCGATGAATAGATGCTCAAAACCATCCAGCATCACACTGGGCTATATGAAGAGCTGCTGACTTCAGTAAAGAATAGAGAACTATGTTGCTATCGTCATGTAACAAGATCCAATGGTCTTGTGAAGTCAGTCTTCCAGGGACCTGTTAAGGGACAGAGACGGAGGGGAAGACATACACACACATAGCTACACACGTAGAAAACACAAACATACGCATACACGCAACACACACACACACATACACACATATATACATACACGCACAAACACACTCACACACAGAGACACAAACACACACACCACACACACACAAAAGCACACACAAACACATACATACACACACGCACACACACACACACACACACACACACACACACACACACACACACACACACACACACACACACACACACACCACATAACACAACCACCGTCGAATGACAACATTGCGGAATGGACAAAGAAAACATTTGCACAGACCCAGTCTTTGGCACATTCACATCAGTGCTGGAGAAATCTCCAGAAGACTTCTTTAGAGCGGCACCCCAGTGACTCTTCACGATGTTCAGGGAGAAGAAGAAGAAAAATACCTGGCAGATTCTTTGAGCCTGCACAAAACCCTGAGAGCTGGCAAGGTCTCAGAATTGGAAGAAGGGAGGGGAGGGACAGGGAACTATGAAACATGAAATCAACACCATTAGAATGATGGAAACCATCAAGGCCGACAGTGGACGAGCCAATTTTAGTGTTGCAGACGGGATCATTTCATCAGACGGCAGATGCACATCAGAAATAGCCAGCAGAATTGGCCAAGCCAAAACAGCATTCAAGAAGATGACAAGCATTCTTACCAACAAATGCCTATCAATTAACATCAGGAAGAGAGCTCTTGAATGTTATATAGAACCGATACTGTTGTACGGATGTGAGGCGAGGACAGTCAACAAGCAAAGCCAGAACAAGATCGAGGCAGCCGAGATGTGGTTTCTAAGAAGAATGTTGAGAGTTCCATGGACAGCAAAGAAAACAAACGAGACAGTCTTGATGGAGGCAGACACCAGTAGATCATTCATTAGGAAGATTAGGAAAAGACAGGCAACATTTATAGGCCATTTTATGAGGAAAGGAGATTTAGAGCACCTGGTCACAACGGGAAAGCTAGAGGGAAAGAGAGCACCAGGTAGACCCAGGGAGAAAATGCTAGATGGACTTGCAGAGTGGCTGAAGACGAGGATGGTGGAGGAGATGCTTGGGGCAACAAGAGATAGAGACAGATGGAAGTCCATGGTCGCCAACGCCATGTGGCAGGGCACCTGATGATGATGATGAGACGGGGATTGAACTCGATAAATCAGACCTTGAGTCCATGGCTCTGTCAAAAGAAACGGCCAACCCAGCCGTAAAAAAAAAAAAAAAAAAAAAAAAAAAAAAATTCCCGAGGGTTGAACTCGCAACCTTAGCGTTATAAGCATGACGCTCTAACAGAATTGACCTAACTGGCCACGTCGAAATCTTCGACTAATACAAAACTAGAAAGCGACACTTCCACGTGTTGTTAGTATTTCTGAAAATCTACCGTTACGTTCCAGTACTAACAGTACAAAGCAGGCATTACACGGAAGCAGGCTTCTCCTAATTGATCCATTTACTGTGAAGAATATTACTTAAGCATACCGTTTTTGTGTTTTTTTTTGTTTTTGTTTTTTGACGTTTTCACGTAAACATAGCAGCTTGCTCTTAATGATTCCATTTACTGATAAGACTATTACTTAAGCAGACTGCATTTTCACGGAAACATGACTCTGTAAATGCGTTTATTAATTCTACTGTAGTGCAGACACTGAGGGCTTTCATGGAAAGTGTGCATTGCTAAATGCACTCATTGATAATCTGTTGAGACAGACACTTCGCTTCTTCACAGAAGAGCGAGCCTGGTAATGTTCAGTGAAGATACGAACACGCACGAACACACACGCCTACGCACGCACGCATGTACACATACACATACACGCACACGCGCGCGCGCGAACACACACACACACACACCCCATCTCTACACAACACACACACACACACACACACACACACACACACACACACCCTATATCTACAACACACACACACACACACACACACAACACACACACACACACACACACACACACACTCACACACACACACACAAACATACACACAGACAGAGAGAGACAGAGACAGAGACAGAGACTGAGACAGAGACAGAGACGGAGAGAGAGACAGAGACAGAGACAGACAGACACAGAGACACAGAGACAAAGAGACAGAGACACAGAGACAGAGACAGACAGAAAGAGACAGACCGAAAGATATAGACAGAAAGAGACAGACATAAAGAGACAGAGAGAGAATCCTTACATTTCTTGATTTTTTCCTCAGAAATTGCCATTTCTTTCTGTTTATATTGTCGTTTGATTTGTGGCATATAAGAGTCGTGATCAGCATGTTTAATATGAACTCTTCGTATCAATGCAGAACTTTGGTTTGTATTCTTGTAAAATTGCACTTGATTTCAAAGAAAATAACCTTCAATGCAAGAGAAAAAAATCTATGTGGCTCGGCCATTTTGGCTTTTACCTCGTGTATATTTGTTAATGGTTACCCATGTGTAGTCTTCCTTTAAAAGAAAGGTAGATTGCTTCATGTTGACCAGATGAGTGCATGTGTGTGTGGAGAGGGGAGCGTGTGCGCGCACGCGCTGCGCGCGCGCGCGCGCGCGTGTGTGTGTGTGTGTGTGTGAGTGTGTGTGTATGTATGTGTGCGTGTGTGTGGTGTGTGTGTATGTGTGTGTGTGTGTGAGTGTGTGTGTGTGTGTGTGTGCGTGTGTGTGTGTGTGTGTGTGCGTGTGTGTGTGTGTGTGTGTGTGTGTGTGTGTGTATGTGTGTTGTGTGTTGTGTGTGTGTGTGTGTGTGTGTGTGTGTGTGTGTGTGTGTGTGTGTGTGTGTATGTGTATTTTAAGAATTGGTGAACAAGATTTTTTTCGGGTATTTATGGACAGATCTGTACCAAGTTTGGGTTAAAGTTGTGGACGTTTCAGGAGTCGCGTGTTCATTACCATACGCTAGGAAAAAATCAAAGCTGGAAGAAGAAGCTCACACGGACCAAAACGACAAGAACTACAACCAACCAACAACCAACCAACCAACAACCAACCAACCAACCAACAGCAAACAACCACCAACCAACCAACCAACCAACCAAACAACAACCAACAAACATACACAACGAAACACCACCCACCCTTAAAAATGTCTGAATTCAGCTCTCTTTAACCCTTTGACTCCTACACCCTGTCCTCCAATTGCAAAAAAAATTAACCCTTTGTCTCCGGATTCCTCGTCCTATCCATCAGCTTCTTGCAGAAAGCTGGTGGGTATGGTGAGGGAGTCAGAAGGTTAACTTTTTGCTTTGCTAGCACTGTTGACAAAGATATTGGTGGACAGGATGCTGGAATCAAAGGAATAAGAGAGTGCATGTATAAAACACTTTCTCAAAAATCTCTGAGGATACTTAAAAGTTGTTTTTACTGTGTGATAGTGTTGATGGAGACAGTCTTGATGGAGGCAGACACAAGTAGATCATTCATAAGGAAGATTAGGAAAAGACAGGCAACATTCATAGGCCATTTTATGAGGAAAGGGGAATTGGAGCACCAGGTCAGAACGGGAAAGCTGGAGGGAAAGAGAGCACCGGGTAGACCCAGGGAGAAGGTACTAGACGGACTTGCAGAGTGGCTGAAGGCAGGGAGGGTGGAAGAGATCCTTGAGGCAACAAGAGACAGAGACAGATGGAAGTCCATAATCGCCAACACCATGCGGCAAGGCACCTGATGATGATGATGATAGTGTATAAGTGAGCTCGACGCTCATCAACTTTTAATTCAACATTAACCTTAGGAAGTTCAATATCTGGATTTTCTGTGATAGTTCTACTTTCAGCTTCAGTTTCTCAAGACGACGTCTCCGCGCTCGGAACGAATATACACTAACATTACATGTGCCATGTGCATGGTGATCATGGCACAAGCCTTAAACATGCACATAAACCCATGAGCTGGCCAAGTCCTGATGTCCTACCTAGTCCCTATGTTTTACCTAGTCTGCA
>CM060306.1:36377433-36382433 GCA_030674185.1 Monoplex corrugatus
TTTGCCTAGAGCCAAAATTGCTTTCATATGTCTCGTTTGCCTAGAGCCAAAATTGCTTTCATATGTCTCGTTTGCCTAGAGCCAAAATTGCTTTCATATGTCTCGTTTGCCTAGAGCCAAAATTGCTTTCATATGTCTCGTTTGCCTAGAGCCAAAATTGCTTTCATATGTCTCGTTTGCCTAGAGCCAAAATTGCTTTCATATGTCTCGTTTGCCTAGAGCCAAAATTGCTTTCATATGTCTCGTTTGCCTAGAGCCAAAATTGCTTTCATATGTCTCGTTTGCCTAGAGCCAAAATTGCTTTCATATGTCTCGTTTGCCTAGAGCCAAAATTGCTTTCTAAACCTAGCGGTATGCATTTCTATTAGTGGAAACACTTAGCTGTCTTGTTGGGTCTTTTGATAGAGACGAGGACTCAACGTCTAACATCTGGAGTATAATCCTTGCCCACACCATCTCAAACTGGCCTGTTCGTTGCCCGTCTCAAGGTTTCCATCATTCTGGTGGTGTTAGGGTAGTGTTTCAATTGCCCACACCATCTCAAACTGGCCTGTTCGTTGCCCGTCTCAAGGTTTCCATCATTCTGGTGGTGTTAGGGTAGTGTTTCAATTGCCCACACCATCTCAAACTGGCCTGTTCGTTGCCCGTCTCAAGGCTTCCATCATTCTGGTGGTGTTAGGGTAGTGTTTCAATTGCCCACACCATGTCAAACTGGCCTGTTCGTTGCCCGTCTCAAGGTTTCCATCATTCTGGTGGTGTTAGGGTAGTGTTTCAATTGCCCACACCATGTCAAACTGGCCTGTTCGTTGCCCGTCTCAAGGTTTCCATCATTCTGGTGGTGTTAGGGTAGTGTTTCAATTGCCCACACCATCTCAAACTGGCCTGTTCGTTGCCCATCTCAAGGTTTCCATCATTCTGGTGGTGTTAGGGTAGTGTTTCAATTGCCCACACCATCTCAAACTGGCCTGTTCGTTGCCCGTCTCAAGGCTTCCATCATTCTGGTGGTGTTAGGGTAGTGTTTCAAATGGTCCCCTCCCATCTCCTCCCCTCCCCATTTCAAGACCTTGCCAGCGAATAGGGCTCTGTCCAGGTTCAGGATTCTGCCAGAAAGCTAGGGAGGAGGGGGTGGGAGCGGCATCCTATTTTCAATAGAATGTTGAACAGTCCATCCCTGCTGAATCTTGGTGAGGTCGATGAAGGCGATGTACATGTAGAGGGGCGTTTGCTGTTCTCTGCATTTCTCCTGTAGTTGACGAAGGGGGGAAATCATGTTCACTGTGGAGCACTCAAGAAGATTAAAAGCGTTCTTACCAACAAATGCCTATCGATTAACATCAGGAAGAGAGTTCTTGAATGTTATAAAGAACCCATAATGCTATACGGCTGTTAGGCGTGGACAGTCAACACGCAAAGCCAGAACAAGATCGAGGCAGCCGAAATATGGTTTCAAAGAAGAATGTTGAGAGTTCCATGGACGGCAAAGAAAACAAACGAGACAGTCTTGGTGGAGGCAGACACAAGAAGATCACTGATAAGGAAGATTTTGAAAAGACAAGCAACATTATAGGACATTTTATGTGGAAAGGGGAATTACAGCGCCTGGTCACAATAGGAAAGCTGGAGGGAAAGAGAACACCTGGACGACCCAGGGAGAAAATATTGGACGGACTTGCAGGGTGGCTGAGAACAGACAGGGTGGAAGATGCACTAGCAGCGACAAGGGATAGATTCACGTGGAGAGCCATGATCGCAAACGCCATGCGGTAGGGCACATGATGATGATTATGCTGACTGTGGAGCATTCTGATCGGAAGCCACACTGGGACTCAGGGAAGATACGCTGAGCCAGCCTTCGGAGACGCCACAAGACGATTCGGGCGTACAGTTTGCCTACGATGTTCAGCAGGGAAACGCCCCTACAGTTGTTGCGTCTCAAAGTAACTGCAATTCATGCTGCATTTGGACAAATCGCCAATCCATGAACTGAACAATGCTGGCGTCATCTCGTGTCTTGATGGGTCACTTTTAATATCCGGTGCCTGGCCTAACTTTACAGTCAACACGGGAATTCAGTACTAATGCATAGCACATGCATTTGGTTAAAAAAAAATCATTATCCGCAGATTCGTTCTCCGGTTCCGTAAACACAAAACGTGTACAAAAAAAAAACACACACACACACACAAAAACACACAACACCCCCCAAAAAAAAACCATTGACCTTGTGTGTGCAACTTGTTCCCACTACAAGATACTGCATGAATGAATGATCACAGAGTCGAAGACAAAAACTCCGTGGATCGTGTCTACATGAATTACAGCCATTCCATGACTGTCACAGTTAATCAGACGTTCTCTGTCATTACACACAAATATCAACAGAGTCCATGCCAAAAATTACATACACCTCTGTCAACACGGAAACAGTCTTACATTTTTTCCTGCAAGAAGAGAACATCACACATCTGCTGCTGGGGAAAAAATGAAAACAAGTCTAAGGGTGAGAGAGAGAGAGGGAGAGAGAAAGAGAGAGAGACAGAGACAGAGACAGAGAGACAAAGACAGAGACAGAGACAGAGACAGACACACAGAGCACAGACAGAAAAAGATAGATAGATAGATAGACAGAGAGAAAGAGGGAGGGGGAGAAAGAGAGAGACAGAGATAGAGAGACCGAGAAGAGAGAGGAAAACAGAGCGAGAGAGAGAGACAGACAGACAGACAGACAGACAGACAGGCAGACAGACAGACATACAGAGACAGAGACATAGAGAGAGAGAGGCATAGACAGCCAAAGACAGACAGACAGACAGACAGACAGAGAAACAGACAGACAGACAGGCAGACAGCAGAGAGAGAGGAAGAGAGAGAGAGAGAGAGAGAGAGAGAAGAGAGAGACAGAGAGAGACAGAGAGAGAGAGACAGAGACAGAGAGAGAGAGAAGAGAGAGAGAGAAGAAGAAGAGAGAAGAGAAGAGAGAGAGAGAGAGAGCAGCGGAACTGCTATAAAGTTCTGGCAGAAGCGCAAGACTGAAACACGTAGGAAAACAAACAGCCACGTTAAGGTAAGCCACACATGAACGCACGGGGACATAACAAGTCCTAAACGAAAAATGCACAGAGTAATTGGTTAGTTACGTTGACAAGTTGGCGTATACACGCTTACATATACAGCCACATGTGAACGAACGAAACATAATAACAACCAGCGCTTACATTTAATTGATTGATTCGGTTCAGTTTTTACGTCGACACCCACCTCAGGTGATATGGCCGACGGGGATAAACACCCCAGGGAAGTGTTGGAAGTGGGACTTATCTAATCCCGTACTGACACCACCAGAACAACAATGATGTTAAGATGGGACAGTGAGAAGGCCAGTTTTAATGTAGCGCAACCCGGGATTCGAACCCACAACTATTAACATGTGAATCCGATACTCAAACCAACTGGGCTACCGAGGCCCGCAACGCTTACAGCTCTCCTTTCAGATTTATAACACAGGAACCGGAAGCTGAGATTAGTTAATGTAGAATTCAATCCAAACCAACTCAAAACCAACAGACCAGCACACTCCAACCACTATACAGAAACAAGTTATAAGATCGATAAAATCACACACATACACGTACTAACACACGCACACAAATTCATACACAGGCTCGTATGCGCATACAAATACGCACTCACACATGCACGCATGCGCGTGCACCACACACACACACACACACACACACACACACACGCGCGCGCGCGCGCGCGCGCACACACACATGCAGCTCAAAACACTGCAATCTATCTAATGTCTTTTTATAATGATTATCACCCACCACCACCACCATTACCTCCACTACCATCACCGCCACCACCACCATCACCACCACCATCATCATCATCATCATCAGTTATCATCACCATCACTATCACCACCACCACCACCATCATCATCAATTATTATTATCACCACCACTACCACCACCACCACCATCATCATCAATTATTATTATCACCACCACACTACCACCACCACCACCATCATCATCATCAATTATCATCACCATCACCATCACTATCACCACCACCACCACCACCATCATCATCATCAATTATCATCACCATCACCATCACACACCACCACCACCATCACCATCATGAATTAATATTATCACCACCACTACCACCACCACCACCACCACCACCACCACCATCATCATCATCATCATGATTATCAACAACAAATAAAAAACACCAGATGATGCCGAATGGGACCCAGAGGAGCAATGCCTCACCACCGACAGAACAACCATCTCCCGGCTCCTGACGCCATACTATAGCCGTCGTGCCATGCCAAATGGGCCTGCTGTCTATGCGCTGCATGACCAATTCGGACCCGGTCATCGGTTACGACGTTTACGATCCGAATGGCAAAGTGGAGAGAGGACAAACTCAGGGACATAGCAACACAACACATCGTGCACCAGCCAGGTCCCCCCCCCCCCCCCCCCCGTTAGGTTGCCGGGGGCTCTGTCAGTATAAATAGTATCCCCACATGGAAATTCTGTGCTAGAAATTTCCTCTTTTCTGTCACTCTCTTTGTTTCTGCATTGTTGCCTTGCTTTCTGTCATTTCTACTTATTTTCTGCCTTACTGGTCCATTCACCTGTATTTTTCGATAAAGTCTTACGTACTTTTTCTTCGGATTGATAATTGGGTACATGTATTAGATGCATTTTTGGTTCTAAGGAGGTGAGATATGCGGAAGCAATTTTAGGTCATTTATGCCTGTTTTTATATATGTTTTGGTGTCCTTATGTATGCTTATATTTGTGTTCAGGTGTGTTTTTTAAATTTCCCCTGTGCGATAAATCGGACGGAATGGTCCTATGCCGGGGGCATGTCCTTGGCTTATGCGCGCGAATGCATTGGTATGCGTACTTAATTTTCTTTTCTTTTTCTTTTTTTTTTCCTGTTGAAGTTTTGTGTGTTTTGAAGCGGTTATA
>CM060306.1:36387433-36394933 GCA_030674185.1 Monoplex corrugatus
GATAAAACCGGGATCAGCAGAAGCAGGACCTAGGGTCACAGGACTCCTTCCCAAGCAGTGCTGCAGGATATTATATGTCTTCAGGATGGGTCTTGTATTCCACATGAAAACCCACACCAGGTAATGAAGACCAGTATGCTCCCAGGAATCCTTTCCAGGCGATGCCTGCAGAAGATTATGTGCCTTCAGGATGTGTCTTGTATTCCATGTGAATCCACACCAGGCAGCGAGGATCAATATGCTCGCAGGACTCCTTTCTAGGCAATGCCTGCAGAAGATTATGTGCTTTCAGGATGGGTCTTCCATTCCACATTAAAAAATCCCACATCAGGGATTGAGGACCAATATGCTCGCAGGGATCCTTTTCAATCAATGCCTGCAGAAGATTACATGCCTTCAGGATGGGTCTTGTATTCCACATGAAAACCCACTCCAAGCAATGAAGACCAGTATGCCTTCAGGATTCCTTTTCAGGCA
This sequence comes from Monoplex corrugatus, assembly GCA_030674185.1. Lineage (NCBI taxonomy): Eukaryota > Metazoa > Mollusca > Gastropoda > Littorinimorpha > Ranellidae > Monoplex > Monoplex corrugatus. The sequence continues at coordinate 36,387,911 of CM060306.1, forward strand.
ATGCCAGCAGCAAATTATATATCTCCAGGACTCCTTCCCAGGTAGCACCAACAGAAGATTATATGTCTCCATGATCGGTCTTGTATTCCACATAAAAATCCACATCAAGCAGTGAGGACCAAGATGCCCGCAGGACTCCTTTCCATCAATGCCTGCAGAAAATTATATGCTTTCAGGATGGGTTTGTATTCTACATGAAAATCCACACCAGGCAGTGAGGACCAACATGCTCATAGGACTCCTTTCCGGGCAATTCCTGCAGATTACAGGTCTTCAGAATGGGTGTTGTATTCCACATGAAAATCCTCACAAAGTAATGAGGATCAGTATGTTCCTTGGATTCCTTTTTGGGCAATGCCTGCAGATTATATGTCACAAAGATGGGTGTTGTATTCCACATGAAAATCCACGTCAGGCAACGAGGACTAGTATGCTTTCACATTTGTCAAATCGACGTGTGACTTCATCATCTTCAGAGCTCCCGTCATTCAACTAGAGTGCACGCATTTGCATGACCTCGATATTGGTGTGAAAAAATATAAGCTGGTGCCTGTGCGGTCTTTAGTCAGGCAGCTCTGGGCATCTGCCCTTGTTCAGGGCTGGGAAAGGTAAAGTAGTGAGGGAAAGGAGATGGGCACTGCTCGTATGATGCTGGCCCTGAGAAACATTGAAGCCTTTACCACTTCATTCTCCTAAGACCTCAGGGGTATGAAAAGAAAGAAAAGCGAGAGAATGATAGCAAAGCTAAAAATTGAACATTCCATTACTAGGTAGGGTTCTGAACAAAAGAAACGACCCATACTTTAAAAAAAACAACAACTACTATCTGCATTTTCTCATGCGAGCTGTGATAAATACATACTTGATTTCAAGGTCACCACCATCTATACTCACATCGGTGGTGAACTAGCCACTCATAAACATATCGCTGCCACAGGCAATTTATGATTGCCTCAAAAAATGACTGATCATGCACCTTGCCTGTTTGATACAAGCCACCTCTGTTTTCATTAATACTTATACATTGTATACATTCATAGTTAAAATGAACAGCTATCAGTCATGCATCTAGTTTGTTGAAGCAAGCAATCTCTGGTCATGGTTTAATCATTCCACATTGTATAAGTTCGTACTTAAAATAAACATCCATAGATACATTTTTGTGCTTAAAATCATTTACATTTTCTCGTCTTTCTTGCCGTATTGTTTTGCTGGCAACTACCTTTAAAGATGTGATTTAAAAAAAAAGAAATCGCCTTCTGCATCATATCCGTGTCCTTAATCTGTATATCTAGGGTATGGACATAGTTTGTCTTTGCCTATAAACAGCTACAATTACCTGCTGGACAAGGCACCTTTTGTTTTGCCGTACATATTATTTCAGGGGCCTGCATATTTGTTTCATTTCATGACACTTCAATGGATTAGATTCCTTAACTTATCTTTAGTGTGAAATAAACAAATACCCGCAAAAAACCCCAAACAAACAAAAACAAAAAAAAAAAAAACAGAATACATAATATCAAATGCTTGATGTGGCTTTTGTTCACTGCAAATACAATTTCCAATGGTGTAGTGTTTTGGTGTTCACAAGTTTAGACTGATCAAATATTCAATCCTCAAGAAAAACTTCACATTTTTTTGCAAGAACGAGGAAAAAATCAAGTTAGTGTTTCAACTTTTAAAGCAAACAATAAAACATTAGTTGCTCTTACATAACTGTAAACAAAGGTATGTAAAGATACATTTAAGCTGTGAAAACAGATTAGTCTATTTCCTTGCCCGGGCAATATAACTTAAAAATGAAACGAAAATATAAGTAATCTGAAACAGCATAGATATGTTAATTTAATAATATAACAGCACCGTTGGTACGTGCAAATTTTTAAAAAGTTCCAAGACAAATAGAAGCTATCACTTGTTTTCAAAGAATTATTGTAAACCGAAGCGAAACTACCACTTGTTATAGCGTATTCTGGGGAATCAAAGCAAAACTACTTGTTATAGACTATTATTTCAATTAAAGCGAAACTGTTATTTGTTAATGAGGATTTCTGAAAAGCAACGCCAAGCAATCATTTATTATAGAGTCATTGCAAAATCATAGCATGTGATTCATTGGCATGTGCGACAGTTGTTTTTTTTTCAAGTTTCACACAGGATTATCGTAATTCAAAGCCAAACTGTAAATTGCTAGAGCATATTTCGGGGAAACAAAGCGAAATCATTTCTTGTTAAACATATTTTGTTTAAATCAAAGCCAAACTACCATTGTTATTGAGGGCTCTTTGAAAGTCAAAGCGAAACAATCGTTCGTTATAGAGTTAAAGCAGAACCATAGTTTGCAATGAAGTTTTTTTTTTAAACCGAAATGACAGGTATGACAACCACACCTAACAAGGTAACTGATATCTTGCCTCCAATCTAATGTCTGGTTCATGTAGAATTGTGGTAGGATTATTTACCTATAATTCATGTTTCTATTTTGATATGTTTCTAGGTTTTAACGGGAGTCATTGATATAATACGAACAAGTCCTGCTTTATTACTTTTTCTGGTTAACATAAGACAGCGGTAAAATAATTCATTTATTACTCAAACTCCTGCTATCTTTTACAATGCTCTCTCTTAGTGCCAGACAGAATTATTATATACCTTAGAAATGCCCCACTTGATAACGAGAAGCAACTGCTGCTTCATAGTCAGAGCTTTAGTCCAGTAAATATTGCTTCGTTGTCAAACCGTGTTATGTTTTTTCTGTTAAAAGATTTTCTGCTAGGTTTTTGAATTTTAAAAGTAATATTCAGTTGTTTTCTTGCGGTTGAAATTTGAATCGAAGGCACTGGAAAGATTGCAAGTAGGTCATTGGTTAACAGTAGTTTTAGTTAACACTGCCTCAAATTGGTTTCATATTAGTTCAATTGCTAAAGTTAACACTGGCCCAAGTTAGTCTTATTATACTTTGTATGGTTCATCTTAAGACTGGCTCAGATTAGTCTTATATTACCGTGTACGGCTCATATTAACCTTGGCTCAAGTTTACATTGGCTCAAGCTAGTTATATATTACTTCGTCTGGCTCAAATTAACTCTGGCCCAATTTAGTCTTACTATTACTTTGTATGCTTCAGTTAACACTGGCTCGAATTAGTCTCGTACAATACATCGTATGGCCTATGTTAACACCGGTCAAGTTAGCCTTATATTACTTTGCACTGCTCATTTTAACACCGGCTCAACTTAATGCTGGATCAAGCTAATCTTACATTGCTTTGTATGGCACATATTGACACTGGCTTAAGTTAGTCTCATGCTATTTTGTAGGCCCATATCATTATGTAGGCCCATATCATTATGTAGGCTCATATCATTATGTAGGCCCATATCATTATGTAGGCCCATATCATTATGTAGGCCCATATCATTATGTAGGCCCATATCATTATGTAGGCCCATATCATTATGTAGGCCCATATCATTATGTAGGCCCATATCATTATGTAGGCCCATATCATTATGTAGGCCCATATCATTATGTAGGCCCATATCATTATGTAGGCCCATATCATTATGTAGGCCCATATCATTATGTAGGCTCATATCATTATGTAGGCCCATATCATTATGTAGGCCCATATCATTATGTAGGCCCATATCATTATGTAGGCCCATATCATTATGTAGGCCCATATCATTATGTAGGCCCATATCATTATGTAGGCCCATATCATTATGTAGGCCCATATCATTATGTAGGCTCATATCATTATGTAGGCTCATATCATTATGTAGGCCCATATCATTATGTAGGCCCATATCATTATGTAGGCCCATATCATTATGTAGGCTCATATCATTATGTAGGCCCATATCATTATGTAGGCCCATATCATTATGTAGGCCCATATCATTATGTAGGCTCATATCATTATGTAGGCCCATATCATTATGTAGGCCCATATCATTATGTAGGCCCATATCATTATGTAGGCCATATCATTATGTAGGCCCATATCATTATGTAGGCCCATATCATTATGTAGGCCCATATCATTATGTAGGCCCATATCATTATGTAGGCCCATATCATTATGTAGGCCCATATCATTATGTAGGCCATATCATTATGTAGGCCCATATCATTATGTAGGCCCATATCATTATGTAGGCCCATATCATTATGTAGGCCCATATCATTATGTAGGCCCATATCATTATGTAGGCCCATATCATTATGTAGGCTCATATCATTATGTAGGCCCATATCATTATGTAGGCCATATCATTATGTAGGCCATATCATTATGTAGGCCCATATCATTATGTAGGCCCATATCATTATGTAGGCCCATATCATTATGTAGGCCCATATCATTATGTAGGCCCATATCATTATGTAGGCCCATATCATTATGTAGGCCCATATCATTATGTAGGCCCATATCATTATGTAGGCCCATATCATTATGTAGGCCCATATCATTATGTAGGGCCATATCATTATGTAGGCCCATATCATTATGTAGGCCCATATCATTATGTTAGGTCATATCATTATGTAGGCCATATCATTTAATAATATGTAGGCCCATATCATTATGTAGGCCCATATCATTATGTAGGCCCATATCATTATGTAGGCCCATATCATTATGTAGGCCCATATCATTATGTAGGCCCATATCATTATGTAGGCCCATATCATTATGTAGGCCCATATCATTATGTAGGCCCATATCATTATGTAGGCCCATATCATTATGTAGGCCCATATCATTATGTAGGCCCATATCATTATGTAGGCCCATATCATTATGTAGGCCCATATCATTATGTAGGCCCATATCATTATGTAGGCCATATCATTATGTAGGCCCATATCATTATGTAGGCCCATATCATTATGTAGGCCCATATCATTATGTAGGCCCATATCATTATGTAGGCCCATATCATTATGTAGGCCCATATCATTATGTAGGCCCATATCATTATGTAGGCCATATCATTATGTAGGCCCATATCATTATGTAGGCCATATCATTATGTAGGCCCATATCATTATGTAGGCCCATATCATTATGTAGGCCCATATCATTATGTAGGCCCATATCATTATGTAGGCCCATATCATTATGTAGGCCCATATCATTATGTAGGCCCATATCATTATGTAGGCCCATATCATTATGTAGGCTCATATCATTATGTAGGCCCATATCATTATGTAGGCCATATCATTATGTAGGCCCATATCATTATGTAGGCCCATATCATTATGTAGGCCCATATCATTATGTAGGCCCATATCATTATGTAGGCCTCATATCATTATGTAGGCCCATATCATTATGTAGGCCATATCATTATGTAGGCCCATATCATTATGTAGGCCCATATCATTATGTAGGCCCATATCATTATGTAGGCCCATATCATTATGTAGGCCCATATCATTATGTAGGCCCATATCATTATGTAGGCCCATATCATTATGTAGGCCCATATCATTATGTAGGCCCATATCATTATGTAGGCCCATATCATTATGTAGGCCCATATCATTATGTAGGCCCTCATATCATTTATGTAGGCCCATATCATTATGTAGGCCATACTTATGTAGGCCATATCATTATGTAGGCCCATATCATTATGTAGGCCCATATCATTATGTAGGCCCATATCATTATGTAGGCCCATATCATTATGTAGGCCCATATCATTATGTAGGCCCATATCATTATGTAGGCCCATATCATTATGTAGGCCCATATCATTATGTAGGCCCATATCATTATGTAGGCCCATATCATTATGTAGGCCCATATCATTATGTAGGCCCATATCATTATGTAGGCCCGCATTAACATTGGCTCATGTTAACACTGACTCAAGTTTACACTGGCTCAAGTTAACATTGGTTTAAGTAAGTGTTCTTTTGTATCGTTTATGTTGATACTGGCTTAAGTTAACACTGGCTCAAGTTATCGTTATGTTATTTTGTATGGCATATGTTAAACATTGGCTTGAGTTAACACTGGCCCAAGTTATTACTTTGTATGGTACACGAAAACAGCGGCTCAAATCAATCCTGGCTCATGTTATTTTTATATTAATTTGTATAGCACATGCTAACATTGGCTGAAGTTAACACTGACCCAAGTTATCTTTATATTGCTTTGTATGGTACGTGCTAACATTGGCTCAGGTCAGATTTCTATTGCTTTCGGTAGCTCCACTTAACACTGGCCCACATTAGTCTCATAGTATTTTGTTTGGCTCAAATTAACACCGGGTCATATTACTCTTATATCAATTTGTTTAGCTTAAATTTTCACACTGATTCAATTTAACACTGGTTCCAGTTAACACTGTATCCACTTAACAGTGGCTCAGGCAAGTCTTACAGCATTTGTCTGAATCAGATTGTCATTGGCTCTATGATACGCTTGTATTACTTCGATAGCTTAAGTGAAAAATAAAATGGCTTATTAAGTTAACACAGACTCAAGTTGGTTTCACATTATTTTGTCTGGCTGAAGCTAACGCTGGACCAAGTTGGTCGTATTACTTTGAATGGCTCATCTTAATATTAACTAAAATTAACACTGGCTCAATCCTGTACTATATTACTCATATGAACATTGGTTCAAATTTGTCTTACTGTTATATTTCTTTGGATAGTTCACGTTAAAATTGACCCAAGCTAGTCTAATATCACTTTGTATGACTCAGGTTAGCATTGGTTCAAGCTGTTTTTATACTACTTTGTATGGCTCATATTAGTCTTAGCTTAAATTAGTTTTATGTTATTTCGTATGGATCATGATAACACTGGATCAAGTTAGTGGAAGCATCAGGTCTTTATGGCCTCATATCACTTTCTCTGCTTAAAACAGAACAGTTATTCAGTTATGGCCGTCCTAACCTGACTAAAAATCAGGATAAAGAGACAAAGCTGGAGGCAAACTATCAATGGTAAGAAGGCGTTTAGTTGGTCAACCTGTATTCGTTCTGAGGG
>CM060306.1:36402433-36409933 GCA_030674185.1 Monoplex corrugatus
CGACCATTCTGTTTAGTTATGATGGTTTTGATGATCGTTTACTTTCTGTAGATGAAACGATTTCCAAGAAGGTCTTCTAGCGTATTGAAGGATAGCATATTATCATATCTGGGTGACAGATCCTCCCAGAAATCCAGCTGTGGGTTGAATACATATGACCAGTGTAATTTGGCCACAGCACACCAAGGTAAACAAAAAATGTCCTTACCCATTCTCCCTCTGTAGCGAGACTTGTGAGAAAGAGATAAACATGGAACAAACCAAACGACTGCATCGAGAGAAGTAAACAATTTTTTGAGAGATCGATGTTTTTAGATCTCCCTGTAAAACGAACGTTCGTAATGACAAAACCAGAAGAAATGTATTCTTGTCTCTCTTGCATTTGCCAAATGTACTCTTCTTTTTATCCTTGTAGAAAACACCGAGTTTTGAAGCTATAGCTCACAATTCAGTTTTGCTGAATTACTATAGATTTTTTGACATTCTTTCCATTGTTCTCAAAACAAAAATCTCAGTTGCATTCTCCTCCTTCTCCCTTTCCTGCTACAACAAAATTTACGATCATTTGTACATGTATTACTGCTGCTATTACTACTTCCGCTGCTGATGATAATCCTACTCCTACTCCTCATATAAACATCAAAGCAATGGGTAAATTTCGATAATCTTAGCCAATGACTCGGAGACTGCAAACTAACACCGCTATTGATGTGAATATTAGTCTCCATATTTTTGCACTTGTCACGGACTTTGCACGCAAAGGTCAGGGCCAGTTCATTCTTTCCATTACCCGTTCCAGATTTTTGACAATCAGCTTAGTTACTATGGGAAACCCTGGACGGCAAGCTAGTGACTAGACAGCAGGAACAGATAACAAGGCAGTAAGTAGGCTTGGTATAAAGTAGAAGTTATGCAGATGTGATGGTACATACCGAAGCGCTGTGGCTGTTTGCGTGATACTCATCATCATCACGTGCCCTGCCACATGGCGTTGACGATCATGGCCCTCCATATGTATAGATCTATTCCTTGTTGCCGCAAGAACATCTTCCACCCTCTCTGTCTTCAGCCACACTGCAAATCCGTCCAATATTTTTCCCCTGAGTCTACCTGGTACTCTCTTTCCCTCCAGCTTTCCTGTTGTGACCAGGTGCTCCGATTCCATTTTCCTCGTAACATGACCTATAAATGTTGCCTGTCTTTTCCTAATCTTCCTTACTAATGATCTTTTTGTGTCTGCCTCAATTAAGACTGTCTCGTTTGTTTTCTTTGCTGTCCATGGAACTCTCAACATTCTTCTTAGAAACCACATTTCGGCTGCCTCAGTCTTGTTCTGGCTTTGCTTGTTGACTGTCCACGCCTCACAACCGCATAACATTATCGGTTCTACATAACATTCATGGACTCTCTTCCTGATGTTAATTGATATGTATTTGTTGGTGAGACTGCTTGTCATCTTCTTGAATGTTGTTTTGGCTTGGCCGATTCTGCTGGTTATTTCTGATGTGCATCTGCCGTCTTGCGTGATACTGCTGTATGTCCTCTTGTTTCCCGCGAGTTTAGTCTAGTTAGGTCTTTCGCCCAGCCAGTCAGTTAACCATTTGACTCCCGCACCCTATCCACCTACTGCAAAAACTGAACCCTTTTATTCCTTCACCCTATCCACCAGGTTCCTGCAGGAATCTGGTGGATAGGGTGAGGGAGTCAAAGGGTTAAGTTTTTGGACTCGGCGAATACGGTGTGGAGTCAAAGGGTTAACCTCCCCTACATTAGCTGACCCTCAGCAGAGACAGATGCCCATAACTCAGAAGTTGTGTCCATCTGAATTTTTTTGGCTGTGTGTTGTGTTGGTCTTATACGTTTGGCTGTGTGTTGTGTTGGTCTTATACGTTTGGCTGTGTGTTGTATTGGTCTTATACGTTTGGCTGTGTGTTGTGTTGGTCTTATACGTTTGGCTGTGTGTTGTGTTGGTCTTATACGTTTGGCTGTGTGTTCTGTTGGTCTTACACGTTTGGCTGTGTTCTGTTGGTCTTACACGTTTGGCTGTGTGTTGTGTTGGTCTTATACGTTTGGCTGTGTGTTGTGTTGGTCTTATACGTTTGGCTGTGTGTTCTGTTGGTCTTACACGTTTGGCTGTGTGTTGTGTTGGTCTTATACGTTTGGCTGTGTGTTCTGTTGGTCTTATACGTTTGGCTGTGTGTTCTGTTGGTCTTATACGTTTGGCTGTGTGGTCTGTTGGTGTAATACGTTTGGCTGTGTGTTCTGTTGGTGTAATACGTTTGGCTGTGTGTTCTGTTGGTGTAATACGTTTGGCTGTGTGTTCTGTTGGTGTAATACGTTTGGCTGTGTGTTCTGTTGGTCTTATACGTTTGGCTGTGTTCTGTTGGTCTTATACGTTTTGGCTGTGTTCTGTTGGTCTTATACGTTTTGGTTGTGTGTACATGTACTGTTGGTCTTATACATTTGGCTGTGTGTACATGTACTGTTGGTCTTATACGTTTGGCTGTGTGTACATGTACTGTTGGTCTTATACGTTTGGCTGTGTGTACTGTTGCTCTTATACGTTTGACTGTGTGTACTGTTGGTCTTATACGTTTGGCTGTGTGTACTGTTGGTCTTATACGTTTGGCTGTGTGTACTGTCGGTCTAATACGCTTTTGGGAAAAAAAAGACTTAATCATACTCAACCCTTTGACTCCCTCACCCTCACGCGATCTTGTCATTCAGCGTCCTGCAATGTCAACTATGCTAGCAAAGCAGAAACTGAACTCTTTGATTCCCTCACCCTATCCACCAGATTCCTGCAGGAACCTGGTGGGTAGGGTGAAGGAGTCAAAGATTTGAGTTTTGGATTTGCTAGCATGGTTGACAATGCTAGATCCTGATGAACAGGATGCAGGAGTCAAAGGGTTAAGATGGAAACGGAAAGGCCAAATGGCATGGACATTGCTTTATTGGGGTCCACAGGGGGGCCAGATAGGAAATCTAATTTTTCAAGACCTCCAATAATAACCCTAGGGAGGGGAGGAATACGGGGTGCTTTAAAAGGGTAGTAATGGGAATGACGAAAGAAAGCGGCGGATGGGAGTAGGCTGGCAAATCTTATTTAGCCATTATTTAGCCAACGTTTAAACAAAACCCAAGAAAGCAGAATTAGTAGGGGGAAAGTATTTAGCATGTAAAGTAAGTGGAGATGGGGATGACAGCAGGATTGGTCTTTTTGTTTTGTTTTGTTTTGTTTTGTTTTGTTTGTTGTTGTTGTTGTTTGTACTCCACACACGATTGGGTTTATAATCAGCCAAGAGTTTCCCTTAAATGGCAGTTGTTGGTTGAAGCGCCAAGTAACTTCGTTATTTTTCAGTTTGAAACATCGTATAGTTTCTGATTCCTTATTGCGTTTGAATACACATCTTACACTCTAAGAGTACTACACATCAACAAACGGAACATGAAATCCATAGAAGAGACAGTTGCGTGCAATGAAATCAAGATGGAAATACCCATGACCTACAAGATTTAGAAAACGACCGCAGCATTTAAGCAGCTGAGGAAGATATCTACCAGCAAGTTCAAGTTCATTTTGCTTATAGGCCAGCCGACTACTAGAGCCATATCAGGGCTAACACCACGTCGAAAACGACAACCAGGTCAGGATAATAGACAACAGTCAAAAACCATGCCCACCGTTAACCTTGCAAGTCTAAAATGCAATTAAAGAAAACCATACTTAGACGTAAAATCATATTATCAGGTATAATCTATTGATCTCTTGTAAAAACTGGAAAATTGCATCAGGAGGGACATTTCGGAAGAGGTTCTTTAAGGAGTCCGCCGTGTAGTGCTTTTGTCTCACATCGTACAAGTCCCATCAGTCAAGGAGGAGGTGTCTGATGTCAACGGCTCGTCACATGGTATACACCATGGTGCTTCTTCATTTCTTAGTTAATTTAAAAGGTACGAATGAGTGTAGGATGTGTGACCCGTGTGTAACCTATATAACGATTGTCTCTTTCTTACGGTTCCCTGCAGCAGATGAGAGAATTTCTTTCAGGTTAGGGCAGATTTAGAAAAAAAAGTTTGTTATCTGTCTGTTCATTCCAATCCTCCTGCCACAGAATTCTCACGTAACAGCAAAAAGATCTCAGACCAAAACTGAAATTTTATAGCTCCACGTGTGTTCACAGCTCCTCTACAGCTCTGAAAACTTGGCAACTGAAGTTGGATGTCTTTGACACTAGGTGCTGTCATAAAGATTTTCAACATTTAATGCAGAGAAGATGTGCCAAATGAACAGTCCTGACACAGATCCAAACAGACCCCACCACCTAATCCCCCTCCTCCATTAATCTGCAAGCACTGTCTCTACTTGCGGGTTCATGTTCTAGATTCCTCCCTCCCCCTCCCCCCTGCCCCCCTCCCCAAACTAAGAGCAAAACCCTGCCAACCGACCTCTCTGCGGGAGTCCTAAATACCACAGAAAACGCGCATGAAACACACACACGCGCGCACGCGCGCACGCCCGCTCATGCGCACGCGAGAGCACAGACACAGACACACACACACACACACACACACACACACACAACACACACACACACACACACACACACACACACACACACACACAACACACACACACACATAAACACGCCCGTGCGTGCACACAAACACACACACATACACACGCGCGCGCACACACGCACGCACGCAAACACACATACACACTGAAAACACACACACACACATGCCACATACACACATAAACACACACACACACCACACACACACACATACACACACAAACAGCATAAACAAACACACACACATGTACACAAACAGACACACACACAAACCCACCCACCCACCCCACACACACACGCGCTCGCGCACGCACACAATCATACGTACACATGCACATGCACCACACACACACACACACACACAACACACACACACACACACCACACACACACACACACACATACACACACACACACACACACACACACGCACACACACATACACACACACATCGTCTAAAAGCACAAATCTGATAGACATTAAAAGAAATAACGAACGAACGAACACCACACACACACACACACACACACACACACACACACACACACACACACACACACACACACACACACAACACACACACACACACACACACACACACACACACACACACACACACACATAACCTGGCGCCAGACAGAGGAAAGGAACCTTCATCTCTTACACAGACTTTTGGGCTGTTACCAGAACACTGGCTGAAGACATATCACGGTAGAGTGCCGAAACTGCACCTGGCATGGCATAATTATGTTGTTGGAGCACCGACGTTGAATTACATGCAAAAGACTATACTTGTGTATAATCTTGAAGCGCTGGAAGAGGTCTTGAGAATACAAGCAAAGAGGCTATACCTACGGATAATTTCGTATTAATGAAGGACTCTTTCTGAATTGAATCTATCTCATGGAGTTCGTCTGCAAAGTCATCATATCACGTAACAGTGAAATCAGGATGTTACACGCGGATCTGCTAGCTGGGCAGCTAACTAGTGGTTAATTCATTATTAACTTACAAACTAAAAACTAGCCAAGCGAGCAATGAGCTAGTTGGTCAGCAACAACCAATAACAACCAAAAAAAAAACAACAACACAAAACAAACAAAAACAAACAAAACAAACAACAAAACCAAAAACGAACGAACAAACCAAACTATCAACCTTACAAAGTACTTACTTGTAACGTGTTTTGCTTTCTGAATCTAACCTCAAACATCTTGCTGTTTGCTTCTCAACCCCACACCCCATGGCCCTCGAACTACTGCTTACCAATATACATTAGTTTTTTGCAAGTCATGCACAAAGACAGATACATAGCAAAGAGATACAAAGCGAGGTTGTTAATATTTGCTGCTGTCTGTTAATACATATTTCAGTGAATTTACTAGAACCACATCCTCTGCATTAAACAGTTATCGTCCTCTTCAGTCTGCTGATATGAAGGTATACATATCTGTACAAATCAGCAGAATGACCTACTGTTTGTTAGCTGTCTGTCTGTATGTCTGTATGTATGTCTATCTGTCTGTATGTATTATGTCTGTATGTCTGTCTGTCTGTATGTCTGTCTATCTATCTCTCTCTCTCTCTCTGTCTCTCTCTCATTCGCACTCTCTCTGTCTCTGTCTGCCTGCTGCCTGTCTGTCTGTCTGTCTGTCTTTCTGCGGCTGCTGACTGGCTGGCTGTCTGTCTCACTCTCTCTCTCTCTTTCTAGCTCTCTCTCCCTCCCTCCATTTTGTGTTTTCTTGTTTTAATAATAAAAAAATAGTGTAAAACGTCAGAGAACCGTTTATATCCCGAAACAGTTGCAAAACTGTTTGTTCAAGCTGATTCTGTGAATGTTCATCAGTGAACGAAATTATTGTAAAATAATAATTTGTTATTTATTTGTTTTAAGCGTTTAAAAATCCGAAGTTATGTTGCAACAAAATTACAATATGAAGTAACTAACCAACTGACTAATTAATAATTAACTGACCAACTAACCAACCATCAACCAACATGCAACAACACCAACCACCAACCAACAACCAACCAACCAACCACCAACCAATCAATCAATCAACCAACCAACCAACCAACCAACCAACCAACCAACCAACCAACTAACCAACCACCAGCCAACCAACCAAACAACAACCAGCCAACCAATCAACCAACCAACCAACCGTCCACCACCCACCCCCACCCCAACCAACCAACCAACCAACCAACCAACCCACCAACCAACTAACATTCAGCCAACCAACCAACCGGCAAGGAAGCAAGCAAGCAAGCAAGCAAGCAACCAACCAACCAACGAACAAGCAAGCAAGCAGCAACCAACAAAGCAGCAACCAAGCAAGCAACAAGCAACCAACCAAGCAACAACATCAAGTACTAACTGACTGACGACAGACTGACTGACTAACTAATAGCTCTCCGAATGTGTCTGTTGTCTCTCTGTTTCTGAGAGCCAGCGCACGCAAATGCGTTTGTATGTGTCTATGTGTATTGCATGTGTATAGTAAACATGTGTATTCACATCCTACAGCGCATTCAAAACAATGCTGTACGCTTGTACTCAAAAAGAAAAAGCTGACACATATCCCTCTCCTGCACAACTTCACTGGCTCCCTGTATCAAAGCGCATACAGTACAAACTAGACACCATGTGCTACAAAAGCTCAATAACGCAGTCCCGATTACCTGTCAAGCCTACTTGAGATCTATGTTCCCTCACGTACCCTCCGCTCTGCTCTGATCCTCTGACTTTCGCTTTCCACGCACTAAGCTCAATACCTATGGTCCACGAGCCTTCTCTGTTTCTGTCACTCTCTGGAACAAACTCCTCTCTCAGTCCGTCAGCAACTACTTTGTCTCCTCAAGTCGCCTCAAAACTCACCTTTTCTCCTCCGCATAAATCCTACTCACTCAACCCCT
>CM060306.1:36414933-36419933 GCA_030674185.1 Monoplex corrugatus
TGTGTGGTGTGAGTGTGTAGTGTGTGTGCTTGAGTGTGTGTGTGTGTGTGTGTGTGAATGTGTGTGGTGGTGGTCTTTGATTTAATGTCTATTCACTAAAGTGATTTTAGACCAAAAAAAAAAAAAAAAAAAAAAAAAATAAATAAAAAGGGAAGGGGGGGGGGGATGATAGAGGAGGAGTGAAGAGAATATTTGAAAATTGTCAATTTTGAACTTGAGAAAAGATGATCCAGAAAACAACTGTTTTGAAGAGGGGAAAGTAAAACTAACAAATAATGTTACCATAATTAACGATTTAAACAAACAAGCTAACAAACAAAATTAATAAATATCTGGAAGAAATGAAGAAAAAATTAAAACTAATAATTGACTAACCATAACAGTGAACAAGTGAAATAACATTTTAAAGGTAATTCGCTATAGGACTTTTTGACAGGCTAACAAAAAATTCATACAGTAATGATGATGAGGCAAATATATCAGAAACTGTACTCATAGATAGTGTTGGAATATGTCGTTTTACCTTAACGCAAGAAAGAATATGACTATGTGTTATCTTCTTTCCACACAGACACACTATGTTCTTGGTGTATTTTGTTTTGAATGCATCAAGTTTCCATCTATACATAAGGGATTGTATAATTCTGCTGGCATGAAGCTGCTTAAGTATTTTGCTAACTTCAAAGTTCATGTGACATTTATCATACTTTTTCTGTTTTAATTGGAACTGCTTCCAGACGTAGTTGTCTACTAAAGTGTAATTCTCGTGCAACGAGAGAGAAAGCTGGATATTGTTTGAATCTGGTGAGTTATTAGTCCCCGTTTGGCAGCCCTGTCAACTTTATCATTATAACGAAAAGAACTATGAGAAGTATCCAGCAGAAAGTAATATCAGTGCCTCTTAAAGATAAATTATGAATCAAGTGACTAATTTCCAGAATCATTTCTGATCTTGTTTGTAATTTTGATAATTCAAGAGCCTGAAGTACTGATTTTGAATCAACGCAAAAAAGTATTTGAAAAATTGTCCTAGGAAGACTTATCATAAAGTTTAAAGCCATTAATATTGCAAAGAGTTCAGCTGTAAAGACAGATTTATCAAGTCCTATGTAGAAAGATTTTTCAATTTTGAGAGCAGGTATTAAAAACGCCGAGCCTGCTTTTCTTTCAATTACTGATCCATCAGTGTAAATTTTCAAATGATCGGAATATAAGTCGTCTATATGACATTTAACCTGACTTGCCAGTAAGTTTATATTGCTCCTTTTTTTAAATTAGTGTGGTGTACGTCAAATTGTGCTCTTTGGAGTTCCCAATTGGGTACTGGCGAAAAGGAAGGTCTTATAGATACAGGATCTACGTGTAGATCAATTCCTGAGCCTTTCATGACGTCAGATGTGTATGTTGCAAGAGTGACCTGTGAAGATATTGATTTAGCTCTTTTTGGAAAGTCGGTATCTGATCTCAGTTTAATTTCTGTCTCGTAGATGTTTTCTACGGTGGTGTGTCTTAACAAAAATTTAGTAGAAGCGACTTTCCTTTGCTCATCAAGTGGCAACAGTTTGATTTCATTATATGTGCGAAGACAGGAAGCATGCATTGGAAGACCCAGTGCAAGTTTGAAACCTTTACAATCTATGCTCTGCAGTTTTTTTAGTAAGTGTTTCGGTGCACTGAAGAAGATTTCTTGGGCATAGGTTAATTTAGATCTAACAAGCGATTTACAAAGATGAACAAGTGTTGATGAATCTTGACCCCATGCCTGTTTGCGAACTATTTTTAAGAAATTTAAATTTTTTTGAGCTTTGATTAATAAGTATTCAATATGCTGATTCCAAGATAATTTTGCCGTAAGAAAAACTCCTAAGAATTTAATTGACTCATTAAGCTGAAGAAGAATGTGTGTATGTATATGTGTGAGTGTGTGTGTGTGTTGTGTGTGTGTGTGTATGTAGTATATATATATATATATATATAGTGTGTGTGTGTGTGCGTGCATGCGTGTGTGTGTGTGTGTGTGTTGTGTGTGTGTGTGTGTGTGTGTGTGTGTGTGTGTGTGTGTGTGTGTGTGTGTGCAAGTCTTATGTCTAGCCAGCGTGTATATTTTTCTACTAAAAAATGGACTACATACAAAGCCGGGCGCACTCAAGTAGGCCCTAGTTCTGGCTCCTGGGTTCATCATACCTGTCCTGTGGAAGCACGAAACAAAATGCCAGACGACGAATCAGGGAGCAACGTAGCAGGAGGAGGGGGGTGGGGGTGGGTGGAGAGAGAAGCATGAAATGGATGGAATGTGTAAAGGGTAATTCTATTCTGCCAGAGCTCAGCATCTGCTTCATCCAACAAAAAAAAGTGAGTTTGCGCTCCCCCCCCCCCCCCCCCACACACACACCCAACACATTCTCCCAATGATATGTGAACGAGCTAATTATCGTATAGCACATTCCTTCCTTCCTTCCTTCTCCTTCCTTCTTTCCTTCCTTCCTTCCTTCCTTCAATTATTCATTCATTCATTCATTCATTCATTCATTCATTCATCCATTCATCCATCTCATCCATTCATTCATTCATTTATTCAGTCAGTCAGTCAGTCAGTCAATCAGTCGTTATTTCATTATTTTATTTCATTCTTTCTTTCTTTCATTCATCCATTCATTCATCCGTTTATTCTTTGGTTGAGAGCACTAGGTATTTACACACTTACGTTAAAGAGAGATGACAAGACGAAAAGGGGGACCGGGAACATAATCATATAGGTAAGGACATCCCTTTCTGCAAGTTTATGCCCAATTGTGAACCCAAAAGAACGAATTACGATGAAAACAAAAAAAAGTATCGTAGCACTTACGATGAGGAACGGGTAGCGTGTGAGGTGAGCACTACGATCACTAAAAGTTTTGCTCGTCCGTGTTCAACAACGTTATGAATAACCTTTACTATTTAGATAAACCGCCATTGCCTAAAGTGCTGGTTTACACAGCGGGGAATGTCCCAGCTTGTTATCTTTGTTGCAATGTTTACATTTATCATTTCTGCCCTCCGGTTGCTGTCAATTACATGTCTCGGTTTTGAGTTTAAATGTCATATATTCACAGCTGAGACAGCAAACATACGAAGGTGATGATTATATCATAAGCAAAACGTTCGAAATGATCGAGGAGATGGGGCACACCACCCTCACTGAAACAGAACGCTGTTAAGAAACTGGCATCACACATCCTCACATGCAATGAAGAAGACCCATCATGTCATCCCCGAGACTCTTATAAAGGATACATTTTGGGGGTACCATCAAAGTACAGGAAAACACATTTTCACGGTGTTTGTATCTGAAAACCTCATTATACTTACCACTAGAGGCAGGACAGTGAAAAAAAATAACCTAAGGAATCAACGAACGAACCACTTAAGTGAGGGATTGACCGATCGGCCGACCGATCGACCGAATGACAGACATATCAATCATTCAATCAATTAATCAATTTGACCGACTGACCGATCGACCGACTGACTGACAAATCAATCAATCAATCAATCAATAAATCAATCAATCAATCAATTAATTAATTAGTCAATCAAACAAACAACCAGCAACCAACCACAACCAACCAACCAACCAACCAACAAGCTAGCCAGCTATCAAAGGAACAAGCGGACTAATCCAACTCAAACACCAACCACCAACAAACCAGCTAGCAAACCAACCAACCAGACACCAACCATCAACAAACCAGCTAGCAAACCAACCAACCAGACACCAACCATAACAAACCAGCTAGCAAACCAACCAACCAGACACCAACCATCAACAAACCAGCTAGCAAACCAACCAACCAGACACCAACCATCAACAAACCAGCTAGCAAACCAACCAACCAGACACCAACCATTAACAAACCAGCTAGCAAACCAACCAACCAGACACCAACCCAAAACCATCAACCAACCAGACTAGCTAGCAAACCAACCAACCAGACACCAACCATCAACAAACCAGCTAGCAAACCAACCAACCAGACACCAACCATCAACAAACCAGCTAGCAAACCAACCAACCAGACACCAACCATCAACAAACCAGCTAGCAAACCAACCAACCAGACACCAACCATCAACAAACCAGCTAGCAAACCAACCAACCAGACACCAACCATCAACAAACCAGCTAGCAAACCAACCAACCAGACACCAACCATCAACAAACCAGCTAGCAAACCAACCAACCAGACACCAACCATCAACAAACCAGCTAGCAAACCAACCAACCAGACACCAACCAAAACCAAGCAACCAGACACCAACCAAAACCAAGCAACCAGCCAACCGACTGTTGTATCGAAAGTAAACAAGTAATCTATTCTCTGAATGATCTCCTTTTAAATCATCACGTGATTTTTACGTCACTTCATGAATATTAAACATGCATGTCGTCCAACGTCAGCTTTTGCCCTTCAAACCCTGATGTTCTAGTTAAATAAATGATCTACTTCTTACACGAGCTGTAAGTTAATTAATGTTATCTGAGTGAAAGATTCAACACTGACCATTCAGCCAAGTCCCATTTTGCTTTTCTTTTTCCTTTTCTTTTCTTTTTTCTTTCTTTCTTTTTTTGTTGTTGTTAAGTTCCTGCTTGCGAATTCTCTGCCTTAGTTTCAAAGACGCTGCAAAATGCACACTTTGCTGACTTTGCTGATCATTTCCGAATGACTCGCACCTGGACCATCACTTAAGGTGTAGTGCAGGGGAGTGTGTGTGTGTGTGTGTGTGTGTGTGTGTGTGTGTTGTGTTGTGTGTTGTGTGTGTGTGTATGTGTGTGTGTGTGTGTGTGTTGTGTGTGTTGTGTGTGTGTGTGTGTGTGTGTGTGTGTGTGTTAGGCAGGTTAAGAATAACCATAACGCCACATGTGCCACTTGGCTGTCTCTCCTTTCCCTTTCCTCCCTCCCCCCCTCTGTCTCTCTTGGGTTCTCCCGATCTCTCGATCTCTCTCTCTCTCTCTCTCT
>CM060306.1:36424933-36429933 GCA_030674185.1 Monoplex corrugatus
CGTCATGTGGCAAGGCACATTATGATGATGATGATGATAGTGATGGTGATGGTGATGGAAGTGAGTGTGCGTGTGCGTGTGCGTGTGCGTGTGTGTGTGTGTGTGTGTGTGTGTGTGTGTGTGTGTGTGGGTGGGTGTGTGTGTGTGTGCAGAGTGGATATACAACTCAAAACCTATGGCCATTACCTCATGTTTTGCCAAATTGTCCACAATAAGCATACGTACTGTAGATGGCACGTTGAGCCGAAAGCAGGAGCACAGACCATGGCCAGCTTGCTCTCGTAAAGAAGTCGTTAGACACATGTCGACAATACAAACTGAAGTGGCTGGGCAAGTCGCCAGATCATGCTGTTCCCGCTATCTATTACATATACTGTGTAGTGACTAAGTAAAGAGTACTGTTTTGGAACCAAACACGAACTATAGCATCTGTGAGCTAAGCCAGATGCGCGAGATAGGCAATGAGTTTTGGCTTCTGAGACACCTATCTTTACTGAGAAAGCACGGAACATAATGCCAGCCAGTGAATCAGCTGAACCACGAGAGCCTGAGATGAAAATAAGGGGCAAAAAGTGATGGGTTTAAGGGCTGAGACAAGGGCACAGGAAGGGAAATGCAAACTTGCAAATTCTCAAAAAAATTTCCCAAAGTCGAAAGTATGTTTTCCACCTTCATCTGCTCATCTACATTGAAGCTGCTGGCAATATGATAGGTGGTACATTTGCATAAACGATTGGCTGGGATTCTAAAGCATTTTTGAATATTCTCTAAACTCATTTGGACTCACTGCACATTGCATGTACTCAGTCTTTTAAGTGGAGCACAAACTCACGTCGTTAGGCGAGCTGGCCGCACACTCTGCACCATTAGTGGGCGTGCATGCTGGGTATTTTCATGTTTCCGTTGCAGTATCTTTAACGTGCACAGTCAATGTTCTGAAAAAAAGTGTATACACGGAGGGATTTTAGGCATTAGCTGGTCTGCATACTCGTACATACTGACCTGGAAGAAGGGGGAAAAATGCCCACCCTTTACTTAGCAGGCAGAATGATATTTCTAAAAGGATTGAACCTAGGACTTTCCGATTGGAAGTCGGTTGTTGACCTGTTTGATTACCACGCCCTGTCTGACTAATGGCTTCTCTGCCTGTCTATCTGTTTATTTCTCTGTCTGTCTGTTTGAATCTCTTTCTCTCTCCCTCCTCGTGCAGTGTATTTTTTTCCTTGTATCATTTGACAGAACTGTACACTCAACAGACCCACAACTTGGTTTGTTTACTCCCTATCTTAATGCTCCAATCGTTCTGGTGGCATCAGCGTTTCATGCACCACGTTCCCCTTACCATTCCAAGACTTTGCCCGCACATAGCCTCAGGGAGTCTGCCAGATACCTGCTGGTAGATTTGGGTAAAGCAACCAGTCGCCGTGGTGCAGTGGTTAACGCAACGGACTACTGATTGGAAGGCTGTGACTTCGAATCCCCATCACTACCTTGAAAAAATCATTGTGGGATTTTTCGGCTCTAACCGGCTCCTACCCAGAGTTGGGCGTGCTATGGGCTCATTGGGAAGACTGGGACCACACAGTCGAGTCTCTTCCACTTCACCGATGTGTCATTGAGGGTGTTGCTCAAATCTTCTGACCAGCACCGCAGGTGTCTATATCTCTCGGGTCTGGTTGACGCCAGGACATATTATGATAATATGCGTAGAGTACAGCCTTGTTACGCAGTCTCAATCCTAGATGGAACTCCATAGCATCATGATTATCATCCTCATCGATATCATCATCATCCCATTATAAAAAAGAAATGGTGCCAGCTTCTGTGGCCATCAAGATGCCACAAAAAAGAGGACAAAAAAAAAAAGAAAGGTGAGCACAAAGGTAACCTCCCTGGGTGCGATGATCTTAAAAAAATTATTTGGGTAAAGCGCATATGGAATTGTCTGAGTGCGATTAATCCTTCTTGAGAAAACAACAAAACTCTAGACTCTAAACTTTATTTTATTTGCTATTTCATCACCTAACAGTGTTGCATGTAATGGTGTTTACTGGAAAGTGGGACCAAGAGCGATGGAAACATTGCTAAATGGATTTTGCAGCTATATGCCATTGTGTCCGTGTACCATTGTGTCTTTATACCGTTGTGTCCGCAAAGCACACCATGGTGCTGTTAAATCTGTCACTGTTAGTCTTTCTGTCTCTCGCTTCCTCTTAGACTCATCTAGAACCTCAAACAGATAGAAAGCATGTTAAACCTCATCGCCATTTTCCCCCACTACGTTTGTGAAAGGGCCGATAAGCCCATGGTACAATAAATCATTCATTTTTTCATGTCGTGTTTCTCTCACCATCACCCTCTCTCTTTCTCTCTCTCTCTGTCTCTCGGTCTCTGTCTCTGTCTCTGTCTCTGTCTCTCTTCTCTCTCTCTCTCTCTCTCTCTCTCTCTCTCTGTGTGTGTGTGTGTGTGTGTCTGTCTGTCTCTCTCCCTCTCTCTCTGTCTGTCTGTCTGTCTCTTACCTGTACCTCTACTTCTTGATGCTACTGCATGTAATATTCCAGTTTTCTATAATGTTTATATCTATACACTATTAGTGTTCACTTATAGTAACAGAGATTTTCTATTAAAATGAACATCATAACAAATTTGTATTAAGGTAGACTTTCCATGGGTGAGGACTGGATGTTAACACGTATCACTATTTCTATATCACTACCCTCGAAAAAAAAAAGTTTCTATCTTGTTCTTGTTATCACTCAATCTCCCTTCACCTCCTCATTTGTCTGTCACTGTCTCTGTCACTCTGTCTCTTTATCTCTGTCTGTCTGTTTGCCTGCCTGTCTGTCTGCCTGTATGTATGTCTGTCTGTCTGTCTGTGTCTGTCTGTCTGTCTCTCTCTCTCTTTCTCTCCCTCACTCTTTCACTCATTCTGTCTCTGTTTTTGTTTGCCTCTGCCTGTCTGTCTTTGTCTCTCTATCTGTCTCTATCTCTGTCTCTCTTTATGTCTTTCTCTCCCTCTCCCTCTGTCTCCCTCCTCTTTCTCTATGTCTCTGTCTGTCTGTATGTCTGTCTGTCTGTCTGTCTGTCTCTCTCTCTCTCTTTTCTCTCTCTCTCCTCCCTCCCCTTCACCCAATCTAAAATAGTGCTTTCAAGGCTTAGATCAAGCTGAGACTATGGATTACCCCACCATTGATCACCTGAAAAGAGGAGCTATCATGAGAGGAAGCAGTCAGATATCTGCCTCTGAAAGGCACAACAAGAGGCCATTGTTAATCGAACAATTCCTAGCTTCATGTCCAGATCTTTGAAGTCTGTGGTTCATGGGGCTGTCTTTGCAAGGGACACAGACTACGTCAAAGGCGGATGAAATACTCTCTCAGTCTGGTCCTGTGACCAAATGATTATTGTCTTAAGGCGAGAATGTAATAGGATTGTAGTTGGAGTGAGGTACGAATGCAGTAGGAAAAGACAGTTTTTATTCATTTCTTTTTTTAAAATATTTTTTTAGCTTTCACATCAACGGGTTTTCACAGACGCATGTATGTTTAACCTTAACTCTGCAGGTGGTTTGTTGCTGTTCAGTCTGCATATTTCGTCTTTGGTGGGCGTGCACACTGGTGGTATTTTCATGTTTCCATAAATCATCATACACAGATATGACTTAAAGGATCATCAATGTATGTAGTTGATGTTCTTTGTGCGTATACACACCAAGTGAGTTCAGGCACTAGCAGATCTGCACACATGTTGACCTGAAAGACTGGAGAGAAAGAAAAACAAACGCCACCTTTACCCATCAGGTGGTAAGTATCCAG
Source organism: Monoplex corrugatus (assembly GCA_030674185.1). Taxonomy (NCBI): domain Eukaryota; kingdom Metazoa; phylum Mollusca; class Gastropoda; order Littorinimorpha; family Ranellidae; genus Monoplex; species Monoplex corrugatus. Next base: position 36,428,749 of record CM060306.1, read on the forward strand.
GCAGCTTTGAACTTAGACCTTCTGATTGGAAGTCTGATGTTTTACCCACTTGGCTTTTGTGTCTGTCATCAGAGAAGGTCATATGTGTGTTGAATCAGATCAAACGAGGCTGAATACAACCAAAATGACCAGGCAGTAATGCTGAATCTCCCGAGGTGGATAGGCTCACTTCTATAGATAACTTCCCCTACCCGCCCTCCACCCCACACCCCTACCCCCCAAAATATGGATTCTGATCCCATGCACAGGGACTTTGATATGTTTGGTGTGCTGGGAAATTGAAATCGGTGGGATGAGTGTGATGTCTGTGAAGAAGTGCATCAATCTATGCAGTAAAAAAATAAACAATGAAAGGAAAACAAAAGAAAGAAAGAAAGAAACTCTGTCTGATGTGATCTTCATCACCACCACCACCACCACCACCATGACCCTCTGACTTTCTGCCTGCCTGCCTATCTGTCTTTTTTGTCTGTCTGTCTCTGGCTCTCTATTTCTCTGTCTGTCTGTCTGTCTGTCTTTCTTCTCTCTCTCTCCTCTCCCTCTTCTCTCTCTCTCTCTCCCCTCTCCCTCCAACCATTACTTTCAAAATGAGAACAAATTGAAGACCATGATATCATAATCACCAGATGAAATTGGCCACTCCCCAAGGATGCAGTCTGATATCCACCTTTGAAAGACAGAACAGAAGCCATTGTTCATCAAAGCAAACATGAACTGTCTTCGTGCTCAGCAGATTCTCTGATGTCAATGTTTCATGTGGCGATCTTTACAGAGACATAAAGGCGGCTTTTACATCAAAGGAAAGTGCTGTACTCTCACAGTCTGGCCATGCAACTAGGTGATTATTGTTGTCAAGTGAAGGCCGTGTTAGCTGATGATCCAAGTTTGTTTGGACCAGACCAAGGGCTATTAAACTTCACTGAAGCGATTCTTTCATTCGTTTGATTGTTACTCTTTAACGTCTGTTTACATAAGTGCTTTTCAACAACTAATCAACCGTTTCATTACTAATATTTTGGTTGTGGTGTAAACTGATACATTTTCAAACAAAGCGAAACAAAACAAACAAACAAACAAACAAAAGCAAAATGACAACTACCAATTTTGAAAGCTAATTATCTTTGAGATGAATAAAAAAATCAACAGAAAATCAAATTGTTTGATACTGTTCTTGAAATGTCTTGT
>CM060306.1:36434933-36444933 GCA_030674185.1 Monoplex corrugatus
CCACACACACACACCTATAAGGAGAGAGAAATAAACCATCACTTGGACTCACAACGCCTTCAGTGAAGAATCAAAGAAACCTGTTGGCTTTTGCAGTAAGTACATGTATTTGAACTTCAATGAAGGACACTCAGGAGCTAAACAGGTTGTAGCTTGGCAGAACTGACACATACTTACACACCATGATTCAGTTTGTTTCTTACTCCTTTTTTTTACCTCTCATCTTATGCCTTCATAGAGTGTCTTGGGGAAAAGCTGATGGTTAGAAGCAAACTGGAAAGCCTGAAACGGAAAATGCCGTGGTGATGTCAACGTTTCTTTCGTGCTATTGATTCAGATCTTCCAAGGCCTGCCTCTTGTTTTAAATCGAGATATCGTTTTGTTATCTCCAGATATGGTTTTGGTATATGCTTGTTGGGGCAGCTGGTGGAGTTTCATTTTGGTTACATGACAAATCTACTGAAATATCTGCCAGTAAATATGACAGTGGTCTGGTTACGTTTCCACTATTTCATTGATATTGGTATTTTCTGATCATAGTGTGTCTTATAATGTTGACCAATCATCTCAGACAACATCTTTCACATTGTAGAAGTTTTATATTCCAGGGGCTTGGTCAGAGTGTAAGTCTAGCACTAGTATGCTAGAGTGGGGATGAAAATGGAACCAGTGAGTTCAGCTGTTGTTTAGACAGGAATGTTCTGGCGTTTTAGGAGTGGGGAGAGTTGATGACTGAGATCATTTGCTCTCTGGATTCTCGTTTCAGTCTCTCTATGAAGTCTTCTTTTTTTCTGTTAAAAAAACTGGCAAGGTTTCAGTTATGCGCCATTCATGATGATGGAAAGGTTCCATGATGTTCTGTTAACCTTCATCCCCTTGCTTTTGCAGATGCTGATTTTTATGTACTAGTTTTCACTAATGTTGTTCAAGTTGGGTGTGCGTTTTTGTAGTTATACTTAAACGTTTTCTCCACAAGCTTAAATGCTTATTCTGCAAAGCGTGGAGCTATGCTATGGTGTTAGTCCTTGCTAGTTGGTTCACAATCTCTTCTATCACCATTTTCAAACAGTGAGGAAAAAATTAGTTTTGTCCCAGCTGTTTACTGTGCATGCCAGTATCACTGTATTGCAATGCACTGTAACGTTGATTTGCAAAGTATAGTGATTATTATGATTGGTACATTGTGTCATGCTGTGCTGTATTGTAGTGTTACATGTTATTTTGGATTGCATTATATTCTTTTGCATTGAGACCGAAACAACTGGACAAAAAATATATTTCTGTATAACAATGAAGACAGGAGGGGGAGGGGGAGAGGCGGAAGTCTGAAAAAGAGAACAAAGAAAAGTAAGAATAAAAGAAGGACGAAGATCAAGAGTAGGACACACAAGAAGAGACAAAGAAAAGACAAAGAGGAAGAAGAAACAAAGGGTAAGATGTAGGTCTTCAGGAAGGAGATGAATGCAGACAGACGAGAACATTCCCAGAATCCAGACATTCTGTATGCATCAGATCATTTATCTCTTCTGCCCATCATCCTGCACAAAATCGACATGTTATTCCTTGGCGTGTGATATAATGTGATAAACATCGCGATTTAGCCACCATGGTCCATGACAAATGAACACACACCCACACACGTCTGCAGGCGCATAGACATACACGCACATGTGGGACTACATGTACATACCACATATTCATGCTTGCACATATGTTTACATACATTATTAAGAAATGAACACATGATTGCATACTCATGTGCATCGCACACAATCACATTTTGTGTACACCATAGATTTACATAGATACAAACACAGACAAAGCTAGCGACAGACAGACAGGTAGGCACACACACACACACACACACACACACACACACACACACACACACACACACACACAAAACACACACACACACACACACACACATCACACACACCACATACGCACACACACACACGCACACTCACTCACACACACACACATATATATTACACACACACACACGCATGCACGCACGCACGCACGCATTCACACACACACACACACACACACACCACACACACCACACACAACACACACTCACACAAAGGGAAGGGAAAGAATCTACCGTCATATTAACAACACCTTCCAGCAAAGACTGTCAGACTTCAAAGAAACTCCTTGGTTTTATCGTCCACAGGAACAGAACTGGAGCAGAATCAAAGATTGTAAAAGAACTGATGATCCATGCTATGGTATTTATTTACGAACTCCACCGGTCCACCGAGAAATCAAAATACATTTTGGTATAGCCAAAGCCTCAGATGTTTATTATGTGATTAAAACCCTTTTTCTGGCTGGTTGACATACGAGATTTAGTCTAAGTGCCAAGAGCTAAGCCCAAATGTCTGCTGACCAGGGATAGGTCCTCACTGATCACCAGGTTCAGTCACTGGAGAAAAACTGTGGTCTTGCCATAAATGTAACAGCGCAGTGAATCGAACTGAGAATAGCACTATACAAAAGCTATTTATTATCATTATTAAATGTATACTGTGAATATTGTATTTCATTTAATGATGACATGTCAGCTCAAAAACGCTAAGAGAAAGCAGGCGAACTGTAGAAAGCTTAGTGCGAACTGTAACTTGTAATAGTCAAACAAAATGAGTATAGGCATTATATTGTATTGTACTGTATTTTTATATGTATTCTGTTTAGATATTGTAATTGTAGTTTAAAAATTGACATGTGTCATGTCCTAAAGCTATGAGAAAATAGGCGAACTGTAACTTATGTAATAGTCAAACAAAATGAACACAGGCATTGTTGTATTGTATTTAATGATTACATGTAAGCTCTATTGCTATGAGAAAATAGGCCTACTGTAACTTATCTGATAATCAAACATATTGAATATAGACATTATTGTATTGTATTTAATAATGACATGTCAACTCTACTGCTATGAGAAAATAGGCTAACTGTAACTTATGTAATAGTCAAACAAATCACAAAGGCAAAAATGCTATCAAATTAAATCAATAAAAAATAAAGAGAACACATATTTAGTAATTCTGCTATAGAAAGATGATAGCGTTAAAGTGTTACAGAAATGGTTTTATTAGGACAACGTAGATAGATCTAGAAAAGATAGTTTAATTAGAATAATTTCTCATGGTACTTCAAGCAGACATTAGTAAATTTCAATTAAAGCTGTTTAGTGATATGCATGACTTGATGTTGGTGGGTAATGTATTCCAGAGATACGTACCAGAATAGGAGATGCTTGCTTTGAATATGTTTAATCTTGGTCTTGGAAGACAGAGATGGTCTTGAATTTGTGTAGGGGTGTTTGGTTTGCGATAAACAGTTTTATTAGATAATTTGGGGGCGAACTTGTGTATATGTGTATGCATTTTTGTGCTTTGTTTTTGAATGGTAATGTCCTTTCCGATTTTGTTTGTTTTTGCTGTGTTGTTTGTTTGTTTGTTTGTTGCTTGTTTGCTTGTTGCTTGTTTGTTTGTTTGTTTTTTTTTTGTTTTTTTTTGGTCTCATGTCAGGAAGCAGCTATAGGTTACTAGAAATGTCCCTGCTCAGAAAGTAAAGAATGTGACAGAGAAGAAGACATTTCTAGTACAGTATTTCGAGAAGATGGTATACTTTTTACACTGGAAAAAAAACCCGCCGGCATCCCACAGGTGAGATCTTTCAGATTAGTGAATAGTGAATTCCTGTACATAAAAATGAGTGTCCACTGAAAAACAGTGGACTACTTTCCAAAAGGTGTGACGGATAAAATCAGGGGACGATATGTGATGAACACGAGACAGGAAAGAGAAATAACAGGAGGAAGAGAACAATAATGATGAAGAGGTGGACATCAATACATGAAGGACAAAGAAGGAGAAGAAAAGAAAACAAAGAAGGATAGGGGAAAAAAGGAAGAAGAGGAAGAGGAAGATCTGGAACTAGAAGACGAAAAAGAAGAAGACGAAGACAGAAGAAGAAGAAGAAGAAGAAGAACAACAACAACAACAATAACAATAACAAGAACAAGAACAAGACAAGAACAAGAACAAGAACAGATAAAAACAAGAACAACAAAGAAGAGAAAAAAGATGAACAAAAGGAAGAACAAGAAGAAGACCAAGAAGAAGAACAAAAAGAAGAACAAAAAGAAATAAAACAACAAGAAGAGATAAAATAAATTGTCACAAAGAGGTTGAGGGAATGCAGAAAACACGAGAACCTTTCCTGAGCCAGACATTCTCTATGCATCAAAAATATATCACCGCTCTATAGCATCCTATATAATCTCTACATTTATATTCCTTGGGGTATGATACGATGCGATAGGCATCATATCTTAGCCGCACCATAGCGCATGATAAATGAACGCGTACGCACACTCGGGCACATAAACATACGAAAACACACATGCGTTCTCGTGTACATCAACGTCCGAGTGTACACGCGCATACGCTCACAGATATGCACGCACACAGTTTGTAAACACAAAGCCGGGAACAACAATCACATGCAAATCCATAAAAGTACAAAGAGAGGAAAGAGCAGGGGGCCAGCATCGTTTAAATAGCCTTTAAACAACAGATAGTGTAAATAAACTCTGATGGCCAGTCATGGTAGAACAGTCCCTTAAAACAAGTAGTGACTATAAACCCTTTTGGTCAGTCGAAACAGAAAAGTCCCTTAAAACAACAATGTAAATAAACTCTGATGGTCAGTCGAGGTAGAACAGTCCCTTAAAACAAGCAGTGAATATAAATTCTTTTGGTCAGTCGAGAAAGAAAAGTCCCTTAAAACAACAGATAGTGTTTATAAACTCTAATGGCCAGTTGACGTAACCAGTCCCTTATGTCCACTTTCCTGTGGCAATGTTCCCAGCGTCGTCTGGCACAGTTCCAGAATTGGTGAACAAAATTAGAATTCCGAAAATGTCTTGGCCGTTCAGAATAATCCCATATTCCAAACGACGGAGAGGACATGAATAAGAATGTACATAATTTCTTTGTTTATTTGTTCGTTTGTTGCTGTCGTTGTTCTTCCTCTTTTCTTTTCCATTTTCTTTTTGGGTGGGTATTAGTTATTTATCACTGTAGTCTATATGCAAGCAGGTATAAAATCTCATTTTATCTGATTTGGAAGAGTGGGAATCTAATTTCTTTAATCTTACAATACATGGGCAAAGATGAAACTTGCATTGACACCCCCCCCCCCTCTCTCTCTCTTTCTCCCCATTCTCCTCCTTCTCCTCCTTCTTCATTTTCTTTTTTTCTGTTACCTCTTCTTCTTCTTCTTCTCCTTCTCGTTCTTGTTCTTGTTCTTGTTCTTGTTCTTGTTCTTGTTCTTCTTCTTTTGTTTCTTCTTCTTTCTTCTTGTTCTTCTTCTTGTTCTTCTTCTACGGTGTTGTGTTTACAGTAATTCCTTGTGTCTTTGTGTGATATGCGTGTTTTGTTCCAGTAAACTGCTCTGGCTATCTGATCTGGGGCTTGGCGTTTGTCATCCAATGGCTCTGCGCGAAGAGTGTAGTTCTGGTTGCTCGTTATTTGTGTCGGTTCCTCCTTGGATCTACTTTCGATATGTTGATGGTTTTTGGTTAAATCTGCTAGTCTTGATGAAGTCTTCTACAGATAATGTCTGATTCTTTCCTTTCACAGTAGTGAAGAAGACTTAAGAAACAGCAGATTCAGTTTATACAAAAAGAAGGATCCAGTTCACAAAAAACGATGGAGAAAGGTGAGTGTCGTCATGATGAAGAGAGAAGAACGAAAGAAGATATGAAAAGGAAAAGAACGGGAAGAAGAAAACAGCCGTCACAGAGGAATTCAGAGGACGCAGGAGAAAAAAAGAATCTCAGATGTCGGACATTCTGTCTGTGTCACGGATTCCATCAGTGCTGCAAACGAATTCCATATAATCTTGACATTTATTCCCTGGGGCATCATACAGTGTGATAGCCACTGTAGTGAAAGAGAAAGAAACACTTGCACACACACACACACACGTAGGAGATTATATCTATGAGCAGCACATGGAAACCTGCGTATCATAGACTCACACTCGCACACACAAAAAAAACAACAACTCATATATACACGAACAATTGTGAACATGTACACTGACAAATGCAGGTAAACAAGCGTCATTGCAAAGAGAAAGACTGACAGACAGACAAACAGACTCAGACACACACACACACACACACACACACACACACACACACACACACACACAACACACACACACACAAACACGCGCGCGCACACACACACATACACACACAAGCGCGCGCGCGCACGCTCACACAAAACACAACAATACACACATAGACCACACATACATACACACACACGCACATACACACATATACACACATACACCACACATACATACACACACACACGGACGCACATACACACGCACATACATCTACACACATACACCACGCATACATACACACACACACACACACGCACGCACACACACACACACACACGCACATATACACACATACATCACACATATATACACACACACACGCACAACACAACACGCACATACACACGTACACAATATACACACAACACACATACACACACACACACACACACACACACACACACACACACACACACACACACACGCACACACACACACACACACACCACAACACAAAACAACACACACGTAAAATCTCGAAAGAAAAACTTCAACACAGCGAGTTGCCATGTGAGTAAGATGAAAAGAAAGAAAAAGAGAAAGAGAGAGCTACGATGATGGGTGGACAGAGATGGGGAGAGAGAGAGAGAGAGAGAGAAGAGAGAGTGAGAGAGAGTGTGTGTGTGTGTGTGTGTGTGTGTGTGAGTGTGTGTGTGTGTGGGACAGAAAGAAAGAGAGAGAGAGAAAGAGAGTGAGAGAGATAGAGAGAGAAAGAGAGAGAGACAGAGACAGTGCAAAAAGGAACAAGAACGGTAAACGTAATTGCATTAATGTAAATAGGGAAACAACCAATATGAAAAGAAAAACAAACAATAAAAAAAAAATGAAGAGAAAATAACAAAGGAAGGATACACGAAGATGAAGTAAGAGGAGGAGGCAGTGGAGAAGAAGAACAACAACAAGAACAAGAACAAGAAGAACAAGAACAAGAACAAGAAGAACAAGACGAAGAAGAAAAACAAGACGAAGAAGAAGAAGCTTCCCCCCCGCCCCACACACACAAACACACATACACACGCGCGCTCGCACCCGCACACACACACACAGACATAGACACACACACACAAACGCGCGCGCGCGCACACACACACACACACAAACGCAGACACACATACACACACAGACACACACACTTACACACACATACACACACACACACACACGCGCGCGCGCGCGCGCACACACACACACACACTTTCTCTCTCTCACACATACACACACACCACCCCCACCCTCCACACAACACAAACACACCACACCACACACCCCCCACACAACACGACGCGCAGCCACACGCCGCCGTGCGCATGCAACACATACAAAATACACATCAATCACTTTCTTTTTTCTCTCTCTCTCATACACATATCAAACACACACACCGCACGCACACACACACACCACACAGTACAGAGAAAAACATCAGAGTGCAATGCTGGTAAGAGTCTGACAGTCTGGCCTCTACAGCAGTCATGCAAATTCATGGCAGGAGCTTCACAGCAGCAGCCAGATGCCGCTGAAGTAACTAATGCACAAGACGCGACTTTTCCATCAACTTGCATTTTCTCTTCAACTTGCTCTCTTCTTTCGTGCTGTTTCTTTTCCTTTGAAAGGAAATGGTTTGCACATTAAACAGTTCTCTTCCTGTACATGTTTTCAAATATTCTCTCTTGATGTATACTTCAGCTGAAAAGCTTGGTTATTTGTATGCAGATTGATGATGTTTGTGTGATTGTATGCATTACCTTCCGTGTTTCTGTTTTGCTTTTGTGTGTTCTTTTTAAGTGATGGAAGTGGTGAGAAAAGGTACAGAGAATAAAAGAGAGAGAGAGAGAGAGAGAGAGAGAGAGGAGAGAGAGAGAGACAGAGAGTGAGAGAACAAAAAAGAAAAGAAGAACAAGAAGAAGAACAAGAAGAACAAGAACAAGAAGAACAAGAACAAGAGCAAGAACAACAAGAACAAGAACAACAAGAACAAGAACAACAAGAACAAGAACAAGAAGAAGAAGAAGAACAACAACAACAACAACAAGAAAAAAAGAAGAAGAAGAAAGAAAGAAAGAGTCAGGCAGGTAGACAAAGATAGAACGCGGAGAAAGAGACAGATAGACAGAGACATACAAACAAAGAGACAAAGATACTCAGTTTTCCAAATGCCATAAGCATAACAGGGATGAACAAAAAGAACTAAATAATACAAAATAAAATACAATCCACACTTTATTTTTATATGTAATGGCATAAGTACGTTGATGCTTATTTAATCCCAGCCCTCGCCCCTATTTATAACATGTTAGAACAATCATCAATATTGTCATCATTAATCTGTTACTAGACCAAGAATAAATTGCACAGAAATGGAGATACTGACACAGAAGTATCTCACATCTTACAAAAGATGATAATTTGACAGAAACATAGAATAAGCAAAAACAAAATACAGTGATACTATAACATAAAATGTAATACTGTGTAGGTGTTGTATATGTTTTCAAACCAAAGACTTCATAGTTCTAGATACTGAAATTTCAAGTTTAGTCGTACGTTTCCGTAGAGTTTTAATCGAAGCATTTATGGAACTAATCATGAGACAGACAGACAGACAGAGAGACAGACAGAGAGAGAGACAGAGAGAGAGAGACAGAGAGAGAGACAGAGAGACAGAATAGACAGAGACACACACAGACACACAGACAGAGATATACATATACAGACATATATATATATATATACACAGATGCCTATCAATTAACATCAGGAAGAGAGTTCTTGAATGTTTTATAGAACCGATAATGCTATACGGTTGTGGGGCGTGGACAGTCAACAAGCAAAGCCAGAACAAGATTGAGGCAGCCGAAACGTGGTTTCTAAGAAGAATGTTGAAAGTTCCATGGACAGCAAAGAAAACAAACGAGACAGTCGTCATGGAGGCAGACACAAGACGATCATTCATAAGGAAGATTAGGAAAAGAGAGGCAACACTTACAGGCCATTTTAAGAGGAAATGGGAATTGGAGCACCTGGTCACAACAGAAAAGGTGGAGGGAAAGACAGCACCAGATAGACCCAGGGAGAAAATATTGGACAGACTTGCAGAGTGGCTGAAGACAGAGAGGGTAGAAGTTGGATGTGCTTGCGACAACAAGGGATAGATACATATGGAAGGCCATGATCACCAACGCCATGTGGCAAGGCACGTGATAATAATGAGAGAGAGAGAGAGAGAAGCAAACAGACAGACAGACAGACAGACAGAGAGACATAGAGCGGCAGACAGACATATAAACAGAGACAGAAATATGGACAAAGACACACACAGAGAGAAGGGGAGTGAGACAGAGAGAGAGAGAGAGAGAGGAGGGGGGGGAGAGGAAGAAAAAGACAGACAGACAGACAGACAGACAGGCAGACAGATAGACAGACAAGACAGGCAGAGATCAACAAAGACCTGACTTTTCGTACAGGCTTTTAGCTAATTGGACAATTTACGGATGCCTGAGTGCCGAGCCTGGCTCGTTTTCCTATGCCACAAAAGCAGCAGCAGTCTCTTTGCTGACCTATTCAGATCTTTATTTAGACAAGACAGCTCGAACGTCTTTTCGATTGGCATGACTTTGTTTGCTGAACACCTACTGAGAAATGCTCAGCTCTTCAAACGCAGTAACAGGACTCTTGGAAGAAACGGTAGACGGTTCACATGCACTTTCTCCTAATTGGTTTCTTTCCGGCTCGCGTGTGTCCATAGGGCTGATTTAATTGCTCTTGCTGTTTAATT
>CM060306.1:36447433-36454933 GCA_030674185.1 Monoplex corrugatus
GCGGAAGGAAAAGGCAAACAGAAGGAGAAGAAGAAGAAGAAGAAAAAAAAAACAGAAGACGAGTAGGAAAAAGAGAAAATAATAAAAAGAAGAAGAAACAAAGATGAGAAAAAGGAAAAAAGAGAGAGAGAAAAAAAAAGAGATGAATAAAAGAAAAGGAGAAGAAAAAAATGAAGAAGAAGAAGAAGGAGAAAAATACAATAGTGAAGAAGAAGAAAGAAAGAAAAAAAAGGAGGAGAAGAAGAAAAACACAAGGACGAGAAAGATGACGAAGAAGACGACTTGCTCGAGTCTTTTTTGTTACATGCTTCCAGCGTATTCAGAATTCCGCGGCCCGTCTTGCCCCCCTCGTAAAAAGAATGCATGATCATGTCACACCCGTGCTTCACTTTGCTTACTGGTTGCCTGTTTGTCAAAGAATTCCATACAAAAGCAATACATTGTTCTGCCAGTGTATCAATGCATACTGCACCTAGTTATCTTCGTGACCACCTCCGAATGTAGGTCTACACCCCTGCCAGGCTACTCCGTTCTGCTTCTGATGCTAGTTGTCTACATATTCTTCGATACAGATGTGTTTTACAGTCGGTCGCCGCTCTTTTTACGTGTCAGGTTCATACAGCTTGAGCGATCTCCCCCCGTTTATTCAACAGTCACATACCCCATCTTCCTTCAAGTCTAGCTTGAAACCAGTCGCCGTGGTGTAGTGGTTAACGCAACGGACTACCGACTGGAAGGTTGTGGGTTTTGAATCCCCACCAGTACCTTCAAAAAATCATTGTGGGATTTTTCGGCTCTAACCGGCTCTTACCCAGAGTTGGGCGTGCTATGGGCTCATTGGGAAGATAGGAACCACACAGTCGCGTCTCATCCACTTCGCGGATGCGTCATTGAGGTGTTGCTCAAATCTTCCGACCAGCACCGCGGGTGTCTGTATCTCTCGGGCCTGGTTGACGCCAGGATACAGTATGAAAGTAAGCGTAGAGTACAACCCTGTCACGCAGTCTCAATCCTAGATGGAACTCCGTAGCATCATGATTATCATCCACATCGACATCATCATCATCATCGCATAATAAAAACTGTTTCAGCTTCTGTGACCATTAAAGTGGTGTAGGAAATTGGACGAAAAAGAAAAAAAGAAGGTGAGCACAAAGATAACCTCCCTGAGTGCAATGATCCTTAAAAAAATGTCTAGCTTGAAGGCACACCTTTTGTCCAGCATTGATAGCAGTGACTTACCCTCTACATGCCTACTCTTTGCCCAAATCCCCACCTGTCCTTCCCCTCTGTCCTCCCCCTCCCTGTTAGTGTATCCATTTTGCCCTTCAATTTTGTCGTTGTTGGGTGATTGCTCTGGTGAATGATGAGAGTGCACGCTTTGGTTTGATTCTGGTATCAAGATTTTGACGCCTTACCAATGTCCTCGTTATTATCATTATCAAGATGAAGGGAGAGAAGAAAAAGAAGGAGAAGAAACAAAAGGGAAAGAAGAAGAACAAGACGAAGAAGAAGAAAGAAAGAAAGAAAGAAAGGCAGACAGAAAATAAAGAAAGAAAGACAGAAAACAGTTTAAAAAAGAGTAAGAATGAAAAAAAGAAAGAGAGGAGACAAAGACGAGAAGAATGTAAAACAGAAGCAGAACAACAGAAGAAACAGAACAAAACGAGACAGGAGAAGAAATAAAAGTCGAATGAGATAACAAGAAAGAACAAAGACAGAGAAAGTAAGCAATGCAATACTGCGCGGACTTGCAGTCTGACCCTGTAAAACAGTCATGCAATTTTTTGTCAGCATCTTCACCAGATGAATGTCACACACACACACACACACACACACACACACACACACACACACACACACACACACACACACACACACACACACACACACATATATATATAACACACACACACACACACACACACACACACACACACACACACACACACACGCATGCACGCGCGCGCATAGAAACACACACAGAGTCACACACACACAGAGTCACACACACACACACACAGAGTCACACACATACAGAGTCACACACACACACACACACACACACACACACACACACACACACACACACACACACACACACACACACACACACACACATACACACACATATCACTTATAGTGAAAAGACGTTAAATCAAAGAACAAACGAACACACACATACATGCACACACATACAGACACACACACACACACACACACAACACACCACACACGCGCGCGCGCGCGCGCGATCGAGGATAGAAACACACACAGTCACACACACACACACACACACACACACACACACACACAACACACACACACACACACACACACACACACACACACACACACACACGCACACACACACAAAAGAAACAGCCTTTGTGCATCGTTCCTCTTTTCCTGTCTTTGTCAATTTCTTTCACGTTTTTCCTAATTAAACAAAATGAATATTCTTTGGTAACTATTTCCCTTCCCTGGCATGTTGTGGAACGTTTCCTATCAGGGTATGTTTTATACTGGAAAGTTTTCTTGTACATATTCACAATGTTTTGTCTGTTTTGTTTTTGTTTTATTTTCATTAATTAAAGTAATGAGATAAAGAAGACAATGAGAGAGTGGGGGATGGTGGAGAGAAAGTGGGAGGGAGGGAGACAAACAGAGAGACAAACAGACAAACAGACAGACAGACAGACAGGCAGACAAGCAGAGAGAGAGAGACACAGAGAGAGAGAGACACAGAGAGAGACACAGAGAGAGACAGAGACAGACAGAGACAGAGAGATCAGAGAGAGAGAGAGAGAGACAGAGACAGCGAGATCAGAGAGAGAGAGAGACAGAGACAGAGACAGAGAGACAGACAGACAGACAGACAGACAGACAGACAGACAGAGAGAGAGAGAGAGATACCACTGTTTTAAGTACGGGCTTCAGGATATCAGCCCAGTCTCTCCACTGTGACGACGCATATATATACAGATTGTTTTGCTTAAGTTTCAAACGTACTAGCAACCTCTCTGCGCAGACTAACCAGTTCAGACAAAACATCTCGAACATCTTTCTCACTGGCATCCCCTTTACTTACTGAACACCTATTGCACAATGCTCGGTTTGTCAAACACCAGAAGGGTTAGGAGTGAGGGATGGGGGTGGGGGGTGGGGTGGGGTGCTGAAGGAAGGAGGCAGCGTGTTTACCTGCACAGCCCTCTAATTGCTTTGCTTTAGGATTGCGTGCGAACAGAGGCCCAGTTAATTGCTTGCTTGCGCTGTTTAGTTTAAATCCGTACCTACTGCACATCCCCTTGTTCTTTCTCATTCTCATCTTCCTCATACTGTTTTCCCCCTGTTCCCCTGTTTCCCTGTTTCCCTTCGTTTCTTTTTCATCTTCTTCTTTCTGTTTCAGTCTATCGAAGGTCTTTCAGACATTTGCTTTGTTGATCAAACAGCAGGCAAAACTGTTCAGTCGTGATCATGTCTGTTGTGGCAATTTCATTGCGCTTGTAATGTCCAGAGATTTTCGACTGATCCTTTCGTTTTAAATACAGGTTTGATCTCCCAGGTACAAAGTGTACATGTTCGCACACACATAATATGCTCACACTCACACTCGCACAGATATATATATGCATTTCCGCACATAACACTCGTGTACGATTGCATAGATACACAGACCACCCCACCTCTCTCTCTCTCTCTCTCTTTCTCTCTCTCTCTCTCTCTCTCTCTCTCTCTCCTCTCTCTCTCACACACGCACACGCACACTCACAGACACACACAGACACACAGACACACAGACACACACACACAGACACACAAACACACAAACACACACATTTATAGATAGAACTCTTCCCTTTCCAGCAAAACTGCACATTTTTGCAGTGGGCCAAACAGCATGTCACTGTCACGGTCAATCTAATCTACCGTGCCTGTTGAAAGATTAGGCCAGCCTCTAGACCTTGGAAGCTATGATTAACCCTTTGGTTCCCACACCCTATCCACCAACTGCAAAAAAAAATCATCCTTTGATTCCCTCACTCTATCCACCAGGAAGCTGGTGGACAGGGTGAGGAGTCAGAGGGTTAAGTTTTTTGCTTTGTGTTTATCGTTGACAATGCAGGGTGCTGGTGGACATGGTGCGGGAGTCAAAGGGTTAGCATTCTGTTTTGCTTACAAAAACAAACTCACACACACACACACCACACACACACACACACACACACACACACACACACACAACACACACACACACACACACACACACACACACACACACACACACACACAGAGTCCCTGATTTCAAAACAGAGTGGAGAGAAAAGGAATACAGAACATTGTTGGATTTTTGCCCTGATACCAACAAAAGGTCAGTCATCTGACACAGAGGGCCAGGGTCACAGTGTTGCTCAGAATGGAGGCAAATGTCCATCATAAAAAAACAGGTATAGAAAAATGGCTGCTGCAAACAAGATGGAATCAAGACAAAATGACAGAGTAAGATTTCTTCTTAAACTTAACCTTTTTCTTAAACTTCTGTTTATTATATTTCTCTTTTACAAAACACAATATCATTTACAACATCGAATAAATTTCAATCCAAACGAAGAATTAAACTCAGCAAAGTGAGAATTAGCATCTCTTTCTCATTTATTCTTCCAGCCCCGCCCAGCTTGTCTTACAAACACAGAGAGTGCCATCATGACCTTTCATCTTGACACAGCCTGAGAGTGACAGCTGGAGGCTTACCCATTTTTGTGCTCAAGAATGCGCTGCGCACGTGAAACACGACCTGCCGACCTGGAATGTCAACCTACCTGTACACTGAGTTGCATGGACCCACAGACAGTGACAGTTACGGGAGGCAGTGATACCTTAGAAACTGAGTCATGTGTGGCATCGGTCTGTGTACATAAATGAAGACCACGTGGAAGACAAAAACAAAACAAGACGTGTCATACTGATAGATATACAGCACAGATAACAAAACAAAACAAAACAAGACGTGTCATACTGGTAGATATACAGCACAGATGACAAAACAAAACAAAACAAGACGTGTCATACTGATAGATATACAGCACAGATAACAAAACAAAACAAGACGTGTCATACTGGTAGATATACAGCACAGATAACAAAACAAAACAAAACAAGACGTGTCATACTGATAGATATACAGCACAGATAACAAAACAAAACAAAACAAGACGTGTCATACTGATAGATATACAGCACAGATAAAAAACAAAACAAGACGTGTCATACTGGTAGATATACAGCACAGATAACAAAACAAAACAAGACGTGTCATACTGATAGATATACAGCACAGATAACAAAACAAAACAAGACGTGTCATACTGGTAGATATACAGCAGAGATGACAAAACAAAACAAGACGTGTCATACTGGTAGATATACAGCACAGATAACAAAACAAAACAAGACGTGTCATACTGGTAGATATACAGCACAGATAACAAAACAAAACAAGACGTGTCATACTGGTAGATATACAGCACAGATAACAAAACAAAACAAGACGTGTCATACTGGTAGATATACAGCACAGATAACAAAACAAAACAAGACGTGTCATACTGGTAGATATACAGCAGAGATGAAAAAACAAAACAAGACGTGTCATACTGGTAGATATACAACACAGATAACAAAACAAAACAAGACGTGTCATACTGGTAGATATACAGCACAGATAACAAAACAAAACAAAACAAGACGTGTCATATTGGTAGATATACAGCAGAGATGACAAAACAAAACAAAACAAGACGTGTCATACTGGTAGATATACAGCACAGATAACAAAACAAAACAAGACGTGTCATACTGGTAGATATACAGCACAGATAACAAAACAAAACAAGACGTGTCATACTGGTAGATATACATCACAGATGACAAAACAAAACAAAACGAGACGTGTCATACTGGTAGATATACAGCACAGATAACAAAACAAAACAAGACGTGTCATACTGGTAGATATACAGCACAGATAACAAAACAAAACAAAACAAGACGTGTCATACTGGTAGATATACAGCACAGATAACAAAACAAAACAAAACAAGACCTGTCATACTGGTAGATATACAGCACAGATAACAAAACAAAACAAGACGTGTCATACTGGTAGATATACAGCACAGATAACAAAACAAAACAAGACGTGTCATACTGGTAGATATACAGCAGAGATGACAAAACAAAACAAAACGAGACGTGTCATACTGGTAGATATACAGCACAGATAACAAAACAAAACAAGACCTGTCATACTGGTAGATATACAGCACAGATAACAAAACAAAACAAGACGTGTCATACTGGTAGATATATAGCAGAGATGACAAAACAAAACAAAACAAGACCTGTCATACTGGTAGATATACAGCACAGATAACAAAACATAACAAGACCTGTCATACTGGTAGATATACAGCAGAGATGACAAAATAAAACAAAACAAGACGTGTCATACTGATAGATATACAGCACAGATAACAAAACAAAACAAGACGTGTCATACTGATAGATATACAACAGAGATAACAAAAACAAACAAGACGTGTCATACTGATAGATATACAGCACAGATAACAAAACAAAACAAGACGTGTCATACTGGTAGATATACAGCACAGATAACAAAACAAAACAAGACGTGTCATACTGGTAGATATACAGCACAGATAACAAAACAAAACAAGACGTGTCATACTGATAGATATACAGCACAGATAACAAAACAAAACAAGACGTGTCATACTGATAGATATACAGCACAGATAACAAAACAAAACAAGACGTGTCATACTGGTAGATATACAACACAGATAACAAAACAAAACAAGACGTGTCATACTGATAGACATACAACACAGATAACAAAACAAAACGAGACGTGTCATACTGATAGATATACAGCACAGATAACAAAACAAAACAAGACGTGTCATACTGATAGATATACAGCACAGATAACAAAACAAAACAAGACGTGTCATACTGATAGATATACAGCACAGATAACAAAACAAAACAAGACGTGTCATACTGGTAGATATACAGCACAGATAACAAAACAAAACAAGATGTGTCATACTGGTAGATATACAGCACAGATAACAAAACAAAACAAGACGTGTCATACTGATAGATATACAGCACAGATAACAAAACAAAAGAAGACGTGTCATAATGATAGATATACAGCACAGATAACAAAACAAGACGTGTCATACTGATATATATACAGCACAGATAACAAAACAAAACAAGACGTGTCATACTGATAGATATACAGCACAGATAACAAAACAAGACGTGTCATACTGATAGATATACAGCACAGATAACAAAACAAAAGAAGACGTGTCATAATGATAGATATACAGCACAGATAACAAAACGAGACGTGTCATACTGATAGATATACAGCACATATAACAAAACAAAACAAGACGTGTC
>CM060306.1:36462433-36464933 GCA_030674185.1 Monoplex corrugatus
ATTTTTCTCTTCCTGTCTCATTACCATTCATCAAGAGGTGAGTTTTGACCAGTCGTCATATTACCATTCTCAAGGTATATTTTCCTGTTGTCATAGAACCACAATTCTCAAAAGTGTGATGTGCTACCACGGTGTCTCATACTTACCGAATCTCAAGAGGCGTGATTTTATCTTTGATCGTATATAACATTCTCAAGAGAAGATTGTTACCCTGTATTCAATTACCAAACTCTAGAGGGCATTTCCATACCCCTGTCCATTTTACATTCTCAAGATGTGATTTACAACTGTCTGTATATTACCATTCTCAAAGGTGAATTTGTACACTGTCGCCATTTACCATTCCTCAAGAGGTGATTTTTTACCTGTCTGTCTTTTACCATTGGTCACAAGAGATAATTTTACTCCTGTACTGTCATATTACCATTCTCAAGAAGTGATTTTGCCACTGTCTCACTTGCCATTCTCAAGAAGTGATTTTGTCCTGCCTGCCACATTGCCATTCTCAGAGGTATTTTGTCCCTGTCTGCCACATTGCATTCACAAGAGGTGATTTTGCCCTGTCTGCCACATTGCCATTCTCAAGAGATGATTTTGTCCTGCCTGCCACATTGCCATTTCAAGAGTGATTTTGCCCTGTCTGTCCACATTGCCATTCTGAAGAGGTGATTTTGCCCTGTCTGTCACATTGCCATTCTCAAGAGGTGATTTTGCCCTGTCTGCAATTACCATTCTCAAGAAGTGATTTTGCCCTGTCTGCCATATTGACCATTCTCAAGAGGTGATTTTGCCCTGTCTGCCAATTGCCATTCTCAAGAGGTGATTTTGCCCTGTCTGCCACATTGCCATTCTCAAGAGATGATTTTGCCTGTCTGCCACATTGCCATTCTCAAGAAGTGATTTTGCCCTGTCTGCCAATTGCCATTCTCAAGAGGTGATTTTGCCCTGTCTGCACATTGCCATTCTCAAGAGGTGATTTTGCCCTGTCTGCCAATTGCCATTCTCAAGAGGTGATTTTGCCCTGTCTGTCATATTACCATTCTCAAGAGGTGATTTTGCCCTGTCTGTCATATTACCATTCTCAAGAGGTGATTTTGCCCTGTCTGTCATATTACCATTCTCAAGAGGTGATTTTGCCCTGTCTGTCATATTACCATTCTCAAGAGGTGATTTTGCCCTGTCTGTCATATACCATTCTCAAGAGTGATTTTGACCCTGTCTGTCATATTACCATTCTCAAGAGTGATTTTGCCTGTCTGTCATATTACCATTCTCAAGAGTGATTTCTGTCTGCAAATTCCATTCCAAGAGGTGATTTTGCACTGTCTGCACATTGACCATTCTCAAAAGTGATTTTACTCATGTCTGCATATTACCATTCTCAAGAGGTGATTTCCTGTCTTGCACATTACCCATTCTCAAGAGGTGATTTTACCCTGTCTGCAACTTACCATTTCAAGAATGATTTTACCCTGTATGCCACATTACCATTCCAAGAGTGATTTTGTCTGCCACATTGCCATCTCAAGAGTGATTTTGCCTGTCTGCCACATTGCCATTCTCAAGAGTGATTTTGCCCTGTCTGCCACATTGCCATTCTCAGAGTATTTTGCCCTGTCCTGCCACATTGCCATTCTCAGAGTGATTTTGCTCTGTCTGCCACATTGCCATTCTCAGAGTGATTTTGCCCTGTCTGTCACATTCGCCATTCTCAGAGTGATTTTGCCTGTCTGCAATTCCATTCTCAAGAAGTGATTTTGCCCTGTCTGCCACATGTCCATCTCAAAGAGGTGATTTGCCCTGTCTGCCATCATTCCATTCTCAAGAGGTGATATTGCTTGTCTGCCACATTGCCATTCACAGAGTGATTTTGCCCTGTCTGCCAAATTGCCATTCTCAGAGGTGATTTTGCCCTGTCTGCCACATTTGCCATTGAAAGGATTCAAATGCATCTCAGATGATTTTGCCCTGTCTGTCAAATTGCCATTCCAGAGATGTAGTCTGACTTTGCCATCTGTCCTGCCATAATTGCCATTCTCAAGAGGTGATTTTGCCTTCTCTTCTTCAAATTTTGCCCTGATTCACAAGAGGTGATTTTGCCCTGTCTGCGAACTGCCATTCAAGAGTGACTTTTGCCCTGATCTGCCAATTGCCATTCTCAAGAGTGATTTTGCCTGTCCTGCCACATTGCCATTCTCAAGAGTGATTTTGCCTGTCTGCCAATTGCCATTCTCAAGAGGTGATTTTGCCCTGTCTGCCAATTGCCATTCTCAAGAGGTGATTTTGCCCTGTCTGCCACATTGCCATTCTCAAGAGGTGATTTTGCCTGTCTGCCACATTGCCATTCTCAAGAGGTGATTTTGCCCTGTCTGCCACATTGCCATTCTCAAGAGGTGATTTTGCCCTGTCTGCCACATTGCCATTCTCAAGAGGTGATTTTGCCCTGTCTGCCACATTGCCATTCTCAAGAGATGATTTTGCCTGTCTGCGACATTGCCAT
>CM060306.1:36469933-36474933 GCA_030674185.1 Monoplex corrugatus
TCTAGTCCTCTTCTTCCCAGAAATGGCGAGTTGTTTCATGAGATCATAAGCGGAGGTGCCCACAAACCCTCTTGCCCCGACCTCTATGGCGAAGATTTTGACCCGCAGACCTGCTTTCTTCAGGGTGCTGGCAAGACCGGCGTATTTTTCGGTCTTGTAGATATGTGCTTCTTCCATTCTGCTTTCGTATGGCACAGTGAGTTCTATCAGAATCACTTGTTTCGAGGAGTCAGAGTGGAGAGCGATGTCTGGTCTCATGCCTGTCTTGCTGATGACATCTGGGTAATTTCTCCACTCTGGGAGGTCTGCTGTACACTCCCAGTCGACTGCTCCATCCAGAAGACCCTTTGGCAATGTGCTGGTTGTCATAGCCCTTTCGGGCCAGACCTGTTTCCCTCCTGCTTGTAGAACGTTGTCATGGCAATTGGTGCGTTTGGGGTCATGGTTTTTTCGCTAACCACATCTGTGATCACTTTCAGAACTTGGTTGTGCCTCCATGTATACCTTCCTTGGGCTAGCGCTACTTTGCAAGAGCTTAGGACATGTTCCACTGTTTGTTTCGTCTGACAGAGCGGACATGCTGGGTCGTCTGCTTTCCCCCATTTCACTAAGTTTGCATTCGAGGGAAGCAGGTCATATACAGATCTGAGGAGGAAGCTTATCCTTAGAGGAGCCATGTGCCACATATCGTTCCAGCTGAGACTTCTTTGGAGTGCACTGTCCCATGTTGTCCATTGCCCCTGTTGACCTTGCTGGACTGCCTTCTGCACTCTTTTGACATCTTCTTCTTCCTTCAACTCCTGTATGATCATGTCTCTTTTTTCCTTCCCTTTGGCTTTGGACCACCACTGCATTTTTGTTGCTCCCAGTCCCTGTCTGTTGGTTTGCGTGTGTCCAATTATTTCTTTTATTCTGAGGTTTCTCTTGGCATTGTTTACAGCCTCTTGGACTTTCCACTTTCTGCCAGTTCTCAGCTTTGGATGAACTGCTCTCACGATATTGTCCTCCGATTCCTCCAGCATGCTCAACAGTCTTGCTTTTCCAACTTTGTATTCCTCCACTATGGATTTCAGAGGTAGCTTCAGCATTGCTTGACGACAGTAGAATGCAACATCAGTGAGACCAGGTGGGACACCGAGCCATTTTCTTGTGTATTTGTTGATTTTGGCTTCCATTGCTTCGACTGTGCTGGTGCAAATGTCATAGATTAGCAGTGGCCACAGCAGCTTTGGTATCAGCATGAACTGTAGACACCAGACTTTGTATTTGCCTGGCAGTCCGCAGTTATCTATTTTCTTCAGGCCTTCTTCTGCTGTTTGCTTGGTTTCACATCCCCTTTGTGTGTCTTTCAGGGAGTCATCATACCATCTTCCGAGACTTTTTACTGGCTCTTCTGTGACAGTGGGGATGGCTTGGTTGGCTACCATGAATTTGACTGAATCTGCCACTTTTCCTTTTCGCAGTGAGAGACTTCGGGATTTCTTAGGCTTGAACCTCATTCTTGAAGAGGCCACCAGCTCATCCAGCTGCTTTAAGATTTGGTGTGTCTCTTCCTCATCCGTGGACAAGACTGTTGTGTCATCCATGAAAGCTTTCAGAGGAGGCATCTGGTATCCATCTCCCAGATTCACTGGACCTGAACTCTTCATTGCAGCTTTCAAGATGACTTCCATTGCCAACACGAACAGTATGGGAGAGATTGCACAGCCCATTGCAATGCCCACCTCTAGGTCTATCCAGTCCGTGGTGTATTCTTTGGTAGAGAACCGCATTGAGAACCCTTGGAAATACTTCCTCAGCATTGTTCGGATGTTTTCTGGGATGTGATACATTTCAAGAGCCAGCTGGATCATATCGTGTGGAACTGATCCAT
The DNA here is from genome assembly GCA_030674185.1 of Monoplex corrugatus. Taxonomy (NCBI): domain Eukaryota; kingdom Metazoa; phylum Mollusca; class Gastropoda; order Littorinimorpha; family Ranellidae; genus Monoplex; species Monoplex corrugatus. Next base: position 36,471,807 of record CM060306.1, read on the forward strand.
ATGCATTCGCCAGATCAAGCCAAACTACGTCAATGTCTCTCTTCTCTGTTCTTGCTTTTTGGATGGCATCCCAAATCAACGTGGCATGTTCCAAGCATCCAGGCATTCCTGGTATGCCTCCCTTTTGGACTGACATATCCAGATACTTGTTTTCAGTCAGGTATTTTGTCAATCTTGCTGCCATAACAGAGAAGAAGATTTTCCCCTCGACGTTCAGAAGTGATATTGGCCTGAACTGATTGATGCTGCTGGAGTTCTGCTCCTTCGGAATGTACACTCCTTCAGCTCTCATCCATTGGTCGCTGATCTTCTGGTTCCTCCATGCTGATCGAATCATCTTGTGGAGCCACTCGAGCACTTTTGGGCATTTCTTGTAGAGCAGGTATGGTATTCCGTTTGGTCCAGGTGCTGACTTGGCTCTGGCTTTCTTTACTACGTTCTTCACTTCATCCAGTGTTGGTGGTTTGTTATTGAATTTTCCTTCTGGCGCTGCAGGCCAAACCAGATTTTGGATTTCAAGTGGTGCCTCGCGCTGAGAATCGGAATATGTTTCCCTGAGATGCTGCTCTAGGGTTTCCTTGCCCACTGTGAGAGTCCCTGATTTGGGTTGTTCAAACAGCTTTCTTGCAAAGTCAAAGGGATCTTTGAAGAAACGATCTTGAGTCTTCTTCTTTTTGCTCTTTCTTCGCCTTGCTGATTCCACTTTGCTGAGAGCATTGTGTTTGGCCTTCAGATCTTTCCAGAGTTCCAGGAGCCCTTGCTTCTCGAATTCTGAGGCAGTTTTCATTCGCTTTTTAAGCTTCCTTTTCTCCCTCCGGATGCTCTCCATCTGCTGCTGTCTTCTGGATTTCTGGGGAGGCGTTTTTGTCTTTGGCTGCTTCACTCCATAAGTGTCCCTGCAGATAGAGTATATGATGTCTCCGTATGTGTCAAGTTTGTGTTCCAGCGTACTGTTCCCTATTAGCGCATTCAGCTTAAGGACAAGTTCCTCATCTAATTTCTCCCATTGTTCTTTTGCACCGGCAGGCGGCAAATTGAGTTTTCCACGTTTGGCGTTAAGAGCTTGTGCAAAATCCGCATCAGAACCGTCAGCGTGGATGTCCTTGGCACTATGGTTTAATTCCTGGCCTTGGTCATCCAACGTCTCACCTGCTATCGCAGTGCGCTGCTGCTGGTTCGTATGTGTCTTCAAACAGCCCATTTTTGTCCTGTGGATCTTCATGCCGCGTTTGGTGGTGAATCTCCTTCCACACGCACACGGAAATTCCAACTGGTCATTAATCATGGTCCGTTGTGCGTTTCCAGTCGTGATGGAGTCAGTGCCGATGGATTCATTCTCTCCCCCTTTCGGTGAATCCTGGGAGCATCTTTCATTTGGAAAACTCGTGGCATGTTATCAAAGGCGAGGTGGGAAGCCAACCCACAAAGCCCGCAGATCTAGTCTTTCCCAGTGTCCTTCGGTCTTTCCCGAATGTCCTCCGAACTATTCCCGGAAGTCAATGGACTGACCATGTGCAGGTAGAAAGAAACTCTAGGGAGAGCTAGACAACAGAAGGTCTTCAGAGAAGTAACCCCCTTTAGACAAGTGTTTCGGCCCTGAATTCCTTACACTCTCGGGGGGCCGGGCCACATCCAGGTCATGACTCCTGGATGCCCTTCTGCTGTTGTCTATTTTTTTTTCCCCACGCCGGGGATCGAACCTGGGCGATTCTGCGCTTCAGAACTGCGGTACGCGGTTTTACCAATGTGCTAACGGGGCACACATCATCTGTAGGGAATTTAATCCTAATGAAGTTCACTTTTTTGGTTCCTCCTTGCCCAGATCCAGCTTGAGCTCCTTTCTGCTGCCTCTGCCATCGCTTTAAGGGCTCTAGTCCTCTTCTTCCCAGAAATGGCGAGTTGTTTCATGAGATCATAAGCGGAGGTGCCCACAAACCCTCTTGCCCCGACCTCTATGGCGAAGATTTTGACCCGCAGACCTGCTTTCTTCAGGGTGCTGGCAAGACCGGCGTATTTTTCGGTCTTGTAGATATGTGCTTCTTCCATTCTGCTTTCGTATGGCACAGTGAGTTCTATCAGAATCACTTGTTTCGAGGAGTCAGAGTGGAGAGCGATGTCTGGTCTCATGCCTGTCTTGCTGATGACATCTGGGTAATTTCTCCACTCTGGGAGGTCTGCTGTACACTCCCAGTCGACTGCTCCATCCAGAAGACCCTTTGGCAATGTGCTGGTTGTCATAGCCCTTTCGGGCCAGACCTGTTTCCCTCCTGCTTTGTAGTGATACCTATTTCGGCCCTCCTCCTAACACACACACGCACACGCACGCACACACACACACACACACACACACACACACACACACACACCACGCACGCACGCACGCACACACACACACACACACACACACACACACACGCACGCACACACACACACACACACACACCACGCTTAGCAGTACGACGAGATACAGATACACATTCATGTAAATGTTTGTTCCAAAAAAGCTTTTCGGTCAGTCAACACTGCTACTGTGCAATCATTTCCATCGTCAGCACACAGCTAAAGACATAGAAGACAGTGTCCTGCTAAACATAAAGCAAGAGACAATGCTAAGTCTGAGATTCAAAATTGAACAGTATGATGCCAAAATAAAACTCTCACTCATCCATTTTTAATGCTCAGTGGAACAACTATACGCCATTGTTCTCCCCGTAGAAAACGGTTGTTTTTTTTTCTTCATGACATGTTCTTAAGTCTTGGTGTACACAATAAAACATTCATTGTTGAGAATATTGTCATATGTTTTGTATTTTATAGATTGTTTGTATACGAACAATACTTGTTTTGGATGTATATACTAATGTCATTTCTGTTACCACCCTGGTCGTCTATGTTTGATTGTCATACAACAACAACAAAACAAAACAAAATAGTTTGAGAAAAAAAAAAGTATGTTGACATATGCTTAGATCTTGAAATTCATTTCTGAACCTCCAGTGTTTTATAAAATGTTATTATGTGTGTCTGTATGGTGTATGGAGATCGTATGTCAGCAATGTCTTTTCATATGTATGTGATTGTGAGTGTGTGTGTGCGTGCGTGTGTGTGTGTGTGTTGTGTGTGTGTG
>CM060306.1:36479933-36484933 GCA_030674185.1 Monoplex corrugatus
TGTATAGATGCATCACACCATTATATCTCCTATGAAGCATTCTGTAGAGATGCATTACACCATTATATCTCCTATGAAGCATTCCGCATAGATGCATTCACACTATTATATCTCCTATGAAGCATTCTGTATAGATGCATCAAACCATTATATCTCCTAGAGGCATTCTGTATAGATGCATCACACCATTTATATCTCCTATGAAGCATTCTGCATAGATGCATTACACCATTATATCTCCTATGAAGCATTCTGTATAGATGCATACACCATTATATCCCTAGAGGCATTCTGTATAGATGCATTACACCATTATATCTCCTAGAGGCATTCTGTACAGATGCTTTACACCATTATATCTCCTATGAGCATTCTGTATAGATGCATACACTATTATATCTCCTATGAGGCATTCGCATAGATGCATTCATACTATTATATCTCCTATGAAGCATTCTGTATAGATGCATACACCATTATATCTCCTATGAAGCATTCTGTATAGATGCATCACACCATTATATCTCCTATGAGCATTCTGTATAGATGCATCACACCATTATATTCCTATGAAGCATTCTGTATAGAGCATCACACCATTATATCTCCTAGAGGCATTCTGTATAGATGCATCACACCATTATATCTCCTATGAGCATTCTGCATAGATGCATTACACTATTATATCTCCTATGAGGCATTCTGTATAGATGCATCACACCATTATATCTCCTATAAAGCATTCTGTATAGATGCATCACACATTATATCTCCTAGAGGCATTCTGTATAGATGCATCACACCATTTTTTCTCCTAAAGCATCATATGTAATAGAGTGAATACGACGACCTCATTATATCTCCTATAAAGCATTCTGTATAGATCATTACACCATTATATCTCCTAGAGGCATTCTGTATAGATGCATTACACCATTATATCTCCTATGAAGCATTCTGCTATAGATGCATACACTATTATATCTCCTATGAAGCATTCCGCATAGATGCATCACACCATTATATATCTCCTATGAAGCATTCTGTATAGATGCATCAAACCATTATATCTCCTAGAGGCATTCTGTATAGATGCATCACACCATTATATCTCCTATGAAGCATTCTGTATAGATGCATCACACTATTATATCTCCTAGAGGCATTCTGTATAGATGCATTCACACATTATATCTCCTATAGGCATTCTGTATAGATGCATCACACTCTTATATCTCCTAGAGCATTCTGTATAGATGCATTACACCATTATATATCTCCTATGAGCATTCTGTATAGATGCATCACACTATTATATCTCCTATGAGCATTCTGTATAGATGCATTACACTATTATATCTCCTATGAAGCATTCTGTATAGATGCATACACCATTATATCTCCTATGAAGCATTCTGTATAGATGCATCACACCATTATATCTCCTATGAGCATTCTGTATAGATGCATCACACCATTTTTTCGTCTAAAAGCACATATGTAATAGACTTAAAGAAATAACGAACGAACACATCATTATATCTCCTATAAGCATTCTGTATAGATTAATTACACCATTATATCTCCTGAAGGCATTCTGTATAGATGCATTACACCATTATATCTCCTATGAAGCATTCTGCATAGATGCATTACACTATTATATCTCCTATGAAGCATTCCGAATAGATGCATACACCATTATATCTCCTATGAAGCATTCTGTATAGATGCATCACACCATTATATCTCCTAGAGGCATTCTGTATAGATGCATCACACCATTATATCTCCTATGAAGCATTCTGTAAGATGCATCACACTATTATATTCTCCTAGAGGCATTCTGTATAGATGCATCACACTATTATATCTCCTATAGGCATTCTGTATAGATGCATCACACTCTTATATCTCCTAGAGGCATTCTGTATAGATGCATCACACCATTATATCTCCTAGAGAGCATTCTGTATAGATGCATCACACTATTATATCTCCTAGAGGCATTCTGTATAGATGCATCACACATTATATCTCCTATGAAGCATTCTGTATAGATGCATCACACCATTATATCTCCTAGAGCATTCTGTATAGATGCATCACACTATTATACTCTCCTATAGGCATTCTGTATAGATGCATCACACTATTATATCTCCTAGAGGCATTCTGTATAGATGCATCACACTATTATATCTCCTAGAGGCATTCTGTATAGATGCATCACACTATTATATCTCCTATAGGCATTCTGTATAGATGCATTACACTATTATATCTCCTAGAGGCATTCTGTATAGATGCATCACACTATTATATCTCCTATAGGCATTCTGTATAGATGCATCACACTATTATATCTCCTAAAGGCATTCTGTATAGATGCATCACACCATTATATCTCCTATGAAGCATTCTGTAGAGATGCATTACACCATTATATCTCCTATGAAGCATTCGCATAGATGCATCACACTATTATATCTCCTATGAAGCATTCTGTATAGATGCATCAAACCATTATATCTCCTAGAGGCATTCTGTATAGATGCATCACACCATTATTATATCTCCTATGAAGCATTCTGCATAGATGCATTACACCATTATATCTCCTATGAAGCATTCTGTATAGATGCATTACACCATTATATCCCCTAGAGGCATTCTGTATAGATGCATTACACCATTATATCTCCTAGAGGCATTCTGTACAGATGCATTACACCATTATATCTCCTATGAAGCATTCTGTATAGATGCATTACACTATTATATTTCCTATGAAGCATTCCGCATAGATGCATTATACTATTTATATCTCCTATGAAGCATTCTGTATAGATGCATTACACCATTATATTCCTATGAAGCATTCTGTATAGATGCATCACACCATTATATCTCCTATGAAGCATTCTGTATAGATGCATCACACCATTATATCTCCTATGAAGCATTCTGTATAGAAGCATCACACCATTATATCTCCTAGAGGCATTCTGTATAGATGCATCACACCATTATATCTCCTATGAAGCATTCTGCATAGATGCATTACACCATTATATCCCCTAGAGGCATTCTGTATAGATGCATTACACCATTATATCTCCTTGAGGCATTCTGTATATATGCATTACACCATTATATCTCCTAGAAGCATTCTGTATAGATGCATCACATCATTATATCTCCTATGAAGCATTCTGTATAGATGCATCACACCATTATATCTCCTATGAAGCATTCTGTATAGATGCATCACACCATTATATCTCCTATGAAGCATTCTGCATAGATGCACTACACCATTATATCCCCTATAGGCATTCTGTATAGATGTATTACACCATTATATCTCCTTGAGGCATTCTGTATATATGCATTACACCATTATATCTCCTAGAGGCATTCTGTATATATGCATTACACTATTATATCTCCTAGATGCATTCTGTATATATGCATTACACCATTATATCTCCTAGAGACATTCTGTATAGATGCATTACACCATTATATCTCCTATGAAGCATTCTGTATAGATACATTACACTATTATATCTCCTATGAAGCATTCTATATAGATGCATCACACCATTATATCTCCTATAGGCATTCTGTATAGAAGCATCACACCATTATATCTCCTATGAAGCATTCTGCATAGATGCATTACACTATTATATCTCCTATGAAGCATTCTGTATAGATGCATCACACCATTATATCTCCTATGAAGCATTCTGCATAGATGCATTACACTATTATATCTCCTATGAAGCATTCTGTATAGATGCATTACACCATTATATCTCCTATGAAGCATTCTGCATAGATGCATCACACCATTATATCTCCTATGAAGCATTCTGTACAGATGCATCACACTATTATATCTCCTAGAGGCATTCTGTATAGATGCATCACACTATTATATCTCCTAGAGGCATTCTGTACAGATGCATTACACTATTATATCTCCTAGAGGCATTCTGTATAGATGCATCACACTATTATATCTCCTAGAGGCATTCTGTATAGATGCATTACACTATTATATCTCCTAGAGGCATTCTGTATAGATGCATTACACCATTATATATCCTAGAGGCATTCTGTATAGATGCATTACACCATTATATCTCCTAGAGGCATTCTGTATAGATGCATTACACCATTATATCTCCTAGAGGCATTCTGTACAGATGCATTACACCATTATATCTCCTAGAGGCATTCTGTATAGATGCATTACACTATTATATCTCCTATGAAGCATTCTGTATAGATGCATTACACCATTATAATTATCTCCTATAGGCATTCTGTATAGATGCATTACACCATTATATCTCCTATAGGCATTCTGTATAGATGCATTACACTATTATATCTCCTATAGGCATTCTGTATAGATGCATTACACCATTATATCTCCTATAGGCATTCTGTATAGATGCATTACACCATTATATCTCCTAGAGGCATTTTGTACAGATGCATTACACCAGTATATCTCCTATAGGCATTCTGTATAGATGCATTACACCATTATATCTCCTATAGGCATTCTGTATAGATGCATTACACCATTATATCTCCTAGAGGCATTCTGTACAGATGCATTACACCATTATATCTCCTAGAGGCATTCTGTATAGATGCATTATACCATTATATCTCCTAGAGGCATTCTGTACCGATGCATTATACCATTATATCTCCTATGAAGCATTCTGTACAGATGCATTACACTATTATATCTCCTATGAAGCATTCTGTATAGATACATTACACTATTATATCTCCTATGAAGCATTCTGTACATATGCATTAACACTACTATATCTCCTATGAAGCATTCTGTATAGATGCATTACACCATTATATCTCCTATGAAGCATTCTGTACAGATGCATTGCACCATTATATCTCCTATGAAGCATTCTGTATAGATGCATTACACCATTATATCTCCTATGAAGCAT
>CM060306.1:36492433-36494933 GCA_030674185.1 Monoplex corrugatus
GTGTAAGTGTCTGATATGTGTAGGGTTAGTGTCTGATATGTGATAGGAGGTGTATAGTGTTGATATGGTAGGAGGTTAGTGTCTGATATGTGTGGGTGTAAGTGTCTGATATGTGTAGAGGTGTAAGTGTCTGATATGTGATAGGAGTGTAAGTGTTGATATGTGGTAGGAGGTTAGTGTTTGATATGTGTAGGGTGTAAGTGCTGATATGTGGTGGGTGTAAGTGTTTGATATGTGATAGGAGGTGTAAGTGTTTGATATGTGGTAGGAGGTGTAAGTGTTGATATGTTATGGGTGTAAGTGTTGATATGTGGTAGAGGTGTAAGTGTTGATATGTGATAGGAGGTGTAAGTGTTTGATATGTGTAGGGTATAAGTGTTTGATATGTTAGGGTGTAAGTGATGATATGTGTAGGAGGTGTAAGTGTATTGATATGTGATAGGGGTATAAGTGTTTGATATGTGGTAGGGTGTAAGTGTTTGATATGTGATATGGGTGTAAGTGTTTGATATGTGGATAGGAGGTGTAAGTGTTGATATGTGATAGGAGGTGTAAGTGTTGATATGTGATAGGAGGTGTAAGTGTTTGATATGTGATAGGAGGTGTAAGTGTTCTGATATGTGATAGGAGGTGTAAGTGTTTGATATGTGATAGGAGGTGTAAGTGTTTGATATGTGTAGGAGGTGTAAGTGTTGATATGTGATAGGAGTGTTAAGTGTTGATATGTGATAGGAGGTGTAAGTGTCTGATATGTGTAGAAGGTGTAAGTGTTTGATATGTGATAGGAGTGTAAGTGTTGATATGTGATAGGAGGTGTAAGTGTCTGATATGTAGTAGAAGGTGTAAGGTTTGATATGTGATAGGAGGTGTAAGTGTTTGATATGTGGTAGGAGGTGTAAGTGTTTGATATGTGGTAGGAGGTGTTAGTGTTTGATATGTGGTAGGAGGTGTAGTGTCTGATATGTGATAGGAGGTGTTAGTGTCTGATATGTGATAGGGTGTAAGTGTTTGATATGTGATAGGGGTGTAAGTGTCTGATATGTGATAGGAGTGTAGTGTTTGATATGTGGTAGGAGGTGTAAGTGTTGATATGTATAGGAGGTTAAGTGTTTGATATGTGAGAGGGTGTAAGTGTCTGATATGTGTTGGGTGTAAGTGTCTGATATGTGATAGGGTGTAAGTGTCTGATATGTGATAGGGGTGTAAGTGTCTGATATGTGTAGGGTGTAAGTGTATGATATGTGATAGGGGTGTAAGTGTCTGATATGTGATAGGAGGTGTAAGTGTTGATATGTGATAGGAGGTGTAAGTGTTTGATATGTGTAGGGTGTAAGTGTCTGATATGTGATAGGGTGTAAGTGCTTGATATGTGTAGGAGGTGTAAGTGTCTGATATGTGATAGGGTTGTAAGTGTCTGATATGTATAGGAGGTGTAAGTGTTTGATATGTTGGGTTAAGTGTTGATATGTGGTAGGGTGTAAGTGTTGATATGTGATATGGGTGTAAGTGTTGATATGTGTGTAGGTTAGTGTGTAAGTGTTGTGATATGTTTGATTGTGATAGGGGTGTAGTGTTGATATGTGATAGGGTGTAAGTGTTTGATATGTGATAGGGAGTGTTAAAGTGTTTGATATGTGATAGGAGGTGTAAGTGTTTGATATGTGATAGGAGTGTAGTGTATGATATGTGATAGGGGATGTATATTTGATATGTGATAGGTGTAAGTGTTTGATATGTGATAGGAGGTGTAAGTGTTGATATGTGTAGTAGAAGGTGTAAGTGTTTGATATGTGATAGGAGGTGTAAGTGTTTGATATGTGATAGGGGTGTAAGTGTTGATATGTATAGGAGGTGTAAGTGTTGATATGTGATAGGGGTGTAAGTGTCTGATATGTGATAGGAGTGTAAGTGTTTGATATGTTAGGGTGTAAGTGTTTGATATGTGATAGGAGGTGTAAGTGTCTGATATGTGATAGGAGGTGTTAGTGTCTGATATGTGATAGGGGTGTAAGTGTCTGATATGTGATAGGGTGTAAGTGTCTGATATGTGATAGGAGGTGTAAGTGTCTGATATGTGATAGGAGGTGTAAGTGTATATGTGATAGTGTAAGGTTAATGTAAGGTGTAGTTGTTGATAGTGATAGGGGTGTAAGTGTCTGATGTATGATAGGGTGTAAGTGTATGATATATGATAGGGGTGTAAGTGTATGATGTATGATAGGTGTAAGTGTCTGATGTATGATAGGGTGTAAGTGTATGTATATGATAGGGGTGTAAGTGTATGATATATGATAGGGGTGTAAGTGTATGATATATGATAGGGGTGTAAGTGTCTGATGTATGATAGGGGTGTAAGTGTCTGATGTATGATAGGGGTGTTAGTGTCTGATTGTATGATAGGGTGGGGTTAGTGTCTGATGTATGATAGGGGTGTAAGTGTATGATATATGATAGGGGTGTAAGTGTATGATATATGATAGGGTGTAAGTGTATGATGTAT
>CM060306.1:36497433-36499933 GCA_030674185.1 Monoplex corrugatus
GTCTGTCTGTTGTCTCTGTCTCTGTCTGTCTCTGTCTCTGTCTGTCTGTCTATCTGTCGTCTGTCTCTCTGTCTCTGTCTCTGTCTCTGTCTCTCTCTCTCTCTCTGTGGGTGTTTTTCAACAGATAATACTGATCATATGTCCCGCTCTTTATGCAAGAAATAGCAGAGAAGATGGAATACATTTCCATTTGAATGTGTTGTCTACGCTAATATTCGTTCTGTGTATGACATACGTTTGCCATATTCTCACCAAACAGATGTGAACATAGCCTTATCGTTAATGAGAGCACATGATGTTAACGATTAATTTTTGCCGGACAAAACTGGTCTTTGATGCTTTGAAATATCGAAAATTTAATCTCGATCAACAGTAGATGTGTTGTCTCCTTTGACGATTCGTCTGAAATATTTGTTATAAACAATACATTGTTACCAAAATATTCCCGCAGATGTGCTGCACTACTCCACTTTTTCAAAGGATTAACTATTTGCAAATATTCAGAGCACATTTTTATTCGTTGCCTGCTGGTTGTGTGTCCGTAAGTACGTGGGTGGTGCGCGCGTGCATGGATCTTTGATGTCTGTAGGCAAACTATGTAGGCCTACTTGTTTGGTTCCCTTAGAATAGACAACGGACTTTGATCAACTAATTAAGCTGCGTTTTTATTGTTTGACTTATGGTGTGACTAGTCCTGTTTGTGGTTAATGTGTCCGTAACTGAATTTTGTCACTTTCAGTGTTGATGTCGTATATTTTAGATTAAACCATCAAACTGTTAGGCTCTCTCTCTCTCTCTCTCTCTCTCTCTCTCTCTCTCTCTCTCTCTCTCTCTCTCTCTCTCTCCTCTCTCTCCTCTCTCTCTCTCTTCTTCTCTCTCTCTCTCTCCTCTCTCTCTCTTTGTGTGTCTGTTCTGTCTCTCTCTTTCGTCTCTCTCTCTCTCTCTCTTTCTTCTCTCTTTCTCTTCTCTCTTTGTCTGTATGTCTGCCTGTCTGTCTCTTCTCTCTCTCTCTCTCTTTGTCAGTCTATCTCTTCTCTTTCTCTCTCTCTCTCTTTCTCTCTTCTCTCTCTCTCTCTTTGTCTCTCTTCTCTCTCTTCTTTTTTCTGTCTCTCTCTGTCTGTATGTCTGTCTGTCTGTCTCTCGGTCTCTCTCTCTGTCTCTGTCTCTCTCTCTCTCTCTCTCTCCTCTCTCACACACACATGTTTTTTCACACGCCCCACATCCTATCTTTTCACATCCAATCTCCACCACCACCACTCCCCCCCTTCATCCTTCCACACGCACACACACTCTTACACCAAGCAGGAAGACTACGTCTGTATATGTTTGTTCCTAAAAGCATTACAGTTACTCAGCACCACCATATACACAGTCGTGTCCATCATAAGAAAAAAAAAAAAAGAGAAGGCATGGCTGGTAGTGTCCTGCGAAGGAGAATGGAAGATAATAGAATAGAAGAACTGCGCTGCCGGCACAGTTTGTTCACAAACAAAGGCACAACATCTCCCCCATCGATCTGATCAATACCCCATTACTTTAATGAGAAACTGGTAACACTGAGCATATCCTGATTCTTATTTAAATGAAAGCAATCAATCAATCTCCCCTATGTTACTATTTCAACCAACATTCGTCCCGTTTTCTTATGTTGTACTCATGTTTTACAGAATCAAGAACACATTTTTCACACGGCAGTGGCTATGGTGATGATGAGGATGGTGAGGAGAAGGAAGGTGATAATCGCGATGTTGTGGAGTTTCAAAGTTGCATTGAGACTGTGTCACCGGGATGTTACTCTACGTTTCTCTCATAACTTATCCTGGCTTCATGATTTCAATCTTTGAGGAATCCTAGTCTCAGACGGCGTTCCGTATCACTTGGATTAAGTGAGTGATTTTTGTCGTTGTGAAACGGTCTATTTCATGCACGATGATTCGTGTACACGTGTCGTATGTACGTACGTACGTACTACCTACCTACCTACCTACCTACCTACCTACACTACCTACATACCTACCTACCTACATACCTACCTACCTACCTACCTACTTGCCTACCTACTACCTACATACCTACCTACATACTACCATACCTACCTACCTACCATACTGCCTACCTACTACTACATACCTACCTACATATCTACATACCTACCTACACAACACATACATACATACATACATACATATATACATACATACATACATACATACATACATACATATACATACATACATACATACATACATACATACATACATACATACACACATACAACATACATACACACATATCAACATACAACATACATACATCATGCATGCATAATACATACATACATAATCATACGAGTACAACAACAAATGACAGACAGACAGACAACAGACAAATGATTCTACAAGCACATCCCAGACGGTATTCCTCCTATCCAGGATAACCCACTACTTAATCCTGGGATGAACCCAGCCCCAGAGACACAGACCACTGTGGTGCTGGTGAT
>CM060306.1:36509933-36517433 GCA_030674185.1 Monoplex corrugatus
TCAAAGGGGAGAGCAACCCGAGTTTCACATGGTAAATCCTTTATGACAAAAACAATAATATGAATATGAATATGAATATAGTAGAGTATGAATATGAATGTGAATAGAATATGATATGAATATGAATATGAATATGAATATGTACGATATGAATATGAATGTGAATATGAATATGAATATATGGAATATGAATATGAATATGAATATGAGTACGAATATGAATATGAATGAATATGAAACCTCACAAACAAGAAAATACATTAAAAAAAAATTGGAGACCATTTTCACTATTGAATGCATTATGTAAAATTAGAGCTGCGTGCATTGCTCATAATTTTTTTTTTTAAATCCTTCTGAAATGAAAACTGTTGGAAATGATACAGGCTTTGTTGCAAACAGATATCTGTGAGACAATGTATGGCTTTATTAACTACACTACTTACATTTGAAGAAATGATCAGGACTATTACTTTGTCTGCACTTTGAAATAGTTTTTGATTCTTTAGAGTGGCAATTTCTGCCAAACGTCTTAAAAGCGTATTGCTTTGGAGATACTACATATAAACAGATAGAAACATTCTATAAATAGAAACATTCTATGAAAACATAAAGTCGACCATTATCATTAATGACATACTTTAATTTGTTCTATCTCCTTATCTATCTGTAGTATGTGATGAAATACTGGCCATTATAATAAGAGAAGGGAAAGAGTTAAAAGGAATCGTAATTAATGATAATGAGCACAAAATATTTCAATTTGCAGACGATGCTCAGCTAATGAATAATGGAGATAACACATCTTTTGAAAAATCTATTTCCCTCGTCTTAAAATTTTAAAGTGCTTCAGAACTCTTTATGAACTCTGGAAAAACATGAGTAATCTGGTTAAAAAGTAAAAAGGGTTCAAAAATTAGGTATAAGCAACATCTTAATATAAACTAGAACCCCCAGAAATAATTGGACACACGCAAACCAACAGACAGGGACTGGGAGCAACAAAAATGCAGTGGTGGTCCAAAGCCAAAGGGAAGGAAAAAACATATATATAACAGTTTCTGTAAAAATGTAACATCAATAACTCCAACAGATTTACCGTCAGAACCAATTCTCTATAACGAAAAGAAAATATGTATATATATATTGATTGGAAGTGATATGATAAGATTTAAAAGTTGGATGAAAAGGAGTTTATTGTATTGCACATCGTTCAAATGATAACGGATCATTTATGATATTTGATGAATTTAGAACACAGTTTAAATGTTAATTTTCTCGTCTGCATGTATTCAGGATGGTGTTTAAGAAATACATACAGGAAACAATAATTAACATTATGAAATGGCGGTGGAAGAAATTCACTTCATACGTAAAGGAAAACGGCTCTATTACAATATGTTAGGAAAGGATTTCCAAATTCATGTTCAAAATGGATAGATGAATTGGAAATAACTTTCCAAGGAAAATTGTATTTTTGAAAATTCACAAATTACAAGAAATTAAACTAAAATGGCTTCAAATACGTATCGTACACAGAATCCAAGGAACTAATGTCATTTTAAAATAAACAGGACATGCAAATAGCATGTTTTTCTGCATCTTCTGTTTGGAAACAAAGGACTGTATTTATTGTATATTTTGGAAATGTTGGCATGTTAAACTATTTTGGGAAAGGATTCGAAATTAGTTGAAATCAACGTGCGTCAACTGTGCAAAGATTAGATTAATTGAAAACGGAAATTTATCTGACTTACATGAAAACACATGCACAGATTCATTATTTACTTTAATAATCCTTTGAGGAAAAGTAAAAAAATGCACACTCATAACACATTTTTCCCCCAATATCGCTTCTTTTACACGATACCTTACTACAAAATGTCACATAGAAGAATACTTTGCAAACATGAAGCAGAAACTGCACACTTTCAGAGAAAAATGGCTGCCATATCTAACATTTGTAATATATAATGTTTATGTGATCAGTAATTCATTCACAAATATCATATGGATGTTTGTTAATATTTTACCCAAAAATAGTTCTTTTATCTTACGATTTGATATGATGATATTTCATACACATATGTAGATACTTTAAATGAGATGGGATGCCTTACAAATGAGTTGAATTTGAAGTCTTTTATGTGATTGAGGTTGCCTTGCTGACAGTGCTTGTCTTTCTTATCTGCTAAAAATGAATAAAAATAATTTCAAAACAAAAACAAAATGAACATACAACGTCAGTTTTGCTTGCTTGGCACAACAGAGAACAAGAAAGAAAGAAAGAAAAAAGAAGGAAAAAAAAGAAACAATGACAAAGAAAAAAAGAAGAAAGAAAGAAAGAAGAAAGAAAGAAAGAAAGAAAGAAAGAAAGAAAGAAAATAACAACAAAAACAAGAAACAATGCCAAGAAGCATAACTGATCATTACTATACAATGAGAGACAAACACAGAGAGAGACAGACAGACAGACAGACAGAGAGACAGACAGACAGACAGAGAGACAGACAGAGAGTGAGACAGAGAGAGACAGAGAGAGAGAGACAGAGATCTCGAGAGAGAAACAGAGACAGAGACAAAGAGAGACAGAAACAGAGAGAGAGAAAGAGAAACAGAGACAGAGAGACAGAGACAGAGAAAGACAGAGAGAGACAGAGACAGAGAGCGAAAGAGACAAAGACAGAGAAATACAGACAGACAGACAGAAACCAAGACAGACAGATACAGACAGAGAGAGAGCAAAACAGAGACAGGGACAGGACGAGAGATAAAATACACACGCACATACAGTCAGCAAACAGCAACATAAAGCAATTCCCTCACTCACACAATTTGAAATGTTCAGCACACAAGCGTGTATAACCACACTGTCTCTTGCTTTTAATTAATCAATCAAAATAGCCAGAGACACTAGGAACCTGGTAACGAGATGGTGCATAACACTCTTTAACACACCGTGACTTAATTGTGCTACTTTCTGACTGCATGGTGCTGTCTGTGTTGTGTGAGTTTACGCGACTTGGCAAAATGAACATGTAGAAAAAAAAACAACTGTGTGTTCCTGCGCTGCCAATGTGTCAGCGCCCAGTCGACTGCACTACAGGGCTAGAGGGCTAGGCTAGGGGGGGTGGGGGTGGGTGGTGGTGGTGGAGTGGAGGTGGAGATGGGGATGGATGGGTGGTGATGATGTACGCGTGTGTGATGTACAGTGTGTATACGTTACGGTATGAAATGGGATGTTAGTACCTTACTGTTTGTGTCTCGCTCGTGTAAGCACAGTGTAAGCGTTGCTTTCTCTCTCTCTGTCTTTCTCTCTCTGTGTCTCTGCATCTGCTTGTGTGTGCCTCTGTCTGTAGATTTGTCTATCTGGCTGTCTGTCTCTCTCTATCTCTCTGTCTCTGTCTATCTCTCTGTCTCTGTCTATCTCTCTGTCTCTCCCTGTCTCTCTCTGTCTCTGTCTCTCTCTGTCTCTGTTTCTGTCTCTCTCTGTCTGTTTCTCTCTCAGTCTCTGTCTCTCTGTCTCTGTCTCTCTGTCTGTCTGCCCTTTTTGTCTGTCTTTATGTCTCTCTGTCTGTCTGTCTGTCTGTCTTCTCTCTCTCTCTCTTCTCTCTCTCTTTTCAAGCAGAGATAAGAGAAGTGTTGAAATGTTGCTATGCATAAAATCTATTCCTTAAGGAGAAACAAACAAACAAACAACAATAACAACAACAAAAACTGATGAACCGATGATAATAAAACTGATAATGATAACACAGCTACTAACTGGTACTCCTCCTTCTACTAATCATAAGCATTATCATTATCATTATATCATAATGACAGCATAAATTATTCATGATAATAATAATAATAATAATAATAAAATAACAATAATCATAATAATAATAATGATAATAATAATAATAATAAATAATGATAATGATAATATATAATAATAATAATAATATAATAAATAATAATAATAATAGTTGCGGCACTGACTTTTTGTACAATGACTCATCTCACAAGAGCCATAAGCACTTCACAAAAGCATGAGGGAAATTCAAGCATACACAGACACACACATACACACGTAGCCAGCTTGTGCACAACTATCCACACAAACACGAATGCACACACACACACACACACACACACACACACACACACACACACACACACACACACACACACACACACACACACACACACACACACCACAACACAACACACACACAACACACACACACACTCCTCTCTCTCTCTCTCTCTCTCTCTCTCTCTCTCTCTCTCTCATTCACTCAAATAATACAAATTACAGATGAAAAAGATGATTCCTCATCGACACGTTCTTGCGAATTACTAATACGAGGTTCGTATGAATACGACTGCGTTTATAGTGCGTTAACCCTTTGACTCCTGCATCGTCAACCGTGCAAGCAAAACAAAAACTTAACCCTTTGACTCCCTCATCCTGTCCACCAGTTTCCTAAAGAAAGTTGTAGGATAAGGTGAGAGAGTCCATTTTATTTTGCAGTTGGTGGATAGGGTGTTCCCCCCTCCCCCAATCACCCGCCCCGTGTTTATACAATGAGCGTGTGTGCGTGTGCGGGGCTATGAGTGAATGTGTGTGGATGTGTGTGGATTGCGTGTGCATTTGACAGACAGACAGACAGACAGGGAGACAGATGGACAGACAGACAGAGGCAGAGAGACAGAGAGAAGAGACAGACAGACAGACAGGGAGACAGAGAAGAAGAACAGAGACAGAGACAGAGACAGACAGAGACAAAGAGACAGCAGACGAGCAGAGAGAGAGAGAGAGAGAGAGAGAGAGAGAGAGAGAGGAGAGAGAGAGAGAGAGAGAGAGACAGAGACAGAGACAGAGACAGAGAGAGCAGAGAGAGACAGAGAGACAGAGACAGAGACTAACTCAGAGACAGAGAGACATACAGACAGACAGAGAGTGAAAGAGGAGAGGGAGAGAGATAGAGGGAAAGAGAGAGAGGGAGAGGGAGGGCAGAAGAGAGAGAAAGAGACAGACAGACAGACAGACAAGCAGGCAGGCCGGCAGGCAAGCAGACAGGCAGGCAGGCAGACAGACAGACAAACAAAGCGACAGAGAGACAGACAGACAGACAGACAGACAGAAAAACAGAGACATAGAGGCATAGAGACAGGGGGAAGGAGAAGAGAGAGAAAGAGAGAGAGAAGAAAGAGAGAGAGAGAGAGAAAGAGAGAGAGAAGAAGAGAGAGAGAGAGAGAGAAAGAGAGAGAGAGAAGAAAGAAAGAGAGGAGAAGAGAGAGAGAGAGAGAGAGAAAGAGAGAGAAGTAAGAGAAAGAACAAGAAGAAGGTTTTTAAAAAAAAAAATTGGAGAATTTTTTTATATTTTTTTGAGAGTAGTAGCATAGCCACATCACAGTTTCTTTTTTGTTTTTAGTTTGTTTTTGTTTTACATCCAACCCTCGACCAAAGAAGAACCACGCTAATACAAGAGTCTTTACTTACATGACTGATTCACGCTCAGAGAGTTCCAGAAAAAACAACAACAACAAGAAAACGGACCGTTTGTTGTTTCTGTGGCGGGCCCAGTAGACATCGATCAGATCAATACGCCTGGTAAACACTGGTCTGATCACAAAGCAAGCATTGTTCACGTCTTAGTTTACATAGCTCTCGTCCCACTGAGCTGGTCACCCTCCCCCCCCCCTCCCCCCCCCTCCCCCCTCCCCCCTCCCCCAGGCTCTGTCGTTATACTGACGTGTTTTAAACATTCATGTTTTCACCCGTGAATGCAAGGTCTTTTATAAGGGTGATGTGGGTGGAGAGACCTCACTTACGACTCATGTTAAAAACGGGCTCGGTGGTTGTATGGTTCGGACACTGATGTTGGTAATTGGAAGGTTCTGGATTCGAACTTGTTTAGGTTACCACCTGATGGGTACAGGGTAAAAGAATAGTCTGGACTGCCTCGGTCAGTGACAGGAAACTCTCGGGACAGCTGGTCCATAGAAGGTTCTCAAGGGAGAAGCCTCCTCAAGCGGCGTGTTTCAGCCTTAACTCTTTACATCTAACAGGGGGCTGTCTGTTGCAAGTGTTCTGGCCCTTAACTCCTTACACTCTAAGGGACCGAATCACTCCTCCTACAAATATTTTGGCCCTTACTCTTTACTTAAGGGAGCTGAATTACCCTCCTACAAGTATTTTGGCTTACTCTTTACACTCTAAGGGGCTGAATACCCTCCTACAAGTATTTTGGCCTAACTCTTACACTCTAAGGGGACGAATCATCCTCCTACAAAGTATTTTGGCCCTTACTCTTTACACTCTAAGGGGACCGAATCACTCCTCCTACAAGTATTTTGGCCCTTACTCTTTACACTCTAAGGGAGCTGAATTACTCCTCCTACAAGTATTTTGGCCCTAACTCTTTACACTCTAAGGGGACCGAATCACTCCTCCTACAAGTATTTTGGCCCTAACTCTTACACTCTAAGGGGACCGAATCACTCCTCCTACAAGTATTTTGGCCCTAACTCTTTACACTCTAAGGGGACCGAATCACTCCTCTACAAGTATTTTGGCCCTAACTCTTTACTACTCTAAGGGAGCTGAATTGCTCCTCCTGCAAGTGTTTTGGCCCTTAACTCCTTACACTCTAAGGGGGCTGAATCACCTTCCTGCAAGTGTTATGGCCCTAACTCGTTACACCTTAAGGGGGTTGAATTGCCCCTCCTGCATGCGTTTTGGCACTAAACTCCTTATACTCTAAGGGGCTGGGCCCTCTCAAGCAAGTGTTTGGCCCTAAATTCCTTACTCTCTAACTCTAAGGGGGTTAGGCACCCCCTCCTGCAAGTGTTTTGACCCTAAACTCCTTATCACTTAAGGGGGCTGGGCCACTTCTGTTGCGTTTTGGCCCTAAGCCTTTACACTCTAAGATGGGGGTGGGGGAGGAGCTTGACCACTCCTTCGCAAGTGTTTTGGTCCTAAACTCCTAAAACTCTAAGGGAACTGAATTATTCCTCCTACAAGTGCTTTGGCCCAAAGCTCCTAACAATCTAAGGGAGCTGAATTGCTCCTCCTACAATTGGTTTGGTCCTGAATTCAGCACACTATAAAAGTACATGTACAAGTGATTCAGCCTTTACTTGTTACACTCTAAGGGGACTGAATAGCGTCTGCAATTGTTTTGGTCCTAAACTCTCTACATTCTAAGGTGGCTGAATCACCCCTCCTACAAGTGTTTTGACCCTAACTGCTTACACTTTAAAGGGGCCGAATTGCCCTGGCAGCAAGTGTTTTGGCCCTGAATTCCTTACACTTTAAAGGGCTGGGCTACCCCTCCTGCAGGGTTTTTTTTTTTTGTTGGTCCTAAACTTATTACATTCTAAGGGAGTAAGGACGCTACAACTGCACCTGTTTTGATCCTAAATTCCATACACTCTAAGGGGGCTGACCGATCCTGCAAGTGTTTTGGTCATTAACTCTTTACAATCTAAGAGGTTTGGGCACCCCCTCCG
>CM060306.1:36527433-36529933 GCA_030674185.1 Monoplex corrugatus
ACCAACAAACCAACAAACCAACCTATCTGCCTACCTACTACCTACCTACCTATCTATCTACCTACCTACTACCTACCTACCTACTACTACCTACCTATATACCATCAGTCTACCTACCTACCTATCTGCCTACCTGCCTACCTACCTACCTACCTACCTACCTACCCATCTAACTATCTAACTTTTATCTCGCTCACTCAACCACATTATCATATATGAACTCATTCACCCTTCTTGAATAAGTGCACAGTCATAAATGACAGCAAAGAATAATTATCTCCTCTCTTTCAATACACTGGAACACGGTTTCAATTTGCGTAATCACGAGCAGAACACTGAAACCATACTCGTATTCAACTCAAAATGTAGCGCAGTTAGGACCTAATGCCTACGCTTACGTAACCTATAGCAGCATATTGTATATGATTAATCTAGTCTTCGATGTAGTAGAAGTACTACCTATAGCAGCATATTGTATATGATTAATCTAGTCTTGATGTAGTAGAAGTAATATCTATAGCAACATATTGTATATGATTAATCTAGTCTTCGATGTAGTAGAAGTACTACCTATAGCAGCATACTGTATATGATTAATCTAGTCTTTGATGTAGTAGAAATACTACCTATAGCAGCATACTGTATATGATTAATCTAGTCTTTGATGTAGTAGAAGTACTACCTATAGCAGCATATTGTATATGATTAATCTAGTCTTCGATGTAGTAGAAGTACTGCCTATAGCAGCATATTGTATTGATTAATCTAGTCTTCGATGAAGTAGAAATACTGCCTATAGCAGCATATTGTATATGATTAATTTAGTCTTTGATGTAGTAGAAGTACTACCTATAGCAGCATATTGTATATTATTAATCTAGTCTTTGATGTAGTAGAAGTACTACCTATAGCAGCATATTGTATATGATTAATCTAGTCTTCAATGTAGTAGAAGTACTACCTATAGCAGCATATTGTATATGATTAATCTAATCCTCGATGTAGTAGAAGTACTGCCTATAGCAGCATATTGTATATGATTAATCTAGTCTTTGATGTAGTAGAAGTACTTCCTATAGCAGCATATTGTATATGATTAATCTAGTCTTTGATGTAGTAGAAGTACTACCTATAGCAGCATATTGCATATGATTAATCTAGTCTTCGATGTAGTAGAAATACTGCCTATAGCAGCATATTGCATGTGATTAATCTAGTCTTCGATGTAGTAGAAGTAATACCTACAACAGCATATTGTATATGATTAATCTAGTCTTTGATGTAGTAGAAATACTGCCTATAGCAGCATATTGTATATGATTAATCTAGTCTTCGATGTAGTAGAAATACTGCCTATAGCAGCATATTGTATATGATTAATCTAGTCTTCGATGTAGTAGAAATACTACCTATAGCAGCATATTGTATATGATCAATCTAGTCTTTGATGTAGTAGAAGTACTACCTATAGCAGCATATTGTATATGATTAATCTAGTCTTCGATGTAGTAGAAATACTACCTATAGCAGCATATTGTATATGATTAATCTAGTCTTCGATGTAGTAGAAATACTACCTATAGCAGCATATAGTATATGATTAATCTAGTCTTTGATGTAGTAGAAGTACTACCTATAGCAGCATATTGTATATGATTAATCTAGTCTTTGATGTAGTAGAAATACTGCCTATAGCAGCATATTGTATATGATTAATCTAGTCTTCGATGTAGTAGAAGTACTGCCTATAGCAGCATATTGTATATGATTAATCTAGTCTTCGATGTAGTAGAAAATACTGCCTATAGCAGCATATTGTATATGATTAATCTAGTCTTCGATGTAGTAGAAGTACTACCTATAGCAGCATATTGTATATGATTAATCTAGTCTTCGATGTAGTAGAAATACTGCCTATAGCAGCATATTGTATATGATTATCTAGTCTTTGATGTAGTAGAAGTAATCGCGTGTGGTATCTAGATTAAGGGTTTTCATCATAACTCATGTTAATAGAAATAAACAAAGAAGGTGGCGGGGTGAGAGAGGGGAGGGGGTTCGGGGAAAAGAGTGCTTCTGTACCAATGGCCTCATTACAGCATTCCAGCGTGTGTTGGATACAAGACAAGGCAGGTGTACACTTTGAAGGCCTACTACATCTATTGGACGCATCTCTGCTTCGTGCTCTATAAGCACGTTGTGCAGCCCGTTTGGTTTCGGTGTGCTGCACTCTGTCTTGTGCTGTCTGGTCTTGTCTTGTTGTCTGTGTTCTTCGTCTGTCTGTGTTCATGCTTCTGCTGTCTTGTGCTTGTCGCTCTGTCTTTGTCTTTGTCTCTGTCTGTCTTTGTCTGTCTGTCTCTTTTCTTTTTCTTTCTTCTTCTTTCTTCTCTCTCTCTCTCTCTCTCATTCAAATATGCATGTTTACTTTTATGCATCAATTGATGGAGCAATTTCTTACCTTAATTTTTGTTGTTGTAGATTCTTACTTTATGTTTGTTCT
>CM060306.1:36537433-36539933 GCA_030674185.1 Monoplex corrugatus
TTCTTCTTCTCTGTCTTCTGTTTCTGTCTGTCTGTCTTTGTCTCTGTCTATGTCTTTGTCTCTCTGTCTCTCTCTGTCTCTCTGTCTCTGTCTCTGTCTCTCTGTCTCTGTCTCTGTCTCTGTCTGTCTGTCCTGTCTTCTCTCTCTGTTTGTTCTTTGATTTAATGTCTTTTCGCTATGAGCGACATTAGACGAAGTCTGTCTGTCTGTCTGTCTGTCTCTGTCTGTCTTCTGTCTGTCTCTCTCTCTCTCTCCTTCTCTCTCTCTCTGTATGCATGTGTGTGTCTCTGTGTGTCTGTGTGTGTTTCTCTCTCTCGGTAGAAAACAGAATCAATCTCACCTTAAACAAACAAACAAACAAACAAACAACAACAAACAAACAAACAAACAAACAAAACAAGCAAAAACACAACACGAACAAAAACGAAACAAAGACACAATCAAACAACCCAGTATGCGGTACATGTCTCACTGAGCCATAACTTAATAGACGATCAGCTTTTATACTAGTTGTAGCTGCCGCCAAATAAACACAAAAACAAAGACGCAAGCAAAAGACCCGGCAACTGTTTCACTGGACCATGGATTGTTATGGCTTTCGTTGTTTAAAGCCCAGCCGACTGCGTAGGGCCATATCAGGGTTATAACCAGTTCAAAACATTCACAATATGTCAATAGGAAAAAAAAGGGAGAAGAAAAAAAAAAAATCAAGTAGCCTACACATATCAATGCATTCGAGCACACAATCTAAGGAGATGCCCCTGGCGTTGACCATTCCGTCCAATTTATCGCACAGGGGATTTAAAAAGAATACCTACTTGAATACAAATTCAAACATAACTAAGGACACTACAACATATATAAAAACGAGCATAAATCACTTAAAATTGCTTCCGCATATCTCATATCCCTAGAGCCAAAAATGTACTTAACACATGTACCTAATTATCAATCCTGAGAGAAGGTGCGAAAGACTTTATTTTATCGAATACATACAGGTGATGGACCAGCAAGGCAAGAAGTGACAGGAAGAAATTACGGAAAGCACAGGAGGAAGAAAGAAACAAAGAGAGTGACAGAAACGAGGAAATTTCTAGCACAGAATTTCCAGAAGGTGGGGGATACTACTTATATACTGAAAGAGCCCCCAGTATCCCCACGGGGGGGGGGGGGGAGGGAGAGGAGGGGAACCGTAGATCAAGATAATGATCAGCGCTTTGTTGTAGCTGCCTAGAAAATGCAGTTAATCTTCGTTGTTTCCTATGAGGTAAACCGTTCATTGACGATGGTAGTTCATCTGTTTTGGTTTGAAAAGAAGTGCTCCAGTCTGTGTCTGAAACGAACTTAACTGTTTATGCTGCTGAATGCAAAAGTGCTGAACAGAAAATAAAAACAACTAAATTATGAAGACGACTACTCCCTTCCCTCGCCCCCCTCCCCCCCCCCCCCCCCCCCCACTGCCCCGCGAAAATTGTGTAATACTGCCGGTTCCTTTTCTTTCTTTTTTTTTTTCATATATGCATTATTTTGTAATTGCAATGACATCAGTAATTCTGTTACTTTGTTGTCGCAGTCGTCTTAGTAATAGTGGCGGTAGAAATAGTAGTAGTAGTAGTAGTAGTAGTAGCAGTAAGAATAGTGATAATAACAGCAGCAACTGCAGCAGCAGCAGTAGTAGTGGTGGTGGTGGTGGTGGTAGGAGTAGTAGGGGGAGAAGGAGGAGGAGGGAGAGGAGGAGTTGTTGTTATTGCTATTTTTGTGTAAAGCCCAGCAGACTGCCTACAGCCATAGCAGAGTTACATAACCATGTGAAAACATACACAATACTTCATGAGGTAAAAAAAAAAAAAAAAAAAATAAAAAACAGATAAGAAAAAGACAAGCAAGTACATAAATCAATTCATTCACGCACACAATCTAAGGAGATGCCCCTGGCGTTGACCACTCAGTCCAATTTATCACACATGGGATTTAAAAAACGTACCTGAATACAGATCTAAACATAAGTAAAGACACTAAAGCATACATAAAAACAAGCCTAAATTGTCTAAAATTGCTCACGCATATCTCAGTTATCTAGGAAAAAACTAGTAGTAGTAGTAGTAGTAGTAATAGAAGCAGCAGTAGTAGTAGTGGTAGTAGTGGTAGTAGTTGTAGTGTACTAGTAGTAGTAGTAGTAGTAATAGAAGCAGCAGTAGTAGTAGTGGTAGTAGTGGTAGTAGTTGTAGTGTACTAGTAGTAGTAGTAGTAGCAATAGAAGCAGTAGTAGTAGTAGTGATAGTAGTGGTAGTAGTTGTAGTGTACTAGTAGTAGTAGTAGTAGTTGCTGTTGTTGTAGTAGTAATAGTAGTAGTAGTTTGTTGTTGTTGTTGTTGTTGTAGCAGCAGCAGCAGCAGCAGTAGTAGTAGTAGTAGCAGTAGTAATAGTAACAGCAACAGCAGTAGTATAGTAGTAGTAGCAGTAGTAATAGTAACAACAGCAGCAGCAGCAGTTGTAGTAGT
>CM060306.1:36542433-36544933 GCA_030674185.1 Monoplex corrugatus
ATTATATTTTGTCGCTGCAAGTAGGCCTATATCTCGCACCCTTTCTGTTATCATCCACTCCGCAAATCCTTCCAGCATTTTCTCCCTGGGTCTGCGTGGTACTCTGTTTCCTTCCAGTTTTCCTGTTGCGACTAGGTGCTCAATTTCTCTTGCCTTATAAAATGTTCCAGTAAATATATATATATATATATATATTACAAATTCTTATAGTTTTTTGCTGACATATCTACTACTAAAGTAAAACGTCAAGACTACCTAACTTTGATCGTAATATCCTGATATCTGCTTTTTATAATATATATGTATATATATAATATGTATATGTATATGTATATGTATGTATATATGTATATGTATATAAAATGGAAGTCATTACTTGCACTGCACTGTAGTTTGGTCAAATGATGATGAAAATGGATGTTTATTAAATTGCCTGCTTACGGAAAATTAACACCTTTACTAATTATAATTTCCACAGAAGTGGAATGAACTACTTGTAGCTATATGCAGGCCAGTGACCAGTGACATTTGGTGTTCCGATCAATTAGATTAAGAATGCTTTCCAGGATGGGTGCTTTTATCCGCTGTGCACCTCCCTGCCCCATCCACATAAAACTTGTGAATCTACAAAAATCTGTATCAGAGTCGTAGAATTGTTAGTGAATGAAGATAACAAACGAGGTAATTAACACTTACGTTATGTCTAAGTAATAATTAACAGTTATGTTAGGTCTCAAACACAATCGACCAAAAGGGTCGATAGTGAGCATTGACTGAAAAGAGACTGTGGTGGGATAAGACAATGGACACATACCTGACAGTAACCTGCACTGCTACTGTTACTGTTACTTTCCTTTAATTTAAATCCCAGTCGACTGCGTACAGCCATATCATGGCTATGACCGTTTCAAAATATAGGCCTACACAATACTTCAACAGAAAAAAAAGCACACTGTATATCAATACATTCGAGCACATAATCTAAGGAGATGCCCCTGGGGTTGACCACTCTGTCCAGTTCATCACACGGGGGATTATAAAACATACCTGAATACAAATCTAAACATAACTAAGGACACTAAAAACATATGTAAAGTCGGCCTAAATTGCTTGACATTGCTTCCATATATATCTCATTTCCTTCGAGCCAAAAATGCACTTAGTACATGTACCCAATTACTAGTCCTAAGAGAAATGTACGTAAGCTTTATCGAACACATACAGGTGAATAGACCAGCAAAGTAGAAAATAATAGGGAGAAATGAAAGAAAGCAAAGGAAAAAGACAGAAACAAAGAGAGTGACAGAAAAAAAGAGGAAAATTTTAGCACAGAATGTCCAGAAGCGTGGGGGGGGGGGGGGGATACTACTAGTACTAACACTGCACAGGCACTCTTTTGCAGGGAGCCCGAAAGACTCAATAGGATTGACTTACCTGTGCTCTTTGACTGATGCTGCAAGTCACACTGACACTGTCACCGATACTCCTGGAAATGTCAACACTGGAAATTCCCACCGCGTAAACTCCGCCAGGTATTGAAACACGATACTGATACTGACACAGCACACAGCGCTGATGACACCGCCACAACAATGATGCCAGCTCAACACCTTCACCAGCTGTGTGCAGTTAGTAGTTGTTATCAACACTGACTGACGATTAGTCCAGTGAAGTCATAGTCTATCGCCACTGGCGGCCACTGTTTAAATTAAGTTAATCAATTCCATAAACCAACGCCGGAGAGCTGCAATCGTCATAGCAGTAGACCGACATCGGTCAGCACAGGGACTGCACGTGCGACGTTGTATTGTTGATTGTATTGTATTGTATTGTATTGTATTGTATTGATGTTAGAGAGTTATTTCAAGAGGGGTTCACCGCGCTCGGACAGGTCTATAAGCGCTCCACACAAATTCGCCAGCAATTATCTGACAGATTTCATGAGCCTGTACAAAACCCTATGCGTTGGCAAGGTCTTTTGTATTGTATTGTATTGTATTATGTGTATTGTATTGTATTGTATTGTATTGTATTGTATTGTATTGTATTGTATTGTATTGTATTGTGTATTGTCGCTGTTTATGATAAGTCCGTCCTAGTCTCTCAAAATTTGTGTTCAAACAGACCAAAAATGTGACAGATCGTCCAGTAATCAGATTTTTTTTATAAAGCTATTCTGCTTGAAGGATTAACGATTTGTTCAGAAGCTAAATCACACCTTCGGTCATCGTTCTATGCCAGGTATGCTTTAAATCCATTCTACTAAAACATTCACCACTGTTTTAATCTTTTTGTTTTCTACTCAAAAGCAACCGAGAAGCTGTTTGATCGGAAACAGTCGAGTAGGCTAAGTCAAAGTCAAGTCCTGAAGAGTGTTAATGAAAACCCTCCTCTCTCAGTACCTCCAGAGTAAGAGAGGGTGGTGGGGGTGGTGGTGGAGATCAGAGAGCAGCCAAGTCCTCCCACCACAAGAAGCGCCAGAAATCACTTTCCTTGGAAA
>CM060306.1:36554933-36562433 GCA_030674185.1 Monoplex corrugatus
CCGCGTCGGTAAGGCCCTGAAATGGAGCAGGGTGGGCGTGTGTTCGGCCCACCAGCATACTGCACTGCCAACCGTGTTAGCAAAGCAAAATCTTAACCTTTTGATAGGGTGAGGAAATCAAAGGGTTAAGTTTTTGGAGTTGATGAATAAAGCTTGGGAGTCAAAGGGGTTAAAGATGGGCAGAACAGGACAGCGTTTATTTTGCGGGCTGGGATTGAACTCAAGACATTATATTAGGATAACCGCTCTGTTATAACAGCACACCAATGAGTCCGAGAAGAGAAAAAATAAACAAAACAAAACAAAGCAAAAATGATAGGAAAGAAAAATCGATGATCGTAATGAATCGTTCTTGTTAAGCGTTGTTTTCTGAATTCATTTTGGTTCACTGCATATTTACCACACACACACACACACACACACACACACACACACACACACACACACACACACACACACACACACACACACACACACACACACACATATATATATATAAGATTTTAGTGTAGAACGAAGTTTTAATCCACGCTGTTAGGTGAGTTTACCTCATTCCACTATGTTGTTACATAGTCTGTATCTTTGGTGGGCGTGCGTGCCGGATATTCTTACGTCTCCATATGTTATTGTACAGTCTGTATCTTTGGTGGGCGTGCGTGCCGGATATTCTTACGTCTCCATATGTTATTGTACAGTCTGTATCTTTGGTGGGCGTGCGTGCCGGATATTCTTACGTCTCCATATGTTATTGTACAGTCTGTATCTTTGGTGGGCGTGCGTGCCGGATATTCTTACGTCTCTATATGTTATTGTACAGTCTGTATCTTTGGTGTGCGTGCGTGCCGGATATTCTTACGTCTCCATATGTTATTGTACAGTCTGCATCTTTGGTGGTGGTGGGCGTGTGTGCCGGATATTCTTACGTCCCCATATTTATGTTATTGTACAGTCTGCATATTTGGTGGTGGTGGTGGTGGTGTGTGTGTGTGGGGGGGGGGGTGTGCATGCTGAGTGTTCTCCTGTTACCCATAAGCCAGTCACTGACATGACTCGCAAGGTTTTTGACGTGCATGTTTAACGTTCTGGATACTTACACACACTAAGGAGGTTCAGGCACTGGTAGGTCTGCAAGCATGTTGACCTGGAAGATCGGAAAAATCCCCATCCTTACCCACCAGGGGGAGATGTCTGTACGGATGGAACCAGGACCTTCCAACTGGAAGTTCGTCATTTTCCCGCTTGACAAATGAGATCATCATCATCATCATGTCGAGCTTGCTCGGCTATCCATGACACATTTCTTCCATCCTTCTCTGTCAGACATTGCAGTACGTAGTTCATCATACTGACAGCCCGTATCATCCATCAGTTGGTCGATGAAGGTCTTCTTTGGACGTCCTGGTCTTTGTTTGCCGTGACTGGGTCCCCATAGTAGAACATCCCTCACCAGTTCTTCTTTGCTACGCCAGCAGTGTCCCGCGAAGCGCAGTCTTTGTTGACGTATTGATTTCTGATTGGTGGGATCTTACCATATAACTCTTTGTTAGTTGGATGTTCTCTCCAGGATTTGTTCAGGGCTGCACGCAGCATTCGTGTGTATGCTCCATCAATCTTCTTCTCCAAATGAGATAACAAAAAAATAAAACATTGAATATAATCTGGAGCCAGAGAGGAAAGAGAGAACAAATAAACGAAATAAAAACAAAAAACAACAAAAAATAAAAAAAAAACAAACAAACTAAAAACAACAACAACAACAACACAACAAAACAAACAAGAAGAAATAAAGAAGGCAAAAGAAAAAAAAATCAAACAACAGCAGGCGGAGAACAACGAGAACAAAGAAAGGAAGAAACAAACAAGAACGACTGAATGGAAAAAAAAAAAAAAAAAAAGAACAATCGATCATTTGGAAAACTCAAGGGAAGTTTATTTTGAAAATGCATTACAAAGTTCGAGTACCTCTTTGACACGTAGACTCGTACTGAACAAAAATTGGTCAGGTGCCATACAGATTCAACACAAAAATGGACACATGCAGACGCTATCGTGTGCGCACACACACACACACACACACACACGCAGACACGCAGACACACACCGACACACACCTGCGCACGCACATACACAAACACATGCACATACATGTGAACGCATATAGAGAAGAAAGTGAGAGACAGACAGAGACAGACAGAGACAGGGAGAGACAGATAGAGACAGAGGGACACACAGAGAGAAGGAGAGAGAGCGGGGGGGAGAGAGAGAGAGAGAGAGAGAGAGAGAGAGAGAGAGAGAGAGAAGAGAAAGAGAGAGAGAGAAAGAGAGAAGAGAGAGAGAGAGAGAAGAGAAGAGAGAGAGAAGAAAGGAGAGAGAGAGAGAGAGAGAGAGAGAGAGAGAGAGAGAGAGAGAGAGAGAACATATTGCCACGCTCATTCATTTAACATACGGGAAGATGGTTAACATTTATCTAGGAATAACACAAGCAAACATGCACTCCAGAAACAAGTAAACAATTGATTACGTTATACGCACCATCCTTATTCGTCTCTCACTCTCTCTCTCTCCTCTACTCTCTCTCTCTCTACTATCTATCTAATCTACTATCATCTATCTCTCTCTATCTGATCCTCTCCCTCAACCTCCCTCCTCATCCCTTTCTCCTCTCCATCTCTGTCTGTGTTTGTCTCTGTCTCACCGTCTCTCTGTCTCTCTGTTTCTATGTATCTGTCTCTGTCTCTGTCTGTGTTTTTTCTTTCTTTCCGTCTGTCTGTCTGTCTGCCAGTCTGTCTGTCTATCTATCTATCTATCTATCTAGTCTGTCTGTCCTATCTATCTATCTATCTATCTGTCTGTCTGTCTCTCTCTCTCCTCTCATTCTCTCTCCCTCTCCTCTCCTCTTCCCTCAACCCTACTGTCTCTCTCTTCTCTCTCTGTCTGTGTTTTCTTTCTTTCCGTCTGTCTGTCTGTCTCCTCTGTCTGTCTCTTTGTCTGTCTGTTCTCTTCTTCTGTCTGTCTGTCTCTCTCTTCTCTTCTCTCTCCTCTCTGTTCTCGTCTCTCTGTCCTCTCTGTTTTTCTCTGTCTCTGTCTCTTGTCTTTTGTCTTTTGCTTTTTTGTCTCTTGTCTGTCTGTTTTCCTGTCTGTCTGTCTGTCTGTCTGTCTGTCTTTCAGTCTGTCTCACTCACTCACTCTGTCTCTGTCCCTGTCCCTGTCTCTGTCGGTCTCTGTCTCTCTGTCTGTCTTTTTCTATCTGTCTCTGTCTCTGTCTGTCTTGTCTGTCTGTCTGTCTGTCTGTCTGTCTTCTCTCTCTCCTCTCTCTCTCTCTCTCTCTCTCTCTCTTTGTGGCATTCGGGACTATATGAAATGTATGAGCAACTATCAATGAGTTAAACGAGAAACATGAGAAACGTTCATATCACTGTGTACTTTCATCACAACAGTTGATATACCCGGTACGTTGAGGAGAAACAAGATGGTCAAGCCATACCAAAAAAGTCTCCTTTTGTCTGGGAACTTCAAATATAGGAAGAAAAAGTGAACAATCTGTAAAGTTTGAAAGAAAAAAACAAAGGATAAAGGACATTGCATTGTGACCCTTAAAGATTAGCATGCTCATGCAACGAAGAAGATCAACCACACAAATAGAAATAATCATGACAGTTATAACAATAATAGTGATGATGATGATGATGGTGATGATGATGATGATGATGATGATGATGATGATGATGATGGTGAAAACGATGGTGATGGTGATGATAATAATTACAATAACAATAATAATATTATAGTAACAATAACAGTAATAATGATGATAATCATATAAACATAATAATAGATAAAATCATAACAGATATAATAATAATCATAATAATAATAATAATATTAATAACAACAACAACAACAACGATAATAATGATAATAATAATAATAATAATAATAACAACAACAATATTGCTACTACTACTAATAATAATAACAATAGTATAACGCTAATGACAAATCATGATAATAACAATACTGATAACAATAACAACAATAATAATAATAATAATAATAACAAAACAGCAACAATAACATTGTGCAGAATTGTGACAAGACTCGTAGTTTTAAAATGTGCATTGAAACAATTTTACACGCAAGAACTTCGCCAGACAGAACAAAACGAAATAGATATAAGACAAACAAGATAGAAATACGGAAAATGATCCCACAAATTATAAGGTCATCAGTGAGTGAGATGGTAAAGACATCTCTAATAATACAATTACCAGCAGATAAGAGACGGTCAAGCTTATAGTCAGACAAGCAGACGCACAAACACATACACCTCGAATTGATCTGAACCATTATCAATCATCCTTTCGTTTCCCAAAGAGAAAATAAACAATTTCTCCTTCCTTCTTCTTTTTTTCTTTTTTTTTTCTCTCTCTCTCTCTCTCCCAAAATAGAAAGTAAACAAAACAAGAACAAAAAAACAAACAAACAAACAAACTACAACATTGATGTATAATATTATGCAACATAACAAGTTAGACATTTGGTTCATAGTACAATCTGATTTGGTCAAGTGGGAATAATCGGTATCAGTATTGGTGACAAAGTTCAACATCAATTTTTAACAATCATGTCAATTCATAGCACACAACTGGCAAGGACGAGGGAAGGGGAAAACGAAAACAACTAAAAAAAAAAGAATAAAATAAAAAAAAAGAAAATGTGAATATGCAGCTGAACACATTCGATGCTGAACCGTTTGGAGAATAGAACTGCGATCTCAAATTCAAAAGAAAAACAAAAACGTACCATCGTTATGACATTCGGTATACTCGCTTTAAAACCGGTCGGAACAGAATGACGATAAAGAGTATTCAAACGCAAAGTGGTTATCTCCCTTCCCGACCGCACTCAACAAAACGTCTCACAAGCAAACATCGCCATCAAATAACATCATCGCCGAGTTCCTTCAGTTCCAGCAAAACACGTATCTGCTTGCCCCCGAATGGCCGGCCAAGAATTCTTACACTCACAAGTCACTTTCGTTTTTTTTTTTTGCACAGATAAACAAGACGTCTCTTCATTATGAAAAACAAAATATATGTTCAATATTTCAAAGTAATACCAGATTGGTCAAGAACCCGCAATTCCGTTCAGGTTGCTGCCCAGAACATGGGAGAAAATATGTGGCACTGTGATCTTAAATCTTGTATGGGTACCACTGGTATCAGTCTCTGTAACACGATAGTGCCTTGGTATCATTTTAAAATGCACTCTCTTTTATATAATGACAGTAATACTTTGAGAATGCGTGTTGAAGATACAGTTTACTGGGGCGAAAAAAAAAAAAGACAGAAAGAAAAGAGGGGAAAAAAAGGCGCCTGAAGTTGCCAGGTTTAAGTACAGCATTGAAGAATGAGCACCATCTCATAGACATCTTCGGAACTGCCCTCCCAAAAAAAAAAGCATGACGTTGAAACAAATCAGACCTCAGTTGAACAGAACTGATAACTATGTAGTCTTCTCACCATTCATGATCTCTCAGAGGTCCGATTTCATAACTCGTGAAACAGATATTGTTATGTCACCATTCGATAAATCGCCATGAAAGTCAAGTTTTGTGGACCGGTACATTGCGTATCAGACTTGACAATCTTTGAAACAAGTGAGGTTGAAGTCTTTTTAAACTGCTGACCGAGTTTCATTCAAAATTGTCATCGGACATTTATTTGTCAGTGAAATTTCACGCCCGCATGCACGCTCTCTCTCTCTCTCTCTCTCTCTCTCTCTCTTCTCTCTCTCTCTCTCTCTCTCTCTCTAACTCTCTCTCTAACTCTCTCTCTCATGCACTGCACTTTCATACACTGAATCAAATAAAATCTGCAGCAAATCTTGTTAACAACATGCCACAATCCTTGGGTGCGTGATGTGACGTGCCTCTACTTGTGATACCCAGTCACAATGAGCAGTGTGCATCATGCAGCATCAAAAAAAACTGTCGCCCTTTTCAATCACTCCTACTCTTCACTGCTGGCACAGTACTACTTTGTTTCACAAAAACAAAAAACAAAGAAAAACTGAGACTGTAAAATATTGAAGAAAATTTGGAAGGGGATTTTTTTTATACAACATACTCCGTTGATATCCTGATATTCTAGGTGACTGAATGCAAAAAAAAAACAACTAAAGATGAAAACTGTAAGGGTACTGGCAAGAATGTAGATACGCACAACGCTAATGCAAACCCGAAGAAGTCACAGAAACGGCTCCGGAAAATTCAGCATGCAGGAGCCACCAGCATGGATACTTTTCCCCCCCAACACAGTTCATTCTTTTCTTTTTATTCAAGATCTCTGATAGTACCAGATGTACATCCTCATTTCCTCGCGTCGAAATCATTAATCTTCGTGACTTTTTCCTGAAACATATTCACTTCTGACCGTTATGTTTTTGAGACAGTCAGCACTGCATATTCGATGTCTTCATCATCGACCTTATTCTTTTCCTGCAACATATATGCTTCTCTCGGACGAAGTCATCTTTCCGTCTTTTTTCAGTCATTAGCTTCATAATCCGTTCACAACATTTTTTGCTTCTCACTCTGGTCTTCATTGTAGTCAGCAGGGCATCCACCTTGTTCTCATTTCTGAACATACCGCAAACCACCCCTCCATCCAGATTGACTTTGTGTGCAAGATCTCCAACACATCCGGCCCGCCGAGCTGCTTTTTTGTATCCATTCTTTCACTCCAGTCAAACTCTTTCCGTCTTGCTATATTCTCATCATCCTGCCAGACTCTTTTTTCTCTTCTTCTGCCAAACTCTTTCGGACCTTCGCCAATGCTTCAGGCCCAGCAACAGCCTCCAGAGATGGCGCCGGACTCTCTCTCTCTCGTGTTTTGCATAACAACGGGGCCGCTTCCCTGGTCCAGGCTTCAGGTGCAGAACTCGGGCTTGGACATCCTCCTGGACGTGGCTAAGGATGCAGCGTTGACGGAAAGTGTGCGTAAAGCCTGTGTGCTCTGGACCCGGGTAGGTAGGGCGAACATGGTTCTCGTCCCTCGCCGTGACGGCGATTCACACTGGCGTGGTTCGGCGAACAATGTCTATGGATGGGGCGGTAGCACCGATGTAGTTGGTCTCGTTGGCGGTGCGGGGCGCGTGCATCTCCGCCGTGGTGGAGATGGTGTTGTCGGTGTTGTCTCGCTGGAAAGTGTAGTTGGACAGCTCGTGAGACATGTCCGACACCGGGGTGTAGGTGAAGTACGTCTCGGACCGGCTGGCCGAGGGGTCTCGTGATCGGTCACGTGACTGGGAACGGTCGCACGAGGCAGGTCGGGAAGGACAGTCGCGGTGGTCCGGGTCTCGGGTGGGCTTGCGGTACCTCCAGGTACCGGGCCCGCGGTCGTTGTGCTGAGCCTTGAGCGCCTGCATCTTCTTGCGCTGCGCCTGCTTGTGGCGCGGTATGTAGAGGTAGACGGCGAACACCCCGGACAGCTCGGTCAG
>CM060306.1:36564933-36567433 GCA_030674185.1 Monoplex corrugatus
TCACACAACTCATAAGTCTGACGTCTGACCCAACTCATAAGTCTGATGTCTCACCCAACTCATAAGTCTGACGTCTCACCCAACTCATAAGTCTGATGTCTCACCCAACTCAAAAGTCTGATGTCTCACCCAACTCAAAAGTCTGATGTCTCACCCAACTCAAAAGTCTGATGTCTCACCCAACTCATAAGTCTGACGTCTCACCCAACTCAAAAGTCTGATGTCTCACCCAACTCAGAAGTCTGATGTCTCACCCAACTCATAAGTCTGACGTCTCACCCAACTCATAAATCTGATGTCTCACCCAACTCATAAATCTGATGTCTCACCCAACTCATAAGTCTGACGTCTCACCCAACTCATAAATCTGATGTCTCACCCAACTCATAAATCTGATGTCTCACCCAACTCATAAATTTGATGTCTGACCCAACTCATAAATCTGATGTCTCACCCAACTCATAAATCTGATGTCTCACCCAGCTCATAAATCTGATGTCTCACCCAACTCATAAATCTGACGTCTCACCCAACTCATAAGTCTGATGTCTCACCCAACTCATAAATCTGATGTCTCACCCAACTCATAAATCTGATGTCTCACCCAACTCATAAATCTGACGTCTCACCCAACTCATAAATCTGATGTCTGACCCAACTCATAAGTCTGATGTCTGACCCAATTCATAAATCTGACGTCTCACCCAACTCATAAGTCTGATGTCTCACCCAACTCATAAATCTGACGTCTCACCCAACTCATAAATCTGATGTCTCACCCAACTCATAAGTCTGATGTCTCACCCAACTCATAAATCTGATGTCTCACCCAACTCATAAATCTGATGTCTCACCCAACTCATAAATCTGATGTCTCACCCAACTCATAAGTCTGATGTCTCACCCAACTCATAAATCTGATGTCTCACCCAACTCATAAGTCTGACGTCTCACCCAACTCATAAATCTGATGTCTCACCCAACTCATAAATCTGATGTCTCACCCAACTCATAAGTCTGATGTCTCACCCAACTCATAAGTCTGACGTCTCACCCAACTCATAAGTCTGACGTCTCACCCAACTCATAAGTCTGACGTCTCGCCCAACTCATAAATCTGACGTCTCACCCAACTCAGAAGTCTGACGTCTCACCCAACTCAAAAGTCTGACGTCTCACCCAACTCAAAAGTCTGACGTCTCACCCAACTCAAAAGTCTGACGTCTCACCCAACTCATAAGTCTGACGTCTCACCCAACTCATAAGTCTGATGTCTCACCCAACTCACCATCACATGTAAGCCTTTGGAAGCAATTTCAATCAGAGTAAAGAAAACCAAGCAAAAAAGCAAACAAAGAAACAAGCAAAACGTTACGAATCTTATAGATAAACGTACAAGATTTTAAATTAATATACAAATATCAAGCCAGCTGCTAGTTTCTGGTAACACAGAATAGAAAGAATCCTGTTTCCTGTTTTTCATCACTTGAGTATCAAACCATGTGATTCAGTAATCAAGTCAGGCTTGACCGCATTTTGATTAAGTAGGTGGTAGGGCTTGGTTGACAGAGCATAGCGGTTGAGTGCCATGGGTCTTTCGAAGCCTGATTTCTCGTATTGTTAAGATATTCATGTTTGGTTGGGGATAGACAGAGAGGGGGAGGGAGGGAGGAAGGGAGAGAGACAGAGACAGAGACAGACAGAGACTGGCTGAGAGAGACAGAGAGACAGAGGAGACACAGGTACACAGACACGAAACAGACATAGAGACAGACAGAGAGGTAGAACCACACATACAGAGAGACAGAGAGAGACAGGGGCAGAGACAGAGAGAGACAGAGACAGAGAGAGACAGAGAGAGACAGAGACAGAGAGAGACAGGGGCAGAGACAGAGAGAGACAGAGACAGAGAGAGACAGGGGCAGAGACAGAGAGAGACAGAGACAGAGAGAGACAGGGGCAGAGACAGAGAGAGACAGAGACAGAGAGAGACAGGGGCAGAGACAGAGAGAGACAGAGACAGAGAGAGACAGAGAGAGACAGAGACAGAGAGAGACAGGGGCAGAGACAGAGAGAGACAGAGACAGAGAGAGACAGGGGCAGAGACAGAGAGAGACAGAGACAGAGAGAGACAGGGGCAGAGACAGAGAGAGACAGAGACAGAGAGAGACAGAGAGAGACAGAGACAGAGAGAGACAGGGGCAGAGACAGAGAGAGACAGAGACAGAGAGAGACAGGGGCAGAGACAGAGAGAGACAGAGACAGAGAGAGACAGGGCAGAGACAGAGAGAGACAGAGACAGAGAGGACAGAAGAGAGAGACAGAGACAGAGAGAGACAGGGGCAGAGACAGAGAGAGACAGAGACAGAGAGAGACAGAGAGAGACAGAGACAGAGACAGAGAGAGACAGAACAGAGAGAGACAGAGAGAGACAGAGACAGAAACAGAGAGAGAGAAAGAGAGACAGATAGACAGACAGACAGTCAGTCAGACAGACAGA
>CM060306.1:36574933-36582433 GCA_030674185.1 Monoplex corrugatus
GTGCGTTGGCGATCATGGACTTCCATGTGACATAAGAACTCCAAATGAGC
The DNA here is from genome assembly GCA_030674185.1 of Monoplex corrugatus. Lineage (NCBI taxonomy): Eukaryota > Metazoa > Mollusca > Gastropoda > Littorinimorpha > Ranellidae > Monoplex > Monoplex corrugatus. The sequence goes on from CM060306.1 coordinate 36,574,984, forward strand.
TACAGGAAACACATTGGCTATAATAAGCTGAAATAAAAGGATAAATAATACTGGTGATATCAGAGATATCGTATCATCGGCGACTGCCAGTAATATCGTGCAGTTTACCGGTCTCTCTGATAATGTCTCTGGTGGCAGCATGACAGGGAGTACCAGGAGTAAAGATCGATAATTCTGCTGCTTCCTCACGCTTTATTGTCCAGCGTGCGCTGTCCTCCCTGTGATAAAACGTCATCTCCCTTGTTCCCTTGACATCTTCGGGAAGTGAAACGGAGTGGGTTTGGCAGAAAGGAGAGGGTGGCTTGGCTGTTTGAGAGAGAGAGGAAAGATGGAAGAAAGGAAAGAGAAAGTCGAAACGAAAAGAGAGAGGGTGGTTGTGAGAAAACGAGGCAAAGGTTAATCTGAGAGAAACAGACAGAAAAGGAGGCAAAGGGACACAGAGAGGAGAGACAGAGACAGACAGAGACAGAGACAGAGACAGAGAGACAAGAGACAGAGACAGAGAGACAGAGAGAGACAGAGACAGAGAGAGAGAGAGACAGATAGAGATGACAGAGAGACAAGAGAGACAGAGAGACAGAGCGACAGAGAGAGACAGAGAGAGACAGAGAGACAGAGAGACAGAGAGAGACAGAGGAGACAGAGAGACAGAGAGACAGAGAGACAGAGAGAGACAGAGAGAGACAGAGAGACAGAGACAGAGAGACAGAGACAGAGACAGAGAGACAGAGAGAAAGAGAGAGAGAGAGAAAGAAAGTGACAGCAAAAGACAGGCAAGTGACAGAAAAAGACAGGTAGAGTTGAAGTTCATATGCTTATAGCCAGCGAGTACAGGAGCCATCATATCAGAGAGAGACAGACAAACAGACAGAGAGACAGACAGACAGACAGACAGACAGAGAGACAGATATAGAGACAGAGACAGAGAGAGAGAGAGAGAGAGAGACGAGAGAGAGAGTGACCGCAAAAGACAGGCAAGTGACAGAAAAAGACAGGTAGAGTTGAAGTTCATATTGCTAATAGCTCAGCCGAGTACAGGAGCCATCCATATCAGAGAGAGACAGACAAACAGACAGAGAGACAGAGAGACAGACAGACAGAGAGACAGTATAGAGACAGAGCAGACAGAGAGAGAGAGAGAGACAGAGAGAGAGAGTGACCGCAAAAGACAGGCAAGTGACAGAAAAAGACAGGTAGAGTCGAAGTTCATATTGCTTATAGCTCAGCCGAGTACTGAAGCCATCCATATCAGGTTTGTAACACCACGCCGAAAACAACAACAACCAAGACAAGCAGAGAGAAGTTTATATGAATGAATACATTTAAGATCAGAGTCTACTTTTCAATCTCTCTTCAGCTAAAGGGATGTTATTATACAGGGGGGGTGCAAAAGTAGTTATACAGTTATGAAAAAAGAAAATACGTACAATACTCATTGCATTTATTATACAGACAAATGAATATTGCATATACATGTAATAACAAGCACAGCCTTAATCCCTCAGAAACACAAACTGCTTACCGTCGGTATTCACACACTCCTCTAACCGAGAGCGGAATTAAGCATTATAATAATGATGTGACACTTACTGTATACCTACTTTTGCACCCCCCTGTATAATGACTACAGAGATGTGTCTGGCTGTCAGTCTATCTGTCGGTAACAAACATATAATATTAGGGAAAAAAACATCATAAACTGCTCCAGTGTGGACCTGTTCAAATTTTGGTCAGATAAGAGAACAATTCAGGGAAGACATGAGAACTAAATTTGGAAGTACAGACGCCATTCAAGGTGAAGGTCACATGACTCATCAAAAATCGTGTTAAGAGCCAACATGGAAACAATAGAGAAGGTTACCTGTTTCTGTCTAAATGCCTTTGGTTTGGAGTTCAGAGTTTGTCAAGACGGATTTATCGCATCTGGACATTTCTATATTTATGTGCTTTATCCAAACCTGCTGGCAAATATCCGGCAGACTCCTCGAGGCTGCGCAAAATCCCATAACTGGCAAGGTCTCGAAATGGGGACAGGGGCACTGAACGTATAAAACACCAATCGGACATCAGCAAAATGGTGGCGATATAAAGATGGGCAGCGAACAGGCCAGTCTTTGATTTTGTCGGCTGGGTTTATACTTGAAATATCTGATTAACAGACAGACAGAGAGACACACACATTCACACACACACACAAACACACGTGTGAGAGAGAGAAAACAGGAGAGAGAGAGAGAGAGAGAGAGAGGGAGAGAGAGAGAGAGAGCGACAGAGCGAGAGAAAGAGTCTCTGTTTCTCTCTGTGTTTCACTCTCTGTCTCTCTCCCTCTCTCTCTGTCTCTGGCTCTGCTCTGCCTCTTGTCAGTCTGTCACTCTCTCTCTCTCTTCTCTCTCTCTCTCTCTCTCTCTCTCTCTCTCTCTCTCTCTCTCTCTCTCTCTCACTATGTCGTTCTGTTTCTCTCTCTTTGTCTCTGTCTCTCTCTGCCTCAGTTTCTCTCAGCTCTATCTCTGTCTTCTTTTCTGTCTGTTGTCTCTCTCTCTTCTTTTTTTCTTTCTCTCTCTGACTTTCCCTGTTTCTCCCTGTCTTTTTTCTCTCTCTCTATCTCTGTGTGCCTGTGTGTCTGTGTGTCTGTGTGTCTGTCTGTCTGTCTTCTGTCTGTCTGTCTCTCTCTCTCTCTCTCTCTCTCTCTCTCTCTCTCTCTCTCTCTCCACTCTCTCTTTCTCTCTTCGCGAAATTATTCTCACCTTTTTTTCCATTTTGATCTATATATATTTTCAGTGACAGAAACGTTTTCACTCTGACAGCTATCAAATAAAAAAAGAATCGAAGCTTATCTTTTTCTAACGCTTTTATACAATTGTATGTTAATTTATTTTTATTTCACAGTTTTTTTTTAAGAAAAATGTCGGCATTGTCATATTTTACAATGGATAATTCCCCCTGGATCCAGATTTCATAGTAAGCTTTTTGCATAAGACCCCGGATTGCCGGAGCAAACTGAACAGGAATCGAAAAATGCAACATTATTAAACCATTACAACGTCGATGTTGTCATTCGTTTAGTTGTGCTAAGCAGGACGTTTCAGCCCCGTAATTATTTTGTCCAGTAACAAGTGAATGTCTATCGGCTTTTCACACACTTCCTTATGCTTCTTACAGTTGGGTCCTTAACTTCGTTAAAAGAATTTGCATTGAAAATCTCTTGCGAAATCGAATCCTGGTTTATTTGCAAGATAGCAAGCTAATCACCATGTCAGTGTCTCTTTATTGTTATTGCTCGACAGTTCTCTAGATGTTTATCTTCGCATGTTTCTGTCTCTTTTTCTCGATTTCATTCTCTCCATCAATCTTTCTCTCTACTCTCTGTGTCTCTCTTTTCTAGTTTTCTGTCTCTCCATCAAATTTTCTCTCTACTCTATGTGTCTGTCTCTGTTCTCGTTTTCTGTCTCTTCATCAATCTTTGTCACTACTCTCTCTGTCTTTGTCTCTTTTTTTTAGTTTTCTGTCTCTTCGTCAATCTTTCTCTCTCCTCACTGTGTCTGTCTCTTTTCTCGTTTTATGTCTCCCCATCAATCTTTCTCTCTGCTCTATGTGTCTGTTTTTCTCGTTTTCTGTCTCTCCATCGTTCTGTCAACCTTTTTCTCTGCTCTATGTGTCTGTTTTTCTCCTTTTCTGTCTCTCCATTAATCTTTCTCTCTGCTCTATGTGTCTGTCTCTTTTCTCGTTCTCTGTCTCTCCATCAATCTTTCTCTATGCTCTATGTGTCTGTCTCTTTTCTCGTTATCTGTCTCTCCATCAATCTTTCTCTATGCTCTATGTGTCTGTCTCTTTTCTCGTTATCTGTCTCTCCATCATTCTTTCTCTCTGCTCTACGTGTCTGTCTCTTTTCTCGTTCTCTGTCTCTCCATCAATCTTTCTCTATGCTCTATGTGTCTGTCTCTTTTTCTCGTTTCTCTGTCCCCTCCATCAATCTTTCTCTCTACTTTCTGTGTGACCCTCTCTCACGGAATGAGTTGCACGTTTTCGGATGTTTAGAACTTTCTGTGAGGTCTTTGTGAAAGACCTTTTTCTGCTCTTTCCTATGGTGCAAACATTTTTAACTCGTAAAGTTAATGGCCGGTACAGCACTAAATTTGTGTTTTGCCAAAAGCCAATGCAAGCATTTTAGAACGTCAATGTTAAAAATTCTTTGGCAAATAGACTTCAGTCTTTGTAAAATTTTAGCTAGAGGTAGCAATGCAACTTAGCTGTAATATTTTTTATCACAAAGTATCGAATATTGTTTGCTTTGTGGACGCTGATCTTTTGGTTCCCGTTTGTCAGTTTGGCATTGGTTGTTCATCACTAAAATGTTTCTTTCAGAACAACGTACAGATCAAATGCCAAAATGCTATCATGATTTTGTTAGTGTACATATCTGGTTTTTTTCAAAACAGTTGACAGCTGTGAATAAGTTGCAAAATGCTTAAATTCTTCACAAGTTTTATTCTATAAAAATATTTGTTTCGTGGATCGGTTTTTGCCTTCAACCAGTCACTATCAGGACAGTTTGAATTTGCAGTGGCCAACTCTAAGGTTTATGCGCGGGCATAAGGCTTGCTCCATGATCACCGTACAAATGACACCTGTGACGTTAGTTTGACCTGTATCTGTTTTCAGTGACAGAAACGTTTTCTTCACTCTGAGAGCGATCAAATAAAAGGAATCAAAGCTTATCTTTTTTCTAACGCTTCTGTAAACTGGTACATTATTTTTCTCTATATATATCTTTGCTTCCTCATTTAGCAGTAAGCCAATAAAGTTTACCGCAAGAGAGAGAGAGAGAGAGAGAGAGAGAGACAGAGAAAGAGGGAGAGGGATAGAAGAGAGAGAGAGAGAGAGAGAGAGAGAGAGAGAGAGACAGACAGACGGACACAGAGACAGACACAGAGAACAGACCGACAGACAGAGTAAGAGAGAGAGAGAGAAACAGACAGACAGAAAGAAAGACAGACAAACAGACAGAGACAAACACAGAGGCAGATAGACAGAAACAGAGGCAGACAGACACAGACAAACAGACACAGAGAGACAGATACACAGATAGACGGAGACAGAAATTGAGAGAGAGAGAGAGAGAGGAGAGAGAGAGAGAGAGGAGAGAGAGAGGGAGGCAGGCAGACAGATAGATATATCGATCGATCGATAGATAGATAGATAGATAGATAGATAGATAGATAGATAGATAGATAGATAGACAGAATATATAATATATATATATATATATATATATATATATATAGACAGATAGACAGACAGACGGACAGAGTCAAATTAAGACACGAACAGACCGAAAGAGACACAAAATGACGGGAGGAGGAGGAGGAAGAGAATGCGAAGAAGAATGCGAAGAAGAATGCGAAGAAGAAGATGCGAAGAAGAAGAATGCGAAGAAGAATGCGAAGAAGAATGCAAAGAAGAAGAATGCGAAGAAGAATGCGAAGAAGAATGCGAAGAAGAATGCGAAGAAGAAGAATGCGGGAGAAGAAGAAGAAGAAGAAGAATGCGAAGAAGAAGAAGAAGAGAAGAAGCAAGAAGAAGAAGAATGCAAGAAGAGAGGAATGCGAAAGAAGAAGAAGAATGCGAAGAAGAAAATGCGAAGAGAAGAAGAATGCGAAGAAGAAGAATGCGAAGAAGAGAAGAAGAAGAAGAAGAAGAAGAAGAAGAATCGAAGAAGAAAGAAGAAGAAGAAAGGAAAAGAAGAAGAAGAAGGAAGAAAGAAGAAGAGAAGAAGAAGAAGAAGAAGAAGAAGAAGAAGAAGAAGAAGAAGAAGAAGAAAAGAAAGAAGAAGAAGAAGAAGAAGAAGAGAAGAAAGAGAAGAAGAAGAGAAGAAGAAGAAGAAGAAGAAGAAGAAAGAAGAAGAAGAAGAAGAAGAAGAAGAAAGAAGAAGAAGAAGAAAGAAGAAGAAGAAGAAGAAGAAGAAGAAGAAGAAGAAGAAAGAAGAAAAGAAGAAGAAGAAAAGAAGAAGAGAAGAAGAAGAAGAAGAAGAATGAAGAAGAAGAAGAAGAAGAACGAAGAAGAAGAAGAAGAAGAAGAGAAGAAGAAGAAGAAGAAGAAGGAAGAAGAAGAGAAGAAGAAGAAGAAAGAAGAAGAAGAAGAAGAAAGAAGAAGAAGAAGAAGAAGAAGAAGAAGAAGAAGAAGAAGAAGAAGAAGAAGAAAGAAGAAGAAGAAGAAGAAGAAGAAGAAGAAGAAGAAGAGAGAGAAGAAGAAGAAGAAGAAAGAAGAGAAGAAAGAAGAAGAAGAAGAAGAAAGAAGAAGAAGAAGAAGAAGAAGAAGAAGAAGAAGAAGAAGAAGAAAGAAGAAGAAAGAAGAAAGAAGAAGAAAGAAGAAGAGAAGAAGAAGAAGAAGAAGAAGAAGAAGAAGAAGAAGAAGAAGAAGAAGAAGAAGAAGAAGAAGAAGAAGAAGAGAAGAAGAAGAAGAAGAAGAAGAAGAAGAAGAAGAAGAAGAAGAAGAAGAAGAAAGAAGAAGAAGAAGAAGAAGAAGAAGAAGAAGAAGAAGAAGAAGAAGAAGAAGAAGAAGAAGAAGAGAAGAGAAGAAAAGAAGAAGAAGAGAAGAAGAAGAAGAAGAAGAAGAAAAGAAGAAGAAGAAGAAAGAAGAAGAAGAAGAAGAAGAAGAAGAAGAAGAAGAAGAAGAAGAAGGAAGAAGAAGAAGAAGAAGAAAGAAGAAGAAGAAGAAGAAGAAGAAGAAGAAGAAGAAGAAGAAGAAGAAGAAGAAGAAGAAGAAGAAGAAGAAGAAGAAGAAGAAGAAGAAGAAGAAGAAAGAAGAAGAAGAAGAAAAAAGAAGAAAGAAAGAAGAAAGAAGAAGAAAAGAAGAAGAAGAAGAAGAAGAAGAAGAAGAAGAAGAAGAAGAAAAGAAGAAGAAGAAGAGAAGAAGAAGAAGAAAGAAGAAGAAGAAGAAGAAGAAGAAGAGAAGAAGAAGAAAGAAGAAGAAGAAGAAGAAGAAGAAGAAGAAGAAGAAGAAGAAAGAAGAAGAAGAAAGAAGAAGAAGAAAGAAGAAGAAGAAGAAGAAGAAGAAGAAGAAGAAGATGAAGAAGAAAAAGAAGAAGACCAGAAGAAGAAGAATTCAAAGAATCGTAGAGTACTGAAACATTCCAATCGCCTGAGGCTTAGAGCCTTGGGAAAGGCTTGCTGTTTCATCGTCCGTCAAGCCCTGTAAATGCTCTCTGTGTTCTCTGTCTGATGTTCATTGCCAGTTCATCAGCTGGCAGTGAAAACTAGATAGTCAAATCATTACAAAGTTCAATTTCGTTGTTCCTGTAAAACTCTGTTCGTTGCTCGTGTGTAAATTGCATTGTACTCCTAGATTTTCCAAAATTCGCCGCCTCTTTCTCTCTGTTTTTGTCTCTCTGTGTCATTCTCTCTCTCTCTCTCTCTCTCTCTCTCTCTCTCTCTCTCTCTCTCTCTCTCTCTCC
>CM060306.1:36597433-36599933 GCA_030674185.1 Monoplex corrugatus
GCGACAATCTTTTTTGTCAGTGCTTTATTAAGGACCAAGTCTGGCATTAGTACATAAGCCTAGGGAGAAAGGTGGTATCATTAAGCTTTGCTTTTAGACTCATGGGGATGCTGGGACGTCTCAGAAGAGGACCTAGTTGATAGTTGACCGCGTTTGCTTTATGGCAGTCTATCTGTGTCTGTCTTTCTAATCTTCAATTCATTGTCAAAATGCTGCCCAAGTCCTTTGATTCCGTTGTCTTCTTCAGCTGAATACCGTTGTCATCTATGTCCAAATTTTCTGGTATTCTGTCTTATGTCATGGCTTCCATCTTATTGATGTTGATTCCGTAGTTCTCGCAGCTGGTATTGAAGTGGTTAACATATTCTTGAAATTGGGACTTGTCATTGTTCAGCGCGGTCAGGTCATCAGCGAATAATAGGTCATTCAATGCTTCCTTAGCTACGTGGCCTCCCTGGCGACATGTTCCATGTATTTATGATAAAAGAGAAGGGGGGGGGGGGTGAGCACACAACCCTGTCTTACCTCGGATGTCCCTGGAACAACTTACAATCATATGGTAGTGAAATGGATTTCTTCATCCGATATGTCTTTGAAAATATTTGATGGTGTCAGAACATCTTTATGCTAAGCTAATGATGCGATGCAGGAAAGAACTACCGAACTGATCAAACAAAAGAGTGAAGTCATACAAACAATCTGCCTGCTTTGACTGGTGTATTCTTTTCTTTACTGACGTTTTCGTCCTGATCTTTTAAGAGGATAATCGAACTTAGATAAGTTCTTTTATGTTCACCTATTTTTATTGTCTATTTTTTATGCTATCTTAATAGCATTTTATGAGGAAGGGGATTTGGAGCACCTGGTCACAACGGGAAACCTGGAGGAAAAGAGAGCACCAGGTAGACCCAGGGAGAAGATACTAGACGGACTTGCAGAGTGGCTGGGGACAAGGAGGGTGGAAGAGATTCTTGGGGCAACAAGAGATAGAGACAGATGGAAGTCCATGATCGCCAACGCCATGCGGCAGGGCACCTGATGATGATTATGATGATCTTAATGGCCACTGAAAATAGAACAGTTTTTACAAAGCGAATGATGATGATGATGATGATGATGATGATGATGATGATGATGATGATGATGATGGCAGTGACGATGAGAACTATGATGCCACAAAGTGCCATTTAGGACTGAGACTGCATGACATGGGTGTATTCCACGTTCATAATATATCCTGGCGTCTACCAAGACCAAGAGAAACAGATACCTGCTGTACTGGCCAAGAGATTTGAGCAATACCCTCAGTGACGCATCTGTCAGGTAGATAAGATTCGACTGTGTGGTTCCAGGTCTTCCCAATCGGCCTATGGCTAGCTGGATTCTACATAAGGCCAGTTGGGGCCAAAATATCCCACAATGATTCTAAAAAAAGAAAGAAATAAATATAAAAAGGACTAATGCGGAATTGAATCCACAACCTTTCAGTCGGTAGTCCCTTGTACTAAACATTACACCACAGCGACTGATGCGTACAAGCTCTTTTTTTGTTTTGTTTTGTTTTGTTTTGTTTTGTTTGTTTGTCTTGTTTTGTTTTTTTTGTTTTGTTTTCTTTTCTTTTCTTTAGTCTTGTTTTGCTTTTTGTTAGTCTGATAATCCGGAGCGATGGGAGAGGGTGAGGGTGTGTAGGCGCACACAATATATCTGGCAAAGACACGTTCCATCTTGATGATACGAGATTACTACTGTATTAACGAAGAAGACTCCTGTCAACGCATCGGTGCGTGGTCATGTTTTATGCATACATGTAAGGCTTCCGTCGGTGTGCATTCACTTCTCATTATTGTCATTTTTCCACAAGCGATGCAGGGCACGAAGTACAGTGAAGCTGCTGCGTGTATATGAAAGTAGCAGAAGTTTGTCTTCTTGTCCTTCTTGTCCTTTTCTTTTTTTTCTTCTTCTCCTTCTTTCTTCTTCTTCTTCTTCTTCTTTCTTCTTCTTCTTCTTCTTCTTCTTCTTCTTCTTCTTCTTCTTCTTCTTCTTCTTCTTCTTCTTCTTCTTCTTCTCTTCTTCTTCTTCTTCTTCTTCTTCTTCTTCTTCTTCTTCTTCTTCATCATCATCGTCATCATCATCATCAATATTCTCATTATCGTTATCAGCAGCAGTGCAGCAGCAGCAGCAGCAGAATGTTTTTGTTTATTTGTTATTGGCTTTTTTGTTTGTGTTTGTTTTCTTTGCGTTTTTTGTTTGTTTGTTTTGTTATTTAGCCTGCAGAGTAATGTTTTCTTCTTGTACGTGTTAAGTTTTACGTTAATGTTCGTTTCTTGTTAATGTTGTTTTTGTTGCTGTTGTTGCTGTTGCTGTGCTGCTGTTGTTGTTGTTGTTGTTGTTGCTGCTGTTGTTGTTGTTGTTGTTATTGTTGCTGCTGCTGCTGCTGCTGCTGCTGTTGTTGTTTGTTTCGTGTGTTGGTGCATGTACGTAAGTATGTTATTTGGCCTCT
>CM060306.1:36604933-36614933 GCA_030674185.1 Monoplex corrugatus
TGTGACCTAATTTCTTCTTACCAACCTTCACTTCATTTCGCTTCAGCTTGTTTCGGTCCGTTGTTGGACATAAGCCTTCCTCATCGCACGCCACCGTTGCCGGTTAACTGCTGTTCTGGTCCATCGTTTGTCAAACTTTTCTAGATCGTCTCGCCATCTGGTTCTCTGGCGACCTCTGTTCCTTTTTAAGCTTCGAAGGATCCAGTGCGTCACTCTGGTGGTCCATCTGTTGTCAGATCTCCTAATGACATGACCAGCCCAGTTCCACTTTCGTTCACAGTATCTGGCATGTCCTGGGCCTTCGTTTTTCCTCTTACCCATGCTGCCGTTTTCCGGTCCTTCCAGTGATTCCCATCATGATCTGTTCGTGGGCCTTTTGTATGGTTCGCGGGTTTTAAGACCTGACGTTTCGTCAGGTTCCATGTTTCGGCTCTATATGTTATGCATGCGTCGTACACTCGGCGTTTTAATACAATCAGCATATCTTTATTTCTAAAGATGGTGCTTCTTACCAACCTAGTGAGAGACAAACGTTTTTGTGACCTAATTTCTTCTAGTGAGAGACAAAGTTGTTGTGACCTTGGAGCTCGATCTAACTGACCAGGCAGTAGTAAACAGACCTGCCCATCCTTGTCTCTTTGCGTCTGCAGGAGAAAAACAAACTGTTGATCTGGACTGTCAGTCAATCAACCCACATAGAAAAGACTACATGGTAGCATAGCCAATGACTGTGAGACGGAGAAATGGGGGGGGGGGGGGGGGAGGGGGATGAGACAGGGAGAGAAGATGGAAGAAAGAGAGAGGGAGAGAGGATGGAAGAAAGAGAGAGAGAGAGAGAGGATGGAGAAAGAGAGAGAGAGAGGATGGGAGGAAGATTGAGAGAGAGGATGGGAGAAAGATTGAGAGGGGGAGAGAGTGTGGAAGTGGGAGCGAGGAGAGAGAGAGGACAGGAGGGAGATATAGAGAAAGAGTGAAGTGACAGAGAGGAGAAGATAGAAGATGGGAGAGAGGGAGAGTGACATACAGAGTGAGAGAGAGAGAGAGAAAGAGAAAGAGAGAGAGCGAGAGAGACAGACAGACAGACAGGCAGGCAGACAGACAGACAGAGACAGACAGAGAGAGCGAGACAGAGAGGGAGACAGACAGACAGTGAGAGAGACATAGAGAGAAAGACAGAGAAACAGACAGAGAAACAGAGAGAGAAACACACACGCAGACAGAGAAACAGAGAGAGAAACAGAGAGAGACACACACTCGCAGACAGAGAAACAAAAAGACATACACAAATAAACAGACAGAGATGGGGGCGGAAGATGTGACAGCTCTAAAGTCTGACCTCTTTATGCGTATCCCCATGTCTTGTAAAAAAACTAAATCAGCATCGGTATCCTTGAACACAGACACCCACGATAACAAACGTGGCAAGCGAGCTAGCAAAAGAGAGAGGGGTGAGGAAGTGAATGAGAGAGAGAGAGAGAGACAGACAGACAGACAGACAGACAGACAGACAGACAGGCAGACAGAGGCAGAGACAGAGACAGAGAGAGAGACAGAGAAGAAAAGAGAGAGGAAGAGATAGAGAAAGAAAAGAGAAGAGACAGACAGACAGAGAGAGAGAGAGACAAAGAGACAGAGATAGACACAGAGACAGACGCAGAGAAAGAGACGGAGGAACAGAGAGGAAGAGATGAAGAAAGAGAATAGAGAGACAGAGAGAGAGAGAGAAAGAGAGAGAGAGAGAATAAGAACGGACAGTGAGAGAGAAATTGAGACGGGGAGGAAGAGTCTGAGAGAGAGAAGGAACAAAGAAAGAGAAGGAGACAGAGAGTGTGCGCGGGTATATGATAGAGAAACACAGAAAGAGAAAGAGAGAGAGAGAGAGAGAATGACAGACAGACAGACAGACAGACAGAGACAGAAAGAGACAGAAAGAGAGACATAGAGAGAGAGAAGACAGACAGAGAGACAGAGAGACAGGGGAGAGGGTGAGAACGGAGGGAGGGGAGAAGTGAGAACGAGCGATGCAGAGAAAAAAAAGTTTGATGCGGCTACGATGTTCATTAAGCCTCGAAGCAGGAATAGAGATGGCGATGGTGGTGACTAGGGCCTGATATGGAAAGGGTTGGGGATGTTGTTGCTGGTTGTTGATGTTGATAGTTGAGATGGTTCTCTGTGTGTGTGTGTGTGTGTGTGTGTGTGTGTGTGTGTGTGTGTGTGTGTGTGTGTGTGTGTGTGTGTGTGTGTGTGTGTGTGTGTGCGTGTGTGTGTGTAAGATTTTTTGTTTGTTTGTTTGTTTTGTTTTGTCTGTTTGCTTGTCTGTTTGTTTGTTTTGTGTGTGTGTGTGTGTGTTGTGTGTGTGTGTGTGTGTGTTTGTGTATGTGTGTTTGCGTGCGTACCCGCGCGCGCGCGCGCGCGCGCGTGTGTGTGTGTATGTGTGTGTGACAGAGTGAGAAAGTGTGTGTGTCCTGTGGAAGTTATGGATGAATACCAATGACGATGATCATGGTAACTGTACACATACAGATAGATAGATAGATAGATAGATAGATAGGTAGATAGATAGATAGACAGACAGATAGATATATAGATAGACAGACAGATAGATAGATAGATAGATAGATAGATAAATAAATAGATAGATAGATAGATAGATAGATAGATAGACAGATAGGTAGATAGATAGATAGACACATAGATAGATAGATAGATAGATAGATAGATAGATAGATAGATAGTAGATAAGTGGGTAGACAAGTAGATAGGTAGACAGGTAGATAGGTAGATAGATGAAAAATGGATAAATCCTGAGAGAGAGAGAGAGAGAGAGAGAGAGAGAGAGAGAGAGAGAGAGAGAGAGAGAGAGAGAGAGAGAGAGAGAAGCAGAGTGTAAGACAAACAGGCAAACAAACAGACAAAAACAAAGACAGCCATATTGAAATCCTCACGACTGGGGCATTGAACTCACTGTGTCCGTCAAAGGGCGTTATGTTTGTTTCAACGTATGTACACTCGTTATGTATACACTGCTTTCTTATATTATCTTATTTACGGTCAAGATCTGGTCAATATGTTTCCACAAGCAGCCTGACCTTTCTTACCAATACGAGGCTGTTATATTTTGGGAACTTGTCAAAGACACACACTCAGAAACACGTCAGCGCTGATTACCTTCTTTCTTTCACAGTGCGTCAACAACATATACACGTCTGGTGAGTAATCAGTACGGATTATGATTCTTCTGTCATCGCAGTGGATGATGACGATAGACTTTCCTGTCGATAATCAGACATACAGGTTCTCATCGCCCGATGAGAGTGTCCCATGGGCACTGCATGCAAAGGAGTCCTGAAGCCTTGGGTTCTACATCTGCAGGCCCTTTTCTGTTTAACCCCTTGAGTCCCGCACCCTGTCCACCAGCGTCCTGCATTGTTCGACCATGCTAGCAAAGCAAATCCTTAACTCTTTGAGACTCCCTCATCCTGCAAGAAGTTGGTGGATAGGGACAGGGAGTCAAAGGGTTAATTTGTTTCCGGTTGATTGATAGGATGCTGAAGTCAAAGGGTTAATTGCAGCAGCTGGTCTGCGCTGTGCAAATGTGATTGTAATCTGCTTATGCTGCTGTTGCTATCTTACTGTGTTGAGGGCAATGTCTTCCTGGTTGGTGATGCTGATGCCACAGCTAATGAGGCTGGCCTTCAGACAGAGTACCCTTGTATCGCTTTAGTAGTCTTTACGAGTCTCTGTGGCTTTGCTTCCGCTCTCTGTACAGGAGTATCTTTGGGACATGGTTGTCTTCTATACGGACAACGTGTTTTGTCCCAATAAAACTGGTATTTGATCAGTAGACAATCTGAATATAACAAGATCTTTTTTTTTCAGAATTAAAAGATTGGACACTGAGTCTTGCTAATTGAAGGGTTTATATCCTTGCCATATGAAGGGTGTAGCCTTCAAAACTCACGCTGCAAACGTAAATCTTTTTCCTTACACATCATTTTCCCTACACAATGATAAATCACGAAGAGCGATTAGAAATATTAAATCATGTAGCATGAAAAGTTTTTAAAGACTTCTACCTTCAAGGCTGGCTGACTTTGTCTCAGTCCTTGCACAAGGACTTTCCAATTCTTCAGATCTTGCTGACCATTACAACTCTCAGCTCATCTACTTGACATCCATGCTCGTACAATCACACGTAGGATTACAAATCATACCCCGGTGCCATGGATGTCCCTTGAAATCGACAGACAACAACTAGTTCTGAGTACCTCAGGGTTCCGTTCTTGGCCCACTGCTCTTTTCTTTATATATACATAGCCACCCTCTCTTCAAATGTTCACTGTGGTTTCGTAGCAGATGATATAACAATATATGTAAACAACCCTGTTGGCTCACAAGTTTCTAGATTATTACAAGACAGTTTTAATGGTCTGACTGAATGGATAGAAATAAATTATATGTTGCTTAACCACAGAAATCAAAATGCACGTTCATAACAACCAGACACAAAAGACAAAAACCTTGTCTTTCACAATCTACTATTTTGTATCAAAAACCACTTTGTTCAAGAAGCTGATTTTCATAAAAATCTTTAGTGTTACAATAGATAATTATCTTTACTGGTCTACTCACACAAGCAAGTTATGTAAAACTGTTCAAGTAAAACTATTTCAATTATCTAAAAAAAAAACCTTCTTGAACCTAGAATAATAACAACAATAGTAACAAAACATCCACGCACATATCCAGTCATAAACAGACTTTGCATCTACCTTTTGTGATTCAACCAGCAGTAATGTTCTCAAATCTCAAATCTCTCATTTGTCTCCATAAACGAGTTTTAAAACTTATTCTCCTGAAAACCACTAATATAACAGACCCCAGCTATCATCATCATCATCATCAGGTGCCTTGTCGCATGGCGTTGGCGATTATGGACTTCCATCTGTCTCTATCTCTTGTTGCCTCAAGCATCTCTTCCACCCTCCTTGTCCTCGGCCACTCTGCAAGTTCGTCTAGCATCTTCTCCCTGGGTCTACCAGGTGCTGTCCTTCCCTCCAGCTTTCCTGTTGTGACCAAGTGTTCCAATTCCCCTTTCCTCATAAAATGGCCTATGAATGTTGCCTGCCTTTTCCTAATCTTCCTTATGAATGATCTACTTGTGTCTGCCTCCATCAAGACTGTCTAAGGAATTCAATACTTTGCCATTAAACCTTAGATGTCCGTAAACATCGAACTGTTTATGCACAAAAAAAATAAAATAAATAAACGGATATGCTCCAGACAACATATCCAACATCTCTAAAAATCTTACATGAAACAGGAGAAACATTAATGTTTCCCTCCGAAGAATTAACCTCTTTAAGAGCAGCTTCACGTACTCTGGAGCTGCCCTCGTAGAATGCACTACAAGAAAACACACACAAAAGTAGCAGCTTCACAATATTCAAGAAGACTTGTTTTTACATATTTCCGGCATGAATTACCTCTCCACCGAGCAATCACTTCGATGACTAACATATCTTATACTGCTTAACTGCTTAGAAAAATAGTTCAAATCTATTTCTTGGACGAAATGCTTAAAGTTTGCCTTGTGAGTATATTTTTTTCTGATGTATATTTCATGTATAGTGAAATGTTGACCCTCTTTGGACAAAGGCTGGATATTAAAAAAAAATGATGCATTTTGCTTATTTACATGTATATCCTCGTAAGTATAACTCTCTCTCTCTCTTTCTCTCTCTCTCTCTCTCTCTCTTCTCTCTCTTCTCTTTCTCTCTCTCTCTCTCCCTCTCTCTCTCTCTCTCTGTGTCTCTGTCTCTCTTTCTCTCTCTCTATCTTTCTCTCTCTCTCTATCTATCTCTCTCTTGCTTTCTCTTTCTCTTTCTCTGTCTCTCTGTCTCTCTCTGTCTCTGTCTCTGTCTCTGTCTGTATGCATGTATGTCTGTCTGTCTCTCTCTATCTCTCTCTCTCCCTCTCTCTATCTCTCTTTCTTAACAAAGGCGAGTTGGTCACATAATTACGTTTTTCTTCTTTCGACAGATGAATAATGCATTCTTAATCTTTTTTTTTTCATACTGTGCACAACAGCCGAACACCTTGTTGTAGAGGGGTCAAATTTTCGACTTTAATGTCTTTCTCAAGTAAAATCAGAATGTCCACTGACAACAAAGCATAGCTATTAAAACATAGAATTTTTTTCAATGTGTATCTGACATTCATACACGTAGACTACACAAATGAACCTGGAGACGTGCACACATGCGAACAGATACTTACATCATCAGATAGACAGGAACAGATAAAACAGAAAGAGAGCACGAAAGGAAACGCACATTCTGACCACAATCAATCATTTAACCCTTTGACTCGCGCACCCTGTCCACCAGCATCCTACATTGTAAATCATGCAAGCAAAATAAAAACTAAACTAAACTATCTGAATCCCTCATCCTACTTACCAGCTTCCTGCAGGAAGCTGGGAAGGAAGATGGCGGATAGGGTGAGGGAATCAAAGGGTTAATTTTTTCGCAGTTGGTGGATAGAGTGCAGGAGTTAAAGGGTTAATTTAGAGCTGATCATGAGAGAAAAACCGTCCACCACATATAAGGCAAAGCCTCTGGCCATCACGACAGACATTTGGCGTAAAAGACAGAGAGAAAGACACGACAGAGAAGAATGAAGTCTACAGCTAGGTCATTCTCTGTTATAGGAGACTGTCTCGTCGGAAACATTGTCATTCCTACATTGCCATGCCTTGATCATCTCTCTCTCTCTCTCTCTCTCTCTCTCTTCTCTCTCTCTCTCTCTCTCTCTTTCTCTCTCTCTCTCCCTCTCTCTCTCTCTCCGTATCTGTGTGTGTGTGTGTGTGTGTGTGTGTGTGTGTGTGTGTGTGTGTGTGTGCGTGAGGGAAGGTCTCACTGGCTTAGCTGGCAAGCTTTGTATTGATCTGTTTAGACCCTGTATATACCGTCTCATTTTGACCTTTAGAGAAACATTTTATTTTCTTGTGTCCCTCTTTCCCCTCGACGTTTTTTTTTTTTTCTTTTCATCTCCCCACCCCCATTTTTTTTTATAAAACTATTTTGTTTGGTACCATTACGTATTCTTTTGACAAAACATTATGTTATATTATCCTCGAATGACTCATTGGACAATGATCTGAAGACAGTGACATACCTGTCTTCAGGTTTTCTTTTAAGCAGATTTATTTTGTGTACTGTTCACGTTCAAGCTGTTCAAAATAAAACTAATGATTAAATACTAACTGTATGTGTCTATTCATATAGCGCAGACCAGGAGAGAAAACAAAATGTCTGACTAGTTATCGAACCCAAGACGTCTAGAAATCCAAAGTGGATATTTTAAGCTAACCGTGAGGCTACCATTGCACTAAGTTTGGTAGACTATGTGAACGCAGATTTATTGTGCAAAATGCATAATGTAAAAAATGAAGATAGTAAAACGCATAATATAAAGCAAATTTATAAGCATTGGGTTGGTATTTGCTAACACAAACTCAAAAGGTTTACATGATTTGATGCAAAAGTATGCATTTGTTTATAATGACGAAAATAGAATCATCAAACTAGTGAACAATCCTAAGAAAAAGTAGGTCCGACTTTATTGAACACATACAGGTGAAAGGGTCAGCAAAGCAAAAAATGATAAAAAGAAATGGCAGATAGCAAAGGAACAAGACAGAAACAAAGAGAGTGAAAAAAAAAGAAATTTCTAGCACAGAATTTCCAGAACGTGGGGATACTATTTACACTGAAAGAGCTACTGGCTTCCCAACGGGGGTAATGGTTGTGTTTGTGTATACCAATCTGCATATATGTTGATACAGGATACTGGACAAATCTTCAGCCTTTACCCACTGGACGATATCTAAACACTTTCAATTGGAAGATGAGCGTCCTGAGCATTTGATGATCGTGCCCAATGACAACATAACAGACTCACAGACAGACATATAGACAGACAGACGCAAAGACAGACAAACAGACAGACAGACAGACATTATTGACAGGGATAAAGATAACAGACAGAAAAAATAAACAGACGAAGACACAACAAAACAGAGATATACAGCAATGTTAGGCACAGACACACAGACAGAGACACACAGACAGATATCAAGAGAACAGACAGACAGCTCAGGGGAGTGATTAAGAAGAAAGGGGAGAACGCTGATTTCCGAGCTGTGTTTGTACCATTACTCTGTCACTGACTCCTTTCGCTGTTTATGAGAAGTCTAGGATAACACAGTTCTGTTGGACCTGTCGGGAAAAGACAAACCTATAGAAAATAAGACCATAGGTGGAGGGAGGAGGAATATCAAACTTCCTCATCCAGATACTCAACCCATCTAGTTCAATACTGGCAAACTCCAGGGTTACAAAAATTAGAATGGTACGAAAGAGATTTATCAAAGATTAATGTGTTAACAAATCACCAACTGAAAAGTATCACATCAATCTGTTCTTTGTAGGCTACATTACAAAATCATGCAAAAGAGTTTTCTTGTTTGTTTTCATATTTTTG
This sequence comes from Monoplex corrugatus, assembly GCA_030674185.1. Lineage (NCBI taxonomy): Eukaryota > Metazoa > Mollusca > Gastropoda > Littorinimorpha > Ranellidae > Monoplex > Monoplex corrugatus. The sequence goes on from CM060306.1 coordinate 36,613,481, forward strand.
ACAGGCTTATGAGATACTAATCAAAGACGAGCGACAGATACAGAGAGAGAGAGAGACAGACAGACAGACAGACAGACAGACGGACAGAGACAGAGACAGAGACAGAGAGACAGAGACAGAGAGAGAAAGAAAGTGAGAGAGAGAGAGAAAGAAAGTGAGAGAGAGAGACAGACAGACACACAGAGAGAGAGAGACAGAGACAGATACAGAGAGAGAGACCGAGACAGAGAAAAAGACACAGAGAGAGAGAGAGAGAAAGAGAGAAAGAGAGACAAAGCGAGAGAGACACAGAGAGAGAGAGAGATAGAGAGAGAGAGAGACAGAGAGACAGAGAGACAGAGACAGAGAGAGAAAAGAGCAGAAACAAACAAGTTTGTCTTTTCCCGACAGGTCCAACAGAACTGTGTTATCCTAGACTTCTCATAAACAGCGAAAGGAGTCAGTGACAGAGTAATGGCACAAACACAGCTCTGAAATCAGCGTTCTCCCCTTTCTTCTTAATCACTCCCCTGAGCTGTCTGTCTGTTCTCTTGATATCTGTCTGCGTGTCTCTGTCTGTGTGTCTGTGCCTAATATTGCTGTATTTCTCTGTATTGTTGTGTCTTCATCTGTTCATTTTTTTTGTTCTGTCTGTTATCTTTATTCCTGTCACTAATGTCTGTCTGTGTGTCTGTCATGTTGTCAATGGACACGATCGTCAAATGCTTCAGAGAGAGAGAGAGAGAGAGGGAGGGAGAGAGAGAGAGAGAGAGAGAGAGAGAGAAAGAGAGACACACAAACAGACAGACAGACAGAGTCAGAGAAACAGAGACAGAGAGACAGATACAGAGAGAGCGAGAAAGAGAAACACACAGACAGAGACAGAGAAAGACAGAGAGAGACAGAGACACAGAGAGAGAAGCAGACAGACAGACAGACAGACAGAGAGACAGATACAGATTGGACACTGAGTCTTGCTAATTGAAGGGTTTATATCCTTGCCAAGATCTTTTTTTTCAGAATTAAAAGATTGGACACTGAGTCTTGCTAATTGAAGGGTTTATATCCTTGCCATATGAAGGGTGTAGCCTTCAAAACTCACGCTGCAAACGTAAATCTTTTTCCTTACACATCATTTTCCCTACACAATGATAAATCACGAAGAGCGATTAGAAATATCAAATCATGTAGAATGAAAAGTTTTTAAAGACTTCTACCTTCAAGGCTGGCTGACTTTGTCTCAGTCCTTGCACAAGGACATTCCAATTTTTCAGATCTTGCTGACCATTACAACTCTCAGCTCATCTACTTGACATCCATGCTCGTACAATCACACGTAGGATTACAAATCATACCCCGGTGCCATGGATGTCCCTTGAAATCGACAGACAACAACTAGTTCTGAGTACCTCAGGGTTCCGTTCTTGGCCCACTGCTCTTTTCTTTATATATACATAGCCACCCTCTCTTCAAA
>CM060306.1:36624933-36637433 GCA_030674185.1 Monoplex corrugatus
CATATATATGTATATATACATATTCATAAATTACACTTAAGATTTACAGATACCAACAATAAACAGACAAAAAACACTTAATACATGTAGACGTCGGAAACTAACAGACAGAAAAATGGACATATGGAAACCAAAACCTAACAGACAGAAGCACTAAATACATAGACACACACAAAAATTAACACAGACACAAACACTAAATACATAGACACACCAAAAACTAGCATCAGACAGATAACTAAATACACAGACATCAAAAGCTAACAGACACAAACACTAAATACATAGACACCAAAAACTAGCACAGACAGAAGCACTAAATTCACAGACATCAAAACTAGCACAACAAAGCACTAAATACACAGACACGAAAACTAAATACAGTAGAAAGCACTGAATACACAGACACAAAAAAACAAAAAACAAACTAGCACAGACAAAAGCAACGAAGACAGACGGAACAGTAAACTAATAACACAACATCAAAAACTAAACAGACACAAACACTAAATACATAGACACACCAAAACTTAAGCACAGACAAAGCATAAATACACAGACACACAAAATCTAATACAGTAGAAAGCACTGAATACACAGACACCAAAAACAAAAAACAAAAACTAACAGACATAAAGCACGAAACAGACGAACAGAAACTAATACACAGACATCAAAAACTAACATAGACAGAAATATAAATTAACATAGACACAAAACTAAACAGACAGAAACACTAAAATACACAGACACAAACATAAACATAGACAAACACAAAATTACACAGACACAAACACTAAATACATAGACACAACACAAAATACATAGACATCAAAACTAGACAGACAAAACACTAAATACATAGACATCAAAAACTACACAGACAAAAACTAAATACATAACACAAAACTAGCACAGACACAAACACTAAATACATAGACATCAAAACTAGCACAGACAGAATACTAAATACAACAACATAAAACTAGCACAGACAAAAACTTAATACACAGACATCAAAACTACAGCAATACTAATACATAGACACAAAACTAGCACAGACACAAACACTAAATACATAGACATCAAAACTACACAGACAAAACACTAACATACAATAAGACATCAAAACTAGACACAGACAGAAAACACTAAATACATAGACATCAAAATAGCACAGACAAAACACTAAATACATAGACATCAAAACTAACACAGACAGAAACACTAAATACATAGACATCAAAAACTTACACAGACAGAAACACTAAATACATAGACAATCAAAATTAGCACAGACAGAAACACTAAATACATAGACACACCAAAAACTAACACAGACACAAACACTAAATACATAGAACATCAAAACTACACAGACAGAAACACTAAATACATAGACACTACAAAAAATAACACAGACACAAACACTAAATACATAGACATCAAAATACACAGACAAAACACTAAATACATAGACAATCAAAACTAACACAGACAAAACACTAAATACATAGACAAAACAAAATAGCACAGACAGAACACTAAATACATAGACATCAAAAATAGCACAGACAGAACACTAAATACATAGACATCAAAATAGCACAGACAAAACACTAAATACATAGACAAAACTACCAGAAAAACTAATCAGCACAGAAGACAAAACACTAAATACATAGACACACAAAACTAGCACAGACAGAAACACTAAATCATAGACATCAAAACTAGCACAGACAGAAAATCACTAAAATACATAGACACAAAACACTAGCACAGACAGAAACACTAAATACATAGACATCAAAACTAGCACAGACAGAAACACTAAATACATAGACATCAAAACTAGCACAGACAGAAACACTAAATACATAGACATCAAAACTAGCACAGACAAAACACTAAATACATAGACATCAAACTAGCACAGACAGAACACTAAATACATAGACATCAAAACTAGCACAGACAGAAACACTAAATACATAGACATCAAAAACTAGCACAGACAAAACACTAAATACATAGACATCAAAACTAGCACAGACAGAAACACTAAATACATAGACATCAAAACTAGCACAGACAGAACACTAAATACATAGACATCAAAACTAGCACAGACAGAAACACTAAATACATAGACATCAAAACTAGCACAGACACAAACACTAAATACATAGACATCAAAACTAGCACAGACAAACACTAAATACATAGACATCAAAACTAGCACAGACACAAACACTAAATACATAGACACCAAAACTAGCACAGACAAAACACTAAATACATAGACATCAAAACTAGCACAGACAAAACACTAAATACATAGACATCAAAACTAGCACAGACACAAACACTAAATACATAGACATCAAAACTAGCACAGACAGAAACACTAAATACATAGACATCAAAACTAGCACAGACAGAAGCACTAAATACATAGACATCAAAACTAGCACAGACAAAACACTAAATACATAGACATCAAAACTAGCACAGACACAAACACTAAATACATAGACATCAAAACTAGCACAGAACAAACACTAAATACATAGACATCAAAACTAGCACAGACACAAACACTAAATACATAGACATCAAAACTAGCACAGACAAACACTAAATACATAGACATCAAAACTAGCACAGACAGAAACACTAAATACATAGACATCAAAACTAGCACAGACAAAACACTAAATACATAGACATCAAAACTAGCACAGACACAAACACTAAATACATAGACATCAAAACTAGCACAGACAAACACTAAATACATAGACATCAAAACTAGCACAGACACAAACACTAAATACATAGACATCAAAACTAGCACAGACAAACACTAAATACATAGACATCAAAACTAGCACAGACACAAACACTAAATACATAGACATCAAAACTAGCACAGACACAAACACTAAATACATAGACATCAAAACTAGCACAGACACAAACACTAAATACATAGACATCAAAACTAGCACAGACACAAACACTAAATACATAGACATCAAAACTAGCACAGACACAAACACTAAATACACAGACACCAAAAACTAGCACAGACAGAAACACTAAATACATAGACACAAAACTAGCCAGACAGACATAAAATGACAAACTAAAACTAATACATAGACATCAAAACTAGCACAGACAGAAGCACTAAATACATAGACACCAAAAACTAGCACAGACAGATGAACTAAATACACAGACATCAAAAGCTAACAGACACAAACACTAAATACATAGACATCAAAACTAGCACAGACAGATGAACTAAATACACAGACAGAAGTACTAAATACATAGACATCAAAACTAGCACAGACAGAAGCACTAAATAAATAGACATCAAAACTAACACAGACAGAAACACTAAATACATAGACATCAAAACTAGCACAGACAGAAGCACTAAATACATAGACATCAAAACTAGCACAGACAGAAGCACTAAATACATAGACATCAAAACTAGCACAGACAGAAGCACTAAATACATAGACATCAAAACTAGCACAGACAGAAGCACTAAATACATAGACATCAAAACTAGCACAGACAGAAGCACTAAATACATAGACATCAAAACTAGCACAGAAGACAGAAGCACTACATACACAGACACAAAATCTAATACAGAAAAAAAGCACCAAAAAAACTAGCGCAGACAAAAGCACTGAAGACAGACAGAGACAGAAGCACTAAACACAGACACCAAAAACTAACAGAGACAGAAACACTAAATACATAGACACAAAAACACACAGACAGAAACACTAAATAATAAACACAAAAACTAACACAGATAGAAACACTAAAGATATAGACACCAAAAGCTAAGACAGAAACATCAGTAGCATATAGATGAGAAAAAAAGAAACTAAACCTGACTAAAACACATGGCACAGAGACATCAACACTAGCACAGACAAAACACTTAAGCCATGTAGACACCAAAACCTAACGCAAACAGAAACACTTAAGTCAGATCGTCATAACAATAACACATAAATAGATACTATAAACTATAACAAACAAAAACACTGAAAACAGATAAACACGTAACTATATTACACAAATAGATATTACAAACGAAAACAAACAAAAACACTGAAGACAGATAGACACATAACACTAGCACATACAGAAACACTAAAGACAAAGACACCAAAAACTAACAAAGGAACACTAATGACATACAGATACCAACAATTAAAACCGACAAAAACGCATGGCAGACAGACACCAAAACTAACTTCCACGAATCGCTCAAAGACATATAGACACCAAGCACTGACACAGACAGAAGTACTAAAAACAGATAGACACCAAACACTAATACAAACATAAACACTAAAGACATATTGACAGCAGACACTAATACACTCAGAAACACTAAAGACATATAGACACCAAACACTAACACACACAGAAACACTAAAGACATATAGACACCAGACACAAACATAGACAGAAACACTAAAGACATAGACACCAAGCATTAACACAGACAGAAACACTAAAGACATATAGGCACCAAACATTAACACAGACAGAAACACTAAAGACAGACAGGCACCGAACACTAACACAGACAGAAACACTAAAGACATGTAGACACCAAACACAAACACAGACAGAAACACTAAAGACATATAGACACCAAACTTAACACAGACAGAATCACCAAAGACAGACAGACAGACACTAAAACCTAAAACAGACAATAACACTAAAGACATATAGACACCAAAAAAGAAACACTAACACTAACAAAAACACTAAAGACAGTCACAAAAATTTGCAGACTAGCAGAAACAACAGGAAGAAACAAAGACAACAAAGAATACAGCCTGACAACGCAAGGAAGGAAAAATGGAGACAGAGCGAGTTTCGTGGTAAAGCTGGAATGGTGCACGCAGACAAACCCTCTGTTTGAGCAAAACGAATGGGTCTGCAGATACCTCCCTTCATCTTTGTCTTGAACGTAATTCCTTCTGTCTGCTTCTGTCGTTAACAGAAGGTTAAACCGTCTCTCACATATTTCCAGAACGATAAGTCCTAATGACTTGAGAATGTTCTTGGTGGGGGTCTGATAAGACTGGGCAAGAAGTTCCAGAATCAGCCACGAAGGGAGAAAAAGATGGGTCTCCGGACACTTTGACAAATGAGGAAAATGATCATCTGTAACGAGATCAGTCATTAACCATACAATTAAGTGGGGGAAGATGTTGGAAAGTTTTGTCCTGTTTTTTTTTTTATCAAAGAAGGAATACAATAAAGGACTGACTGCAGCATTTAGGAATGTATTTTTGATGTCATTGAATGATTAAGAAATACAATGAAAGACTGACTGCAGTGTTTAGGAATGTATTTTTGATGTCGTTGAATGATTAACAAATACAACGAAGGACTGACTGCAACATTTAGGAATGTATTTTTGATGTCGTTAAATGATTAAGAAATACAATGAAGGATTGACAGCTTTTTTTAGGAATGTGTTTTTGATGTCGTTGAATGGTTCGATGATTCTGGAATTTGGACTTTATTTCAAGAGAGATTCTTCGCACTCGGACACTTTCATATGTGCTCCAGCCAAATCTGTAGGTGTTTATCTGGCAATTTCCGTGGGTTTGGCAAAATCTTGAAATGAGGGGGGATGGGGAGAACGGGATCAATGGAACACTACGCTGGCACTGCAAGAATGATTGAAGCATTGACATGGGCAGCACACAGGTGTCTATGCTACAGGCTGGGATCAAAGCTCAATTGTCCATGTGACCTGTGCAAAGATGTGGGAAGAGGGAGGCAGACCAAGGAAGTCGTGGACCGTCAGCGTGAAAGACAACCTTGATGTCACACAACAGTTCTCCACTTCAGGCCTACTTGCTCGCTACTTCTTCTTCTTCTGCGTTCGCACGTTCACAAGGTCAGTCCAGTCAGGGAGACGAATGTTGTCGTGTCCTCCATGTCCTGTCGGCAGCCATAGAGCTTGGTGCGGAGGGGAGCTGCCGTCGGCCACACTTGTTCCCTCTGCTCTTGGAAGAGGGGGCAGATCTGAAGGATGTGCTCTGGTGTCTGTTCTTCCAGACCACAAGGACAGATAGGTGATGAGGCCAGCTTCATCTTCCTGAACAGGTGGGCATTCAGGCGACAGTGACCTGTTCTGAGCCTGAAGATCGCCACCTGCTGCAGACGGCTAAGGAGATGGTATGGATCCTTTGAGGTTGTTCTGCAGAAGGCTGCCTTCACAAGGGTCTTCTTCTCCCTGAAGCTAAGGCTTTTTTCTGGTTGTCTTCCTGGAAAGGCTGCTTCCAACTCAGCAGTGGGGCGACCATCCCCAACCCGGCGGGTCCATAGGTGGCGGATAAAGGAACGGCCCTCAGATATGGGGGTTAGCTGTGATATAAGTCAGGCTTGCCTGGTCGAATAAGCAGTCCCGGACCAACTGGCGATGTTCCTACCAGGACGGGGCGGGACAGCAGGTGGCGCTGTTGATCTCCACTGAAATACCCTATATGTCCTATGGTGGGTTCATCCTGCGGTTAAGAGGCGCAGTATAACCTCTAGCCCCAGGGTGGGACCCCTGGCTAATCAATCCCCCCTGTGCTTCCAGGGCAGGACATACGGACCAGGAGCTAAGGGCGGGGTAACCCCTACAGAAAACCTAGAGAGCTGAAGACGGAGAAATGGAGCCTGTATGGCGCTCTCTAACAAATCACCATGCCACGCACCATCGCACAATGGACAATGGACTTGCTCGCTACTGACCTTCAACTCTTTCTCCCTACCACACACGTGAGGGGGCGTGTAAGCAAACAGATAAATAAAATCAAAAAACACAAAAACACAAAAAACATAACAAACAAAAGAAAACTTGTTCTTGGGTCATTCAGAAATCGCTTTACTTCCATGATAACTGTCGTTTGCTGTCTGTCCGTTTTATTGCTGCCTCTGTCGTTCCTGTTTCTCTCTGTCGAGTTCTGTCTGTTACACAGACAGACATCGAAAACAGACACAGATTCTGAGACAGATAGCAGATTAAAAACAGACACTTTTACAGCGAAAACAGGGAAAGACCGAGATATCATCATCATCATCATCATCATCATCATCATCATCATCATGTGCCCTGCCGCATGGCGTTGGCGATCATGGCCCTCCCATATGCATCTATCCCTTGTCGCCGCAAGCACATCTTCCACCCTGTCTGTCCTCAGTCACCCTGCAAGTCCGTCCAATATTTTCTCTCTGGGTCTATTTGGTGTTCTCTTTCCCTCCAGCATTCCTGTTGTGACCAGGTCCTCTAATTCCCCTTTCCTCATAAAATGACCTATTACTGTTGTTTGTCTTTTCCTAATCTTCCGTATGAATGATCTTCTTATGTCTGCCTTCATCAAGACTGTCTCGTTTGTTTTCTTTGTTGTCCATAGAACTATCAGCATTCTTCTTAGAAACCACATCTCGGCTGCATCAATCTTGTTTGGCTTTGCGTGTTGACTGTCCACGCCTCACAACCGTATAACAGTATTGGTTCTATATAACATTCAAGAACTCTCATCCTGATGTTAATTGATAGGCATTTGTTGGTAAGAATGCTTTTCATCTTTTCGAATGCTGTTTTGTCGGTGACCGAAAACAATCTGTTATTCACACCGGAACAGTACTGATTAATGATGAATGTTCTTCACGTCGTCTGATAGAACTGGACTAAGGAAAGCCTCTGGGCTGTTTGATCAAGGGACAGAATCAAAGTCTCATCGTTTCTTGCCAAATGATAGAACTGAACAGTCTTTTGAGAGATTAGTTATTAACTATAGAATCGGTTGGACAATGTCGAAAATGTTGAAATTTCAGCATTTGAAGAACAAGAGAAATGTTGCAGCTCTGGTATGTGCAAGAGAAAGAGAGAAGGGGAGGGAAGGAGGGAGGGAGGAAGCGAGAGACAGACAGACAGACAGACAGATAGACAGACAGACAGACAGATAACGGACAGAAAGATAAACGGGCAGACAGACATATAGACAGACAGACAGACAGGTAGACAGACAGACAGATAGACAGAAGGAAAGACAGACAGACAGACAGGTAGACAGACAGACAGATAGACAGAAGGAAAGAAAGTCAGACAGACAGACAGACAGATAAACGGACAGACAGACAGACAGACAGACAGAGATAGAAAGCCAGCGCCATCATACTGACAGAAACAGCAATAAAAAGAAAATAGAAAATTAGAAGTACCCTCACCCCGACAATACAGAAGAAACAAAAGAAAGAAATACAAAACAAAAATCTGTTCTTTCACGACGGATTTGTAATTTGTTGTTTTTGATGGTCTTTTTTTCTGTAATTGATGATGTTTTTTCTATTGTCTTTGACTTCCTCATGAACAAGGAAAACAAGGAAAACGATCAGCAACAGTGTAACAACACGAACACAGCTGTGAAATTAGAGTGTTGCATGTCTTTCGATGTTGGAGGAAAGTATCTGCAGGCCTAGTCATTCTGCCCCATTGGACCGGTTTATTTGTGTTCGTCCTTCCTGAGTCGGAACGGAAATCGTTCTTTCTAAAATAATCACTTCCTTCGGTTGTCCGTTCGAATGCACTTTGTCTCTGTCCCTATCGTTCAATCTATGACCCTTCCAGCTTACCCATTCTGAATCTGTTTCTAGCTTTCAATATATGATTCAGCTTATCACCGCATTCCACCAGCTTCTTCTTGTTCTTCTTGTTCTTGTTCTTCTTGGTCTTGATCTTTCTTTCTTTCTTTCTTTCTTTCTTCTTTCTTTCTTTCTTTCTTCTTCTTCTCTTCTTCTTCTTCTTTCTTCTTTTCTTCTTCTTCCTTCTTCTTCTTCTTCTTCTTCCTTCTTCTTCTTCTTCTTCTTCTTCTTCTTCTTCTTCTTCTTCTTCTTCTTCTTCTTCTTTCTTCTTCTTCCTCTCCTTTTTTCATTCTCTTTTTCTCTCTTCCTTCTCTCCTTCTTCATCTTCTTTTTCCTCTCTCCTTCTTTTTCTTCTCTTCTTCTCTTCTTCTTCATGACTCCTGCGTCTACGCTCTCTTCTTCTTCGTTCTCTCATTTGTTTTGTTATGGTTGCAAATCTGAGCCATGCAGATCTTCATCTTCTCCATTGCTGAATGTTTCATCCACCTACCTTTTGCTGTTTCTTTTCCTGCTGATGTTTCATCTTGCTGTTGTTGTGTTGTTTGTTGTTGTTGTTGTTGTTGTTGTTCTTTCTTCTTCTTCTTCTTCTTCTTTCTTCTTCTTCTTCTTCTTCTTCTTCTTCTTCTTCTTCTTCTTCTTCTTCTTCTTCTTCTTCTTCTTCTTCTCTTCTTCTTCTCTCTTCTCTTTCATCTTCCGCCTTCAACCGGAGCACTGATTAAACCATGTGATCTTTCTACAGGTCCATACCAACGTAGTTTCCTTTTCTTTATTGACGTCAGCAGATCTTCAGATGGTCCTGTGTGCTGTTTGATGGTTTAGGACACTTGTTTATTTGCTGGTTTAGGACACTTGTTTATTTGATTGTTTAGGACACTTGTTTATTTGATGGTTCAGGACACTTGTTTATTTGCTGGTTTAGGACACTTGTTTATTTGCTGGTTTAGGACACTTGTTTATTTGCTGGTTTAGGACACTTGTTTATTTGATGGTTTCAGGACATTTGTTTATTTGATGGTTCAGGACATTTGTTTATTTGATGGTTTAGGACACGTGTATATTTGCTGGTTTAGGACACTTGTTTATTTGCTGGTTTAGGACGTTTGTTTATTTGATGGTTTAGGACATTTGTTTATTTGCTGGTTTAGGACATTTGTTTATTTGATGGTTTAGGACACTTGTTTATTTGCTGGTTTAGGACACTTGTTTATTTGATTGTTTAGGACACTTGTTTATTTGATGGTTCAGGACACTTGTTTATTTGCTGGTTTAGGACACTTGTTTATTTGATGGTTCAGGACACTTGTTTATTTGCTGGTTTAGGACACTTGTTTATTTGCTGGTTTAGGACACTTGTTTATTTGCTGGTTTAGGACACTTGTTTATTTGCTGGTTTAGGACACTTGTTTATTTGCTGGTTTAGGACACTTGTTTATTTGATGGTTCAGGACACTTGTTTATTTGATGGTTCAGGACATTTGTTTATTTGATGGTTTAGGACACGTGTTTATTTGATGGTTTAGGACACTTGTTTATTTGATGGTTCAGGACACTTGTTTATCTGATGGTTTAGGACACTTGTTTATCTGATGGTTTAGGACACTTGTTTATCTGATGGTTTAGCACACTTGTTTATTTGATGGTTTAGGACACTTGTTTATTTGATGATTTAGGACACTTGTTTATTTGATGGTTTAGGACACTTGTTTATTTGCTGGTTTAGGACACTTGTTCATTTGATGGTTTAGGACACTTGTTTATTTGATGGTTTAGGACACTTGTTTATTTTGATGGTTTAGGACACTTGTTTATTTGATGGTTTAGGACACTTGTTTATTTAATGGTTTAGGATACTTGTTTATTTGATGGTTTAGCACACTTGTTTATTTGCTGGTTGAGGACACTTGTTCATTTGATGGTTTAGCACACTTGTTTATTTGATGGTTTAGGACACTTGTTTATTTGCTGGTTTAGGACACTTGTTTATTTGATGGTTTAGGACACTTATTTATATTGATTGTTTAGGACACTTGTTTATTTGATGGTTTAGCACACTTGTTTATTTGATGGTCTAGGGCACATGTTTATTTGATGGTTTAGGACACTTGTTCATTTGATGGTTTAGGACACTTGTTTATTTGATGGTTTAGGACACTTGTTTATTTGATGGTTTAGGACCACTTGTTTATTTGCTGGTTTAGGACACCTGTTTATTTGATGGTTCATGACACTTGTTTATTTGATGGTTTAGGACACCTGTTTATTTGATGGTTCATGACACTTGTTTATTTGATGGTTTAGGACCACTTGTTTATATTGATGGTTTAGGACACTTGTTTATATTGATTGTTTAGAACACTTGTTTATTTGATGGTTCAGGACACTTGTTTATCTGATGGTTTAGGACACTTGTTTATCTGATGGTTTAGGGCCACTTGTTTATTTGATGGTTTAGGACACTTGTTTATCTGATGGTTTAGGGGCACTTGTTTATTTGATGGTTTAGGACACTTGTTTATTTGATGGTTTAGGACCACTTGTTTATATTGATTGTTTATGACACTTGTTTATTTGATGGTCTAGGGCTCTCGCTCACTGGTGATAGATCAACGTATCTGATGTTTACTTCCTCTGCAATAACACTTCACTTCCATGGCTTGTCTTCATCTCCCAAAATCCGCTGTTGGGCTAATCTCGTGCTTTATGGAAATGTTGTTGTCCTTCCAAACAGGTTTCAGCCAGTCCACCACCGGCTTGTTGCAGTCAAATGGTCAGTGTGTGAGTTCTTCTGGCTAGCCCTCTTGTCCACCACCAGCTTGGTGCGGTCATAGGGTCAGAGTGTGTGAGTTTTTCTGGCTAGCCCTCCTGTCCACCACTGGCTTGGTGCAGTCAAGGGGTCAAAGTGTGTGAGTTCTGGCTAGCCCTATTGTCCACCACTGTCTTGGTGCAGTCAAGGGGTCAAAGTGTGTGAGTTCTGGCTAGCCCTATTGTCCACCACTGTCTTGGTGCAGTCAAGGGGTCAAAGTGTGTGAGTTCTGGCTAGCCCTATTGTCCACCATCGGCTTGGTGCAGTCAAGGGGTCAAAGTGTGTGAGTTCTGGCTAGCCCTCTTGTCCACCACTGGCTTGGTGCAGTCAAGGGGTCAAAGTTTGTGAGTTCTAGCTAGCACTCTTGTCCACCACCGGCTTGGTGCAGTCAAAAGGTCAAAGTGTGTGAGTTCTGGCTAGCCCTCCTGTCCACCACTGGCTTGGTGCAGTCAAAAGGTCAAAGTGTGTGAGTTTTAGCTAGCCCTCTTGTCCACCACTGGCTTAGTACAGTGAAAGGGTCAAAGTGTGTGAGTTTTAGCTAGCCCTCTTGTCCACCACTGGCTTGGTGCAGTCAAGGGGTCAAAGTGTGTGAGTTCTGGCTAGCCCTCCTGTCCACCACTGGCTTGGTGCAGTCAAGGGGTCAAAGTGTGTGAGTTCTGGCTAGCCCTCTTGTCCACCACCGGCTTGGTGCAGTCAAAGGGTCAACGTGTGTGAGTTCTAGCTAGCCCTCTTGTCCACCACTGGCTTGGTGCAGTCAAAAGGGTCAAAGTGTGTGAGTTCTGGCTAGCCCTCCTGTCCACCACTGGCTTGGTTCAGTCAAGGGGTTAACGTGTGTGAGTTCTAGCTAGCCCTCTTGTCCACCACCGGCTTGGTACAGTCAAAGGTGTCAAAGTGTGTGAGTTCTTCTGGCTAGCCCTCTTGTCCACCACCAGCTTGGTGCGGTCATAGGGTCAAAGTGTGTGAGTTCTTCTGGCTAGCCCTCCTGTCCACCACT
>CM060306.1:36659933-36662433 GCA_030674185.1 Monoplex corrugatus
AGAGGACAGAAAGAGACAAAAAGAGACAGAGAGAGACAGAAGAGAGACAGACAGAGACAGAAAGAGACAGAAAGAGACAGAAGGAGACAGAAGGAGACAGAAGAGACAGAAAGAGACAGAGAGAGACAGAAGGAGACAGAAGAGACAGAAAGAGACAGAAGGGAGACAGAAGGAGACAGAAGGAGACAGACAGAGACAGAAAGAGACAGAAAGAGACAGAAGGAGACAGAAGGAGACAGAAAGAGACAGAAAGAGACAGAGAGAGACAGAAGGAGACAGAAGGAGACAGAAAGAGACAGAAGGAGACAGAAGGAGACAGAAAGAGACAGAGAGAGACAGAAGGAGACAGAGACAGAGAGAGACAGAAGAGACAGAAGAGACAGAAGAGACAGAAGGAGACAGAAGAGACAGAAGAGACAGAAGAGACAGAAGGAGACAGAAGGAGACAGAGAGAGACAGAAGAGACAGAAGAGACAGAAGAGACAGAGAGACAGAAGGAGACAGAAGGAGACAGAGAGAGACAGAAGGAGACAGAAGAGACAGAGAGAGACAGAAGGAGACAGAGAGACAGAAGAGACAGAAGAGAGACAGAAGGAGACAGAAGAGAGACAGAAGGAGACAGAGAGAAGGAGACAGAGACAGAAGAGACAGAGAGAGACAGAGAGAGACAGAAGGAGACAGAAAGAGACAGAGAGAGACAGAAGGAGACAGAAGGAGACAGAAAGAGACAGAGAGAGACAGAAGAGACAGAAGGAGACAGAGAGAGACAGAAGGAGACAGAAGGAGACAGAGAGAGACAGAGACAGAGACAGAAAGAGACAGAAAGAGACAGAGAGAGACAGAAGGAGACAGAAAGAGACAGAGAGAGACAGAAGGAGACAGAAGGAGACAGAGAGAGACAGAGACAGAGACAGAGAGAGACAGAAGGAGACAGAAGGAGACAGAAAGAGACAGAGAGAGACAGAAGGAGACAGAAGGAGACAGAGAGAGACAGAGACAGAAGGAGACAGAAGGAGACAGAAGGAGACAGAGAGTTGGTTGATGATTGATACAAATTTTCAGCACAGAAGGAACACACGAGAAAAGGAGAGGACAGGAGAGGAGAGGAGAGAGAAAGGGAGGGAGAGATGAGAGAGAGAGACTGAAGAGAGGATGAGTGAGAGAGAGAGAGAAGAGTGAAGAGAACAGAGACAGAGGGGAGAGACAGGAGACAGAGAGGGAGAGAGAGATGTAAAGTGGAAAGAAGTATTATGTACAGAAGACAAGTCGAAAAGGAATACAGATAGACAAACATTCACATAGAACGGAGAGAAGAAAACGAAGAAAGTACAAGATAAAAAGAAGATGACGACGAAGAAGAGGTAGAAGACGAAGAAGAAGAAGAGAGACGAAAAGAAGAAGTAGAAGACGAAGAAGACGAAGAAAAAAAGAGAGAAGAAGAGAAGAAGAAGAAGAAGAAGAAAAGAAGAAGAGAAGAGAAGAAGAAGAAGAGAGAGAAGAAGGAAGAAGAAAGAGAAGAAGAAGAGAAGAAGAGAGAAGGAAGAAGAAGAAGAAGAAGAAGAGAGAAGAAGAGAAGAAGGGAGAAGAAGAAGAAGAAGAAGAAGAAGAAGAAGAAGAAGAAGAAGAAGAAAGAAGAAAGAAGAGAGAAGAAGGAAGAAGAAGAAGAAGAAGAGAGAGAAGAAGAAGAAGAAGAAGAAGAAGAAGAGAGAAGAAGAGAAGAGAGAAGAAGAGAGAAGAGAAGAGAAGAGAAAGAAGAAGAAGAAGAAGAAGAAGAAGAAGGAGAAGAAGAAGAAGAGAGAAGAGAGAAGAAGAGAGAGAGAAGAAGAAAGAGAGAAGAAAGAAAGAAGAAGAAGAAGAGATGAAGAAAAGAAGAAGAAGAAGAAGAAGATAAAGAAGAAGAAGAAGAAGAAGAAGAGAAGAAGAGAAGAAGAAGAAGAAGAAGAAGAAAGAAGTGAAGAAGAAGAAGAAGAGAAGAGAAGAAGAAGAAGGAAGAGAAGAAGAAGAAGAAGAAGAAGAAGAAGAAAGAAGAAGAGAAGAGAAGAAGAGAAGAAGAAGAAGAAGAAGAAGAAGAAGAAGAAGAAGAAGAAGAAGAAGAAGAAGAAGAGAAGAAGAAGAAGAAGAAGAAGAGAAGGAGAAGAGAAGAAGAAGAAGAAGAAGAAGAAAAAGGGAAGAAGAAGAAGAAAGAAGAAGAAGAAGAAGAAGAAGAAGAAGAAGAAGAAGAAGAAGAAGAAGAAGAAGAAGAAGAAGAAGAAGAAGAAGAAGAAGAAGAAGAAGAAGAAGAAGAAGAAGAAGAAGAAGAAGAAGAAAGAAGAGAAGAAGAAGAAGAAGAAGAAGAAGAAGAAGAAGAAGAAGAAGAGAAGAAGAAGAAGAAGAAGAAAAGAAGAAGAAGAAGAAGAAGAAGAAAAAAAAGAAAAAGAAAGAAGAAGAAAGAAGAAGAAGGGTGAAGAGAACAAACAAAAAAAGACAAGAAGACAGAAACAAAGAAGAAAAACGAAAACTA
>CM060306.1:36669933-36677433 GCA_030674185.1 Monoplex corrugatus
CCTTACCCTATCCACCAACAACAGGAACATGACCTTTGTCTCCCTTACCCTATCCACCAACAACAGGAACATGACCTTTGTCTCCCTTACCCTATCCACCAACAACAGGAACATGATTCTTTGTCTCCCTTACCCTATCCACCAACAACAGGAACATGACCTTTGTCTCCCTTACCCTATCCACCAACAACAGGAACATGATTCTTTGACTCCCTTACCCTATCCACCAACAACAGGAACATGATTCTTTGACTCCCTTACTCTAACCACCAACAACAGGAACATGATTCTTTGACTCCCTTACCCTATCCACCAACAACAGCAACATGACCTATGTCTCCCTTACCCTATCAACCAACAACAGCAACATGATTCTTTGACTCCCTTACCCTATCCACCAACAACAGGAACATGATTCTTTGACTCCCTTACCCTATCCACCAACAACAGCAACATGATTCTTTGATTCCCTTACCCTATCCACCAACAACAGGAACATGATTATTTGACTCCCTTACCCTATCCACCAACAACAGGAACATGATTCTTTGACTCCCTTACCCTATCCACCAACAACAGCAACATGACCTTTGTCTCCCTTACCCTATCCACCAACAACATGAACATGATTCTTTGACTCCCTTACCCTATCCACCAACAACAGGAACATGATTCTTATTACTTCCCTTTACCCTTCCCACCACCAACAACAAACATGACCTTTGACTCCCTTACCCTATCCACCAACAACAGGAACATGATTCTTTGACTCCCTACTTAACCACTATTCCACCACAACAACAGGAACATGATTCTTTGACTCCCGTACCTAACCACCAACAACAGCAACATGACTTTACTCCCTTACCCTATCCACCAACACAGGAAAATGATTCTTTGACTCCCTTACCCTATCCACCAACAACAGGAACATGATTCTTTGACTCCCTTACCCTATCCACCAACAACAGGAACATGATTCTTTGACTCCCTTACCTATCCACCAACAACAGGAACATGATTCTTTGACTCTCTTACCCTATCCACCAACAACAGGAACATGATTCTTTGACTCCCTTACCCTATCCACCAACAACAGGAACATGATTCTTTGACTCCCTTACCCTATCCACCAACAACAGGAACATGATTCTTTGATTCCCTTACCCTATCCACCAACAACAGGAACATGATTATTTGACTCCCTTACCCTATCCACCAACAACAGGAACATGATTCTTTGACTCCTTTACCCTATCCACCAACAACAGGAACATGATTCTTTGACTCCTTACCCTATCCACCAACAACAGGAACATGATCCTTTGACTCCCTTACTCTAACACCAACAACAGGAACGTGACCCTTTGACTCCCTTACCCTATCCACCAACAACATAAATGTGACCCTTTGACTCTCTTACCCTATCCACCAACAACATAAATGTGAACTTTGACTCTCTTACCCTATCCACCAACAACAGAAATGTTACCTTTGACTCTCTTACCCTATCCACCAACAACAGGGCATGACCCTTTGACTCTCTTATCCTATCCCCATCAACAGGAATGTTACCTTTGACACCCTTTCCCTATCTTCCACCACCACACCACCAAAATGACCCTTTGACTCTCTTACAATATCCACCAACAACATAAATGTTACCCTTTGACTCCCTTACCCTATCCACCAACAACAGAAATTTGACCCTTTGACTCTCTTACCCTATCCACAACAACAGAGATGTTATTACCCTTTGACTCTCTTACCCTATCCACCAACAACAGAAATGTTACCGTTTGACTCCCTTACCCTATACACCAACAACAGAGATGTTATTACCCTTTGACTCTCTTACCCTATCAACCAACAACAGAAATGTTACCGTTTGACTCCCTTACCTATCCACCAACAACAGAAATGTTACCCTTTGACTCCTTTATCCTATCCACCAACAACAGAAATGTGACCTTTGACTCCCTTGCCCTATCCACCAACAACAGAAATGTGATCATTTGACTCTCTTACCCTATCCACCAACAACAAGAAATGTTACCCTTTGACTCTCTTACCCTATCTACCAACAACAGAAATGTTACCCTTTGACTCTCTTACCCTATCCACCAACAACAGAAATGTGATCATTTTACTCTCTTACCCTATCCACCAAAACAGAATGTGACCTTTGACTCCTTACCCTATCCACCAACAACAGAAACTGTGACCCTTTGACTCCTTACCTATCCACCAACAACAGAAATGTGATCCATTTGACTCTCTTACCCTATCCTACCAACAACAGAAATGTGACCATTTGACTCTCTTACCCGATCCACCAACAAACAGAAATGTGACCCTTTGACTCTCTTACCCTATCCACCAACAACAGAATGTGACCCTTGACTTTCTTACCCTATCCACCAACAACAGAAATGTGACCTTGACTCTTACCCTATCCACCAACAACAGAAATGTGATCCATTTGACTCTCTTACCCTATCTACCAACAACAGAAATGTGACCCATTGACTCCCTTACCATCCACCAAACAGAAATGTGACCATTTGACTCCTTACCCTATCCACCAACAACAGAAATGTGACCTTTGACTCCCTTACCCTATCCACCAATAACAGAAATGTGACCCTTTGACTCCCTTACCTATCCACCAACAACAGAAATGTGACCCATTGACTCTCTTACCGATCCACCAACGACAGAAATGTTACCGTTTGACTCCCTTACCTATCCACCAACAATAGAAATGTTATTACCTTTGACTCTCTTACCCTATCCACCAACAACAGAAATGTGACCATTTGACTCCCTTACCTTATCCCCAACAACAGAACTGTGACCCTTTGATTCACTTACCCTATCCACCAACAACAAAAACTGTGACCCTTTGACTCCTCATTACCCTATCCACCAACAACAGAAATGTTACCCTTTCACTCTCTTACCCTATCCTCGACAAACAGAAATGTGATCATTTGACTCTCTTACCCTATCCACCAACAACAGAAATGTTACCCTTTCACTCTCTTACCCTATCCATCCAACAACAGAAATGTGATCATTTGACTCTCTTACCGTATCTCACAACAACAGAAATGTTACCCTTTACTCTCTTACCCTATCCATCAACAACAGAAATGTAATCATTTGACTCTCTTACCCTATCCACCAACAACAGAAATGTGATCATTTGACTCTCTTACCCTATCCACCAACAACAGAATGTGACCCTTTGACTCTCTTACCCTATCCACCAACAACAGAAATGTGATCATTTGACTCTCTTACCCTATCCACCAACAACAGAAATGTTACCCTTTACTCTCTTACCCTATCCACCAACAACAGAAATGTGATCATTTGACTCTCTTACCTATCTACCAACAACAGAAATGTTACCCTTTCACTCTCTTACCCTATCCATCAACAACAGAAATGTATCATTTGACTCTCTTACCCTATCCACCAACAACAGAACTGTGACCCTTTGACTCTCTACCCTATCCACCAACAACAGAAATGTTACCTTTCACTCTCTTACCTATCCATCGACAACAGAAATGTGACATTTGACTCTCTTACCCTATCCACCAACAACAGAAATGTTACCCTTTCACTCTCTTACCCTATCCATCAACAACAGAAATGTATCATTTGACTCTCTTACCCTATCCACCAACAACAGAAATGTGATCATTTGACTCTCTTACCCTATCCACCAACAAAGAACTGTGACCCTTTGACTCTTTACCCTATCCACCAACAACAGAAATGTTACCGTTTGACTCCCTTACCCTATCCACCAACAATAGAAATGTTATTACCTTTGACTCTCTTACCCTATCCACCAAAGAACAGAAATGTGACCCTTTGACTCCTTACCCTATCCACCAACAACAGAACTGTGACCCTTTGACTCTTTACCCTATCCACAACAATAGAATGTTATTACCCTTTGACTCTCTTACCCTATCCACCAACAACAGAACTGTGACCTTTGACTCTCTTACCCTATCCACCAACAACAGAACTGTGACCCTTTACTCTCTTACCCTATCCACCAACAACAGAAATGTGATCATTTGACTCTCATACCCTATCTACCAACAACAGAAATGTGACCCATTGACTCCTTATCCATCCACCAATAACAGAAATGTGACCCTTTGACTCCCTTACCTATCCACCAACAACAGAAATGTGACCCATTGACTCCCTCACCCTATCCACTAACAACAGGAATGTGACCCTTTGGCTCCCTCACCTGACCCACCAACAACAGGAACATGATCCTTTGACTTCTCACCCTATCCACCAACAACAGGAATGTGACACTTTGACTCCCTTACCCTATCCACAACAACAGAAATGTGTCCATTTGACTCCCTTACCCTATCCACCAACAACAGGAATGTAACTCTTCGAAACTCCCTTTGTCTATCCACCAACAATAGGAACGTAATCCTTTGACTTCCTTACCCTATCCACCAACAATAAGAATGTAACCCTTTGACATCCTTACCCTATCCACCAACAACAGGAATGTAATCCTTTGACTCCTTACCCTATCAACCAACATTAGGATTGTAACTCTGACTTCCTTACCCTATCCAATGACATTAAGAATGTAACCCTTTGACTGCCTTACCCTGTCCACCAACATTAGGAATGTAACATTTTGACTTTCTTTCACTTTCCACCAACATTAGAAATGTAACACTTTGACTTTCTTACCCTTTCCACAACGTTAGAGAATGTAACACTTTGACTTCCTTACCCTTTCCACCAACATTAGGAATGTAACACTTTGACTTTCTTACCCTTTCCACCAACATTAGGAATGTAACACTTTGACTTCCTTACCCTTTCCACCAACATTAGGAATGTAACACTTTGACTTCCTTACCCTTTCCACCAACATTAGGAATGTAACACTGACTTTCTTTCACTTTCCACCAACATTAGGAATGTAACACTGACTTTCTTACCCTTTCCACCAACATTAGGAATGTAACTTTTTGACTGCTTTACCCTATCCACCAACATTAGGAATATAACACTTTGACTTTCTTACCCTTTCCATCAACATTAGGAATGTAACCTTTTGACTGTTTTACCCTATCCACCAACGTGAGGAATGTAACCCTCTGACTTCTTCGCCCTTTCCACCAACATTAAGAATGTAACCCGTTACCTTCCTTACCTTATCCAACAACAGCAGGAGCGCAACCCTTTGACTCCTTTACCCTATCCAACAGCTCTCAGCAGACAGATGGTGAGGAAGTTAAAGGGTCAATAGTTGACGCTTTGACATTGCCAGTGGAAAACAGAGAGAGAGAGAGACAAGAAAAAAGAAAAAAAGAAAGAATGAAAGAACGAACGGAAGAAAGAAAAGACGAAGAAGAAGAAAGAGGGAAAAGAGGAGGAGGAGGAAGAGGAATAGGAGGAGGAAAAGACAGCAGGTAAACATCACATTGGGAGACTGACATAAGGACAAGAATATAAAGCCAAGGCTTACAGATTTAGTGCCCACTAACACGGGTAACAAACCACCTCATTTCCAAAGTTTAAAAGTCTCCTAAGAGCAACAACAGCAAATGACCACTCCATTTTTTATATTGTTTAGATCATGACACTGCTAGAATAACAAGATAATAAGAAGAGAAGAAAAGGAGAAAAAAAAAAGAATAAAAAGAAGGAAAAGGAAAACACAAAAAAATAGTAAAATGATAATGTCATTTTAACTTTTTTTTCTTCTGAAGAAAAAAAAAAGAACAGAAAAAAACCGACAACCCTCTTTGCCAATTACTTCTCTAGAAAAAGATAAATAAGTGTAAAAAGAAAGAATACTGGATCTGATGGCGCTGACAGACTATCATAACAGTGAAAACAGAATGTAAATAGTGGGAGAATTTCGTGATGAAGTTAAATTTTCGGCGACTTTTTTTTTCTTTCTTTTTTCTTTTTTTTTTTTTCATTCCTGTGAACTTGACCTTCGCCCCGAAGATTTCTACACTTATGCATTCCCCATTCCTGAGCAGTACATCCCCTTGACCGATATTTGGTAAAGATCCGTCGATAAACATATGAGAAAAATCTTGCTCAGACATTTTTTTTCACAAACACAGACACTCACGAAGACACACGTCCATCTCTGATCGATACAAAATGATCTCCCTTTTTAAAGGGAGTTAAAACAGCAAGATGGTTGAAGCGGTATTCACAATCTATCTTTGTTTGCGCACCTTTGACATGACATGCAAAATGTTATGTTGAAAATCGACAGATCTCTCTCTCTGTCTCTCTGTCTCTCTGTCTCTGTCTCTCTCTCTCTCTCTCTCTCTCTCTCTCTCTCTCTCTCTCTCCTCTCTCTCTCTCTCTCTCTCTCTCTCTCTCTCTCTCTCTCTCTCTCTTTTCGAAGATGAATTTTCCACTGATTTTTATCAAACATGACTAAGACAGAAATGTAGTGTGTTTCCTTTGAGTTCATACATATCCAACAAATACTATTTTTCACATAATATTGTAATCGTAACAAACTGGGCTATATTGATTCATCTGAAACCAAGCGTTTTATTGAATGCCAGATCCAAAGCTGGTTGAAATTAGCGAATAAGCGAGCGAGAAACCCTTACAGATACTGCAAACACGTTTTGCTTGGTTGCATCTTGACTTCGATTCCGCATCAATCAACATGTCACAATTTAAATGAAGATGGTGGAGCCATTCTGAAACTCTCCCCTTTTATACAAAAAGTTATTATTGGACAATCTCAGATGTTCTGTATCTCAAGGATACTATGACATTGTAGAAGCATCACAATACACAAACAGACGAAATGTTACGTAAAGCAAGCTAGGTTGTCACAATAAGGAAACAGATTATAACTTTTGTCAAAAGTTCCAGAGAAGGGGCTGTTTGCATACCATTTGTGTTTCAAAAAGTGCCGAATTAGGAACTTGTTGGTCTGTGGGATTTTGACCATGTGTCATGACTTTCGATCGTTTGCATTCGTAATTCCTTAACGATCCATACCTTTGACCCAAATCAAATAAAGATATATCTAGAAATAGCTGAAAAAATTGCTGATCCATTTTTTGTCAGGCACACAGGCAGGCAGACAGACACACACACGACCACACACACACACTCTCACACCCACACACACAAAGTCACACACACACACACACACGTATACACACACATACACACACACATACACACGCACACACCACCACACACACACACACACACACACACACACACACACACACACACACACACACACACACACATCAAGTCGATATGAAACGTCTTCCTTTTTAGGCGGAGATTTTAAAAAAAAAGCAGCACTGATTTGTTTCAAATACAGATAAAATCCCGAATCCAATAAACGAAATATCTATCTTTGGCTTATCCCACTCCACACTTGCGCATTCATTCACGACTAGTCATTTACAAGGATGTCTGAATCATCGATTG
>CM060306.1:36699933-36702433 GCA_030674185.1 Monoplex corrugatus
TCTCTCTCTCTCTCTCTCTCTCTCTCTCTCTCTCTCTCTTTCTCTCTCTCTCTCTCTTCGCACAGGGTGGAAAGCAAAAGTGTGCGTTCTCTACGCACAGGAGGGACAGAAGTGCAAGTGTTAAGTGCTGATAATGCTCGTTATAAAACAAGACTTTAAATCCATCAGTCTGATCGTTCACCTCCGATACTTTTAATCAAAGAACCACGGAGAGGAAGACAGCAAAAACGTCAGAAAGGGGAGGGGGGAGGGGGATTGTGCTAGAAAACATGCCGAACACGAAACCGCCCGAACGAAAAGGTCTAAGGGCATTGACCTTGTTTCCTGCCTGGTCTCCCTTGTATCAGTCCTAACCCGAAGAAGAGCAAGAGCACAGGCCACACGCGTCTGACCTAGTGTCTCACGCACAAGCACAGGCACCGGAACCAGTTCCTTTGTCCTGACAACTGTTTAGTTTGCCAGTGATGGTCTGGCAAAGAGCCTTCTCACAGACACACAGGGCCTTGTTCACACAAAACCCACTTCGGCAAATGTCAAAAGAAGCCGGCGGCGATCGATTTTTCTTTCTAAACAGGCTCGCAATGTTGAAGCGCGCAGTGGTCAATTTATGTGTCCGCCAACAAGTTGTGTGTATTCGGGTTGCTGCCGGTTTCAGTCTCCCTTTTGCATTTTAGTCGTGTGTCTGGTGAATTTGCGAAACCTGACAAATTCTGTTGGGCTTTTCATGGAATTAACTGGTAAAGGCTTGAGAGCTTAGACGTCTAGTGTCCAGTAGTTCAAGATGAGAATACAGTGTTATTTGTGTGAAGAAAAAATTTTTTTTTTAATTTGAAATTCGAAACAAAACAGCAGAACTTCTACAGTTTTTATAAGATTTTGTTGTTGTTGATATTACAGGCTTTTTTGTTTTGTTTTCGTTTTTTTGTTGTTGTTGTTGTTGTTTAATTAAAGAACAGTGTTATTTGTGTGAAGAAAAATAGTTGCTTTTTTCTTTTTTTAATTTGAAATTCGAAACAAAACGGCAGAACTCCTACAGTTTTGTAAGAGTTTAATTTTTGTCGACTTCAATTCCAGCCCTCAACTTAACAATTCGACTGTTGACTATTGCCATCTTCAAGCTTCAATCATTTTGATAGTATCAGCTTAGTGTTTCCTAGATGCTGCTCCCCATCTTCTCCACATTCATATGGACCGTCCTCATTCTCATCCCTATTTCAAGATCTTGCCACCAGCGCATACGGTCTTGCACAAATTCAAGTAGTCTTCTAGATAATTGCCGACAGATCTGGACGGGAGCGCATATGGAATTTTCCTTGTCCTGCAAACCTCCCATAGCTCTCAGGTCTCGATGAATTTCTGTCTTAACCTTTTGACTCTCGCACCCTATCCACCAGCATCCTGGATTTTTAACCATGCTAGCAAAATCCAAAATAAGTGCGACTGCCCCGTCCAAGCAAACAGGAACCAGAAAAACAAGAAAACCGAATCAGAACGCGCATTCAACACAACAAGACAGACAGGCGCAAATTATCGGCCAACTGGCCTTTGTCAAGCGCGAACGCACGGTCACAAACAAACACCAAACACAAAATCATGAGAAAAAGACTAAAACTTCCCTGCCGCCTCGTCCAGTGTGTGTGTGTGTGTGTGTGTGTGTGTGTGTGTGTGTGTGTGTGTGTGTGTGTGTGTGTGTGTGTGTGTGTGTGTGTGTGTGTGTTTTAATATAAGGGTAGAACGCATCTGCTGTCTTTTGCCGCTTTACTTTTTCTGACCTGAGAGGGGTCAGGTACGTTACAATCACAGCTTGTTATTGTTATTGTTGTTTAAAACGCAGCTGACAACCTAGAGCCATATCAAAGCTTACACAATACTTCAAAAGGAAGAAAAAGAAAACAGAAAAGAAAATTAAGTACACATATCAAAGCATTTGCGCACATATTCTCAGGAGAAGCCCCTGACGTTGACCACTCCGTCCAGTTTATCTTCCAGGGGATTTAAAAAACAATCTGAATACAAATTGCAACATAAGTAAGCACACTAAAATATATATAAAAAAACAGGCCTAAATTACCTAAAATTGCTTCTATATATCGTTTCCTTACAGCCAAAAATGCACTTAATACATGTACCCAATTATCATTCCTAAGAGAGAGTATTTAAGACGTTATCAAACACATACAGGTGAGTTATTTCAGCTGGGTAGACTAGGGACCGATCATCATCGTCATCATCATCATCAACATCTTCATCATCACCATCACCATCACCATAATCATCATCATCATGTGCCCTGCCATATGGGGTTAGTGATCATTGTCCTTTATACGAATCTATCTTTTGTGTCTGCAAGCATATTTTCTATCCCTTCTGTCCTCATCCACTCCACAAATCCGTCCAGTATTTTCTCCCTGGGCCTGCCTGGTGCTCTTTTTCCCTCCAGAATTCTTATTGTGACTAGGTGCTCGAATTTCTCTCGTCTCATATCATATCCTATAAATGT
>CM060306.1:36724933-36732433 GCA_030674185.1 Monoplex corrugatus
TGAGGCTGCAACGTACTGTGGCACGTGCGGTGCCAGGTCCTCGTCAGTGTTTTGTGTGGCGGCCACCACAGCGAGGTTCGTAAATTCCGCAGCTAACCGAGTTACCGATCTCTCCGTTTATGTCTCGGATCGACAGGATGGTGGTGTAACATTACTTTTTTTTTTTTTTTTTTTGTTTTGAATATTTTGATAACAAAAAAAAGTGGGGAAAAAAAAGTGGGGGTGGGGTAAGCTTGGAAGGGAAGATCAATTCATATGGGTCACAGTGAGGGTTTTCGCTTTCTGATGTATGTTGTTCATTTTTTTCGATTTTTTTACCGCTTCAATGAGACTATTATACAGAACGAGATCTAACACACTGTAAACAATATAATGACTATACATACATATCGTTAAATGCACGCTGCAGGAAAAGGATGTCGCCATAGTACTGCTCCATCCTTTTTTTTTTTTCTTGTGTATATATACACAATATATACATATTATATACATATACATTTATAGGACATTTTATGAGGAAAGGGGAATTAGAGCACCTAGTCACAACAGGAAAGCTGGAGGGAAAGACAGCGCCAGGTAGATCCAGGGAGAAAATATTGGACACACTTCCAGGTTGGCTGAGGACAGAGAGTCTGGGAGATATACTTGCAGCGGCAAGGTATAGATTCGTATGGATGGCCATGATCGCCTACGACGTGCGGCAGGTCACATGATGATAATATATTCATGTATTACTATTTACCTGTCTACAGAAATTTGCCTGTAACAATTCTCTGATACCGCGGTGGCATCTGTCACGTACGCTGAGTGCGTGCTGCACACGGAATCTCCGTGTATCGTCTCATCCGACAGACTTGTACCCAGACTGCTACTCAAGATCCTCCCGTGGGGATGCCGGGGGCTCTTTCAGTATAAATAGTATCCCCACCTTTTGAAAATTTTTGTGCCAGAAATTTCCCCTTTTTTGTCAGTCTCTTTGCTTCTGCCTTGCTCTTTCACTTTCTGTCATTTCTTCCTATCATTTTCTGCCTTGCTGGTCCATTCACCTGTATGTGTTCGATAAAGTGTATTTTCTCTTAGGATTAATAATTGGGTTCATGTGTTCAGTGCATTTTTTTTTTTTTTTTGGCTACGTGGAAATGATGTAATTATGCATAAACAATTTTAGGTAATTTAGGCCCGTTGTATGTAATTTTGTCTTAGCGTCCTTAGTTATGATTAAATTTGTATTCAGGTATGTTATTCTTTCAATCCCTTGTGTGATAAATTGGACAGAGTGGTCGTCTCTTTAGAGTATGTGCACGAATGCATTGATACGTGTATTTAATTTCTTTTCAATTCTTTTCTTTCTTTTTTTTTTTTCATGTTGAAGTGCTGTGTATGTTTTGAAACAGGTTTGTAGCCCTGATATGACTCTCCGCAGTTGACTGGAGTTAAACAAAAATAACAGATTTGTTTAACATATTCATGAACGCCGGTCGTGAAATCAATGTCATTTTTTTTTTCTTTTTTTTTTTTCCTATGTTGGGTTGACTGTGACCCAGCAGCTGAAAATGTCTTGTTTAAGGTCATGTATTCAAACTTCAGACCCACGTTTACACACACACACACACACACTCCCTTCTCTCTCTCTCTCTCTCTCTCTCTCTCTCTCTCTCTCTCTCTCTCTCTCTCTGTCTCTGTCTGTCTCCCTGTCTGTCTGCCTGTCTGTCTGTTTCTCTCTGTCTCTCTCTCTCTCTGTCTGCCTGTCTGTCTGTTTCTCTCTGTCTCTCTCTCTCTTGTCTCTCTCTTTCTCTCTCTCTCTCTGTCTCTCTCTCTCTCTGTCTCTCTCTATCTGTCTCTCTCTCCTCTATATACCTCTTTCTATCTTTCTCTCTGTCTCTGTCTGTCCGTCTGTCTGTCTGTCTCTCTTTCTCTCTCTCTCTCTCTCTCTCTCTCCCTCTCTCTCTCTCGTTCTCTCTCTCTCTCTCTCTCTCTCTCTCTCTCTCTCGTCTCTGTCTGCCTGTGTGTCTCTGCCTCTAACTCTCTCTGTCTCTTTGTCTCTTTGTCTCTGTCTCTGTCTGTCTGTCCGTCTCTCTCTCTCTCTCTCTCTCTCTCTATATATATATATATATATATATATGTATATGTATATATATATCTCTGTGTGTGTGTGTGTGTGTGTGTGTGTGTGTGTGTGTGTGTGTGTGTGTGTTTTGTTGGGTGAGTCTCTGTCTCTGTCTCTGTCTGTCTGTCTGTCTGTGTCTGTGTGTGTGTGTGGTCTCTCTCTCTCTCTCTCTCTCTCTCTCTCTCTCTCTCTCTCTCTCTCTCTCTTTGCCGTGTGCAAATGTCATCTAGAGGATAAAATCTGTTTCTTATTCCTGTATACAGTAGCCAAGGCACTATGGCAGAAACATGTTATTTTTCTAAATCCCAGTAATTTCTCGAGGTCAGATCCTCATCATATTCAATAAAACTAACCATTAAGACTGTACTGATACTACAAAATATATTTACTATAATTTAAACTGAGAGCACAAAATCCACTCGAATGACAAAAAAAAAACAACAACAAACAAACAAACAAACAAACAAATACCTTCTTCTTAGACATGAGATTAGAAGAGAATCGATTTTGTTTAAGTGAGTCATACACACATTAACTACTGTGTGGTAATATTTGTGCTAGTAAGATTTTGTTTAAGTCTAATATTGATGTTTCATTGATGGTTCGACTTCTGATCATAAATCTCAGTTGTATGCGATGGGCTGGTGACCTGTCCTTTTAAGGTGTATCATTGGGAACTTTTTGGTAGACCTTATCCTGAATTGTTCCTGATTGTATATGGCATGCAAAACACTTGAGTGTGTACGTAGACGGGGGTGGGGTGGGGTGGGGGTGGGGGGAGTGGGGGATGGGGGATGGGGTGTAAGGCACGCGTGCCAGTGTGTTCGCCTTGTTTTTATTACGATAGAAGCTCTTTTGTTTATGTCATAAAACCATTCAGTCTTACATCTTTCTCTCTCTCTCTCTTCTCTCTCTCTTTCTCTCTCTCTATCTCTCTCTTTCTCTCTCTTTCTCTCTCTTTTCTCTCTCTTTCTCTCTCTTTCTCTTTCTGTCTCTGTCTCTCTCTCTCTGTCTCTCTCTCTGTCTCTGTCTCTGTCTGTCTCTGTCTCTCTCTCCTCCTCTCTCTCTTGCTCTCTCTCTTCATGCGCACACTCATGCGCACACACACACACACACGCACGCACGCACACACACATACACACACACACGCACGCACGCACACACACATACACACACACACACACGCACGCACATACACATACACACGCACAACACACACACACACCACCACACACACACACGCAACAACACACACACACACACAACACACACACACACACACACACCATACAGCGTATAAGTAATATAATTTACGTATACGCTCTATGATGCCACCAAACCACACACACACACACACACACACACACACACACACACACACACACACACACACACACCACCACACACACACACACACACACACACACACACGCACACACACACAGTGCGCGCGGCGCATACACACACAGCTGCATACACATACACATACAACACATCACACACAAACACCACACATACACACAAACACACACACCGTCACATACAATCTGTTTTTTGTTTTGTTTTTGTTTTAAGAACGCTCTTCTTCTGAACTAAGACAACCAGAAAACCATAGATTTTATCACAGTAAGCCTGTCACAGATTACCTGCCATCAACGGAATAATTAACCTCATCTTCCCCTTCCCTTCCAGGACACCCACCCCCACCCCTCCCACCCACCCACTCAAGACAAGGGGCGTAACTGTACAGTGATATTACACAGTCACGATTATAAATGGGACGTTGTCGCTTCGCCTCTCTGAGCTCTAATAGCTCAGTTGGTTGAGCGTGGGATTCACATTCACATGCTAATGGTTGTGGGTTGGAATCCCGGAGTGCGCTATATTACAACTGGCCTTATCAATGTGCCATCTTAACATCATCGTTGTTCAGGTGGTGTCAGTATAGGATTAGATAAGCCCCCCCCCCCCTTCCCCCACTTCCCTGGGATAGTTATCCCCGTCGGTCATATCACCTGAGGTGTGGGTGTTGACGTAAAAACTGAACCAAACCAAACCAAACGCGTCGGATTCACATTCACATGCTAATGGTTGTGGGTTGGAATCCCGGGGTGCGCTATATTAAAACTGGCCTTATCAATGTGCCATCTTAACATCATCGTTGTTCAGGTGGTGTCAGTATAGGATTAGATAAGCCCCCCCCCTTCCCCCACTTCCCTGGGATGGTTGTCCCCGTCGGTCATATCACCTGAGGTGTGGGTGTTGACGTGAAAACTAAAAACCAAACCAAACCAAACTTTGACTCTCGCTCATACAGCGTTGAGGGAAGCTTCCTTTTACTTCTCTATGCTCACGCTAGCCAGACTGTACCGGATGTCAAGACAAAATGAAGTGCACCAAACCTATCATGACTACAAACCACAAATTCACACTGACGCCTTCGCCATCCCACCCCCTGCGGTCCGAAGGTATGATTACTTGATTTGGTTCAGCTTTTTTACGTCGACACCCACACCTGAGGTGATATGGCCGACGGGGATAACCATTCCGGGGAAGTGGGGGAAAGGGGACGTATCTAATCCTAAACTGACACCACCAGAACAATAATAATGATGTTGAGATGGGACAATGAGAAGGCCAGTTTTTAACCCTTTGACTCCATCAAATGCAAAAAAAAACCCCAAAAAAGCATAACCCTTTAATTCCCTTACCCTATCTACCAGTTTCCTACATGAAGCTTTTACATAGGGTGAGAAGGAATCAAACGGTAAAGTTGTTGCTTTCCAAGCATGATTGGCGCTGCAGAATGCTGATGGACAGACAGGGTGCGGGAGTCAAAGGGTTAAATTAATATAGCACAACCCGGGATTCGAACCCACAACCATTATTTAGCATGTGAATCCGACGCTCAACCAACTGAGCTACTGAGGCCCCGCTGGTCAAGACGACCAGACAGCTGATTCAGCTAAAAACCTTGGTGTCTGCATTGACTCTACCCTCTCCATGAACAACTTTGTTACTCAAACTGCCAGATCCTGCTACTACATCTCCATCGTATAAGGCTGATCAGGAAGTATCTCTCTGTCGAAACAACTGCAAAACTCGTTCTCTCCTTCATAATGTCTCGCATTGACTATTGCAATTCACTCCTGTCTGGTCTTCCTGCCTCCACCATTCACATCCTACAGCGCATTCAAAACAATGCTGTACGCCTTGTACTCAAAAAGAAAAAAGCTGACCACATATCTCCTCTCCTGGCACAACTTCACTGGCTCCCTGTATCAAAGCGCATACAGTACAAACTAGACACCATGTGCTACAAAAGCCTCAATAACGCAGCCCCCGATTACCTGTCAAGCCTACTTGAGATCTATGTTCCCTCACGTACCCTCCGCTCTGCCTCCGATCCTCTGACTTTTCGCTTTCCACGCACTAAGCTCAATACCTATGGTCCACGAGCCTTCTCTGTTTCTGGTCCACTCTCCTGGAACAAACTTCCTCTCTCAGTCCGTCAGCAACCTACTTTTGTCTCCTTCAAGTCCGCTCTCAAAACTCACCTTTTCTCCTCCGCATAAAATCCTAACCTCACTCAACCCCCCCCCCCCCCCCCTCTGCAGCCTGTCTCCGCTTGGAGGGAATCACATGGTTATAATATATAATTGTATATGCTATGCTCTCTATAATTTTCCATTGGTTTTATTCTTGCTTTTATTGCTTTTATTCTTTCTCCCCATTTATAGCCATGCGTGTGTGTGTGCGTGCGTGTGTGCGTGCGTGTGTGTGCGTGCGTGCGTGCGTGCGTGCTTGCGTGTGTGTCTGCTTCAGCGCTTAGATTTGATTTTATCAAGATTTTGCGCTATATAAATATTGTAATTATTATTATTATTATTATGTCACCTCTGTCAAGTGGAGCAACAAGAGACATGGCCGCCCACTGTA
This sequence comes from Monoplex corrugatus, assembly GCA_030674185.1. Classification (NCBI taxonomy): domain Eukaryota; kingdom Metazoa; phylum Mollusca; class Gastropoda; order Littorinimorpha; family Ranellidae; genus Monoplex; species Monoplex corrugatus. Next base: position 36,730,980 of record CM060306.1, read on the forward strand.
GTAACTCTGCTGACCACCCAGCTCCATGACGGCTGGCAGGACCTGGATATAATGGCCACATCCATCACCATGTCTGACCTGACCATGTCAACGGCGAACGAAAGAGGAAGAAGATGACTACATACTCAACTCAGGTTATGTAAACTTATCATCTCAGAGAGAGACAGACAGGGTGGGGAGAGAGAGAGAGAGAGAGAGAGAGAGAGAGAGAGAGAGAGAGAGAGAAAGAGAGAGAGAGAGAGAGAGAGAATGAGAGAGAGACAGTGAGAGTGGGAGAGACAGACAGACAGACAGACAGACAGATAGACAGTCAGACAGACACAGAAAGAGGCAGACAGACTGATAGAGACAGACAGAGACAGATAGATAGATATAGATAGACAGACAAAGCCAAAGACACATTGACAAATAGGCACAGAGAGAGAAGGAGAGAGGGAAAGACAGAAAGAGAGAAAAGAGAGAGAAAGATAGAGAGAGAGAGACAGACAGACAGACAGGCAGACATACAAAGACAGGTGGAGACAGAGACAGACAGACAGAGAGAGAGAGAGGGGAGAGAGAGGGAGGGAGATATACAGGGTGTTTCAGAAGTCTTGGGCACATTTCAAGTCCTCATATCTGCTGAACTATGAGCGGTAGTAAGATAAAACTGGTATCATTTGAACAGTCAACAGAAAACTCAAAACAGCCAGCTTTCGGAATATGTAACATGCATTGTTGTATTCTTTAGGGTTTTTGGGGTAATCAATGTTAAAATGTGCCCAAGACTTTTGGAACACCCTGTATATATATAAATATATATAGAGAGAGACAGACAGAGAGAGACAGAAAGATAGAGACAGAGAAAGAGAGACGGAGACAAAGGGAAACAAAGACAGACAGAGACACAAACAGAGAGACAGAGAGAGAGTTCAGAAAGGATAAAAAGAGTACATCGGCTTAGGCCACAACAAATCCACAGGGATAATGTTGGGGATAGGACCACAGGATTTTGTCAGGTCTATATATATAACTGTACGGCCAATATCATTTAGATAGCCGACAATGAGAAAAAAACAGACACCATGTACTGAATAAACAACCAGTCATTACTGTTTCAATCAATCATCAAATTGCCAAATACACAACTAATCACCTGTACAATCAATCACTGACTTGCCGAATAAACAAGCCATCATTGTTGATACAATCAATCACTGACTTACCAAATAAACAACCATTTGTCACTGATGCAATCAACCACTATTAAAAAAAAAGATAATTTTGAAACAGTACTTATATGTAAATAATATTAATATTTAATGTGTTAATGTGACAAATTGTTACTACTCAGTTTCACAACGATGTTTTTAAAGTGTTCGAATGAAGACTACGATATAATTTTTCGTTCAGAATGAGAAATAGGTCAGATTTACTTGACTTCGTCTGACAAGACTTGATGATACGAGTAACGT
>CM060306.1:36739933-36742433 GCA_030674185.1 Monoplex corrugatus
TCAAGATATCAGATGCAGCTCCGTCAGCAGAACCAAGCAGCCTCCGACGATTGGTAGTTTTAGAAGACTGCAAACCGATAGACCATAATATAATATTTTTGTGTGATGTTGTTGAATTGTTGGTACTTTGATAACACATCATTAAACTCCTCCCGTGGAGATGTCGGGGGCTCTTTCAGTATAAATAGTTACCCCACCCCCTCTTTCCCACCTTCTGGAACTTCTGTGCGGAAATTGTCCTCTTTTCTGTCACTCTTTGTTTCTTGTTTCTGCTTGTTATTGCTTTCTGTCATTGTTTCCTGTCATGTTCTGCCTTGCTGGTTCATTCACCTGTATGTGTTCAATAAAGTCTTACATACTTTTTTGGGTTGATAATTGGGTACATGTATTAAGTGCCAAATTCCTCCAGGCTTAAATCATTTCTGTAGTAATGTTGTCTGGTCCTGGGGCTTTTCCTGGTTTCATCTTTTTCAGCGCTGCTCTAACTTCATCTTTCATTATGGGTGGTTCCTTCAAAGTTCTTTTTTATAATGTGTTCTTCGTTTCTGTCATCCAAACAAACGAAAACAAACTAGACAGTCTTGATGGAGGCAGACACACGAAGATCATTCATAAGGAAGATTAGGAAAAGACAGCAACATTTATAGGCCATTTTATGAGGAAGGGGGATTTGGGAGCACCTGGTCACAACGGGAAAACTGGAGGGAAAGAGAGCACCAGGTAGACCCAGGGAGAAAATGCTAGACGGACTTGCGGAGTCGCTGAAGACGAGGAGGGTGGAGGAGATGCTTGGGGCAACAAGAGATAGAGACAGATGGAAGTCCATGATCGCCAACGCCATGCGGCAGGGCACCGGGGATGATGATGATGATGTATGATGATGTATTAAGTGCACTTTTTGGCTCTAGGAAAATGTGATGTTCGGAAGCAATTTCAATTAATTTAGGCCTGTTTTTATATGTTTTAGTGTCCTTAGATATGTTTAAATTCATATTCGGGTATGTTCTTTTTAATCCTCTGTGTGATAGATAGGACGGAGTGATCAGCATCTAGAGAATATCCTTAGATTATGTGCGCGAATGCAATTACATGTGTACGTAATTTTCTTTTCCATTTTTCCCTTTTGAATATTGTGTATGTTTTGAAGAAGTTATAGCCGTGATATGGCTCTAGGCTGTCAGCTGAGCTTTAACCTTTTGACTCCCGCACCCCACGACCGACTGCAAAAAAACTTAACTCTTTCACACCCTCACCCTATCCTGCAGGAAGCTGGTGGATAGGATAAGGGAGTCAAAGAGTTATGTTTTTGCTTTGCTGGCATGGTTGACAATGCAGAGATGCTGGTGGATAGGGTGAAGGGGTCAAAGGGTTATGTTTTTTTGCTTTGCTAGCATGGTTGACAATGCAGGATGCTGGTGGGTACAGTGCGCGAGTCAGGCAGTTAAACAAAAGTACCAATAACAGTCACTGAACTGACCCGACCTGTCACAAGAGTGAGAGCCCCAAATACAAATGATTGTTAAAATCGATGCTCCGCCCCTCGCCCCCTCCCGCATCCCCACCCCCCCCCTCCCCCACTTATAAACTAAATGCCAACGGTCCGGCAGTATGATCAATACAGAATGGTCGATACAGTCATATATCGACAAGTCCAGTCTCTCAACTGGTTGCTGTAGTACCTGTGACTTGAAGTGTTAGAGCCAGACGCGGCAGTTTAGTAGTTAACCCTTAGACTCCCGCACCCTACCCACCGGTATCCTGCGTTGCCAATCGTGCTAGCAAAGCAAAAACTTAACCCTTTGACTCCCTCACCCTATCGACCAGCTTCCTGCAGGAAGCTGGTGGATAGTGTTAGGGAGTCAAAGGGTTAAATTTTTGTAGTTGGTGGATAGGGTGTAGGAGTCAAAGGGTTAAAATGTCAAGATTTCCAATCAGAAGGTCCGGGGTTCGATCCATCAGTGTGTCTGAGTACCTCCTGCTTGGTGGGTCATCATCATCATGTGCCCTGCCGAATGGCGTTGGCGATCATGGCCCGCCATACGAATCTGTCCCTTGTCGCTGCAAGTACATCTCCCACCCTCTCTGTCTCAGCCACCCTGCAAGTCTGTCCAATATTTTCTCCCTGGGATCTGCATGTGTTCTCTTTTCCTCCAGCTTTCCTTAGTGACCAGGTGTTGTAATTCCCCTGTCCTCATAAAATGGCCTATAAATGTCGCTTGTCTTTTTCTAAGCTTCTTTATCGATTATCTTCTTGTATCTACCTCCTTCAAGACAATCTCGTTTGTTTTTTCTTGTCCATGGAACTCTCAACATTCTTCTTAGAAACCACATTTCAGTTGCCTCAATTTTGTTCCGACTTTGCGTGTTGACAGTCCACACTCCACAACCGTACAAAAGTATCGGTTCTATGTAACTTATTAACAATCAAGAACTGTCTTCCCGATATTCATTTATAGGCATTTGTTGATAAGAACGCTTTTCATTTTTTTGTGAATGCTGT
>CM060306.1:36747433-36754933 GCA_030674185.1 Monoplex corrugatus
TTCACGAAGGTGGTGGATTGGGAGAGGGAGTTAAAAGGTAAAGTTTTCAAAAAGTCAATCCTTTGATCCCTTCACCCTAGTCACCAACTTCCTTCACGCAGCTGGTGGATAGGGGGAGGGAGTCAAAAGGGTTAATGTTAAGATTTAGCTTTGCTCGCATGATTGACGATGCAGGATGCTGGTGGACTGGGTGTGGGAGTCAAAGGGTTAAATGTCACAGTTCATGACTTGCCTGTTCACCAGGCCTTCCAGTGTTGTTGATAGCGAGTCGTTCGTCCATTAGCATGCATCTTCATTTCTTACTACTGAATATGTGGCATCGTGTAATTATTCGTGTATGAATACTTTTATGATCTGCTTATGTATGTTTTATGTTGTAAGTACGGTATGCTCATTTACACATGTGTATATGAATCATTACAAAATGTGTGTATTCTGGTGTGTGTGTATTTGTATAAAAATGTGTTGTATATGTGTTTTGTGTGTGCGTGCGTGCGTGTGTGTGTGTGTGTGTGTGTGCGTGTGTGTGTGCGTGCGTGCGTGTGTGTGTGTGTGTGTGTGTGTGTGTGTGTGTGTGTGTGTGTGTGTGTGTGATGTGTTTCTGTGCGTGCGGGGTGTGTGTATATGGTGTGTCTGTATGTATGTATACATGTATGTATGTATGTATGTATGTATGTATGTATACATGTATGTATGCATGTATGTATACATGTATGTATGTATGTATGTATGTATGTGTGAGTGTGTTGTTTGTGTGTGTGTGTGAGACTGTGTGTGTGCGTGTTGTGTATACGTGTGTGTGTGTGTGTGTGTGTGCACGCGTGTGGTGTGTGCGTGCGGCGTGTGTATGTGTGTGTGTGTGTTATTTGCGTGTGGTGTGTGTGTGTATGTGTGTGTGTGTGTTGTGTGTGTGTGTGTATGTGGTTTGTTGTGTGTGTGTGTGTGTGTGTTGTGTGTGTGTGGTGTGTGTGTGTTGTGTGAATTGCTTCTGTCTGTATTACACTCACTACCTTGTAGTGTGTATTCGTGGTTAGTCAATGAGTGTTGAGAATAGCGCTCTATACTGATATCATTACTTTGATTATTTATTTCATCATTATCATTCTTGTTCTTGTTCTTGTTTTGTTTCTCTTTTTCTTTTTTTTTCTTCTTTCTTCTTTCTTTCTTTCTTCTTTCTTTCTTTCTTTCTTTCTTCTTCTTCTTCTTCTTCTTTTCACTCTTCTTCTGCTTCTCCTCCTCCTCCTCGTTCTTCTTCTCCTCCTCCTCCTCGTCGTTGTTGTTTTTGTTGTTGTTGTTCGTTCGTTCGTTCGTTCGTTCGTTCGTTCGTTCGTTCGTTCGTTATTTCTTTTAACGTCCATTCACAATGCTTTTAGACGAAATTGTTGTTGTTGTTTTTGTTGTTGTTGTTGTTGTTGTTGCTCTTCTTCTTCTTCTTCTTTTTCTTCTTCTTTCTCCTCTAGTATTTCTTCCTCCTCATCCTCCTTCTCCTCCTTTTCTTCTTCTTCTTCTCCTCCTCCTCTTCTTCCTCCTCCTCCTCTTTCTTCTTCTATTGAACATGCTCGGATTGACACTATGACATGTATATATGACATGTAATTAATCTGATGCTGACAAACGTAACACGTAGTTGACTTGACGATGACCAACGTGTCACGTACATTGGCTTTTACTACAACGTGACACAAATCATGTACGTTTACGATACGTAATATGTTTTACTGACTGCATTATCCACCTGCACTTGTTTCAGGTTTGTTTGTAGATTATTTTTAATTCTCTTGATGATGTTTGCCTTTCGTATGAGATGTGGGCCTAGTTTGAGTTTAGTGGAGTCGGTCGCTATATGTGGTCACTGCCTCTTTGTATGTTTTGAATCTAGTTCCTTTGGCTTATAAATGTTTAATAAAACATTTGTATTCGTATGTGTGTGCATGCTCCTCAAGGCACTGTTCTTCCATCTGTCTTATTTACACTTTATACAAATGATCAGTACTGGTTACTGAGGAAACAACTGTTCATTCAATATTCAATACATGTCTCTGATCATGTATTAAAAGACTTATATGATTCCGATAGATTTTATTTCAGGAAAGCTGACAGGTTCAACGCTTAGTTGTTAACAAAAACAATAGACAGCAAGTGGCTCCCAACAGCAAAACTGTTGCCACCATGTTTCAAAACTGACATTCGATGTTCGTACGAGAAAGGATTGCACAAAAATACAATCAATTGTTGGCCTTTGCCAAGCCTATACAAAAGACAAAAAAAAAGAAGTTAATGACAAATACAACACATCAGCTAACTTCCCTGTTTCCTTAAAAACTGCCTGTTGGCTACCATCGATGTGTTTCCATTTTTTGGCAGTATCAGCTTTAATGTTTCGCCTTATCCATTTCTAGACCTTGGTAGGGCAAAAGGGTTTTGCGCAGGCTCGAGGAGTGTGCTGGATAATTGATGACAGATTTAGAAGGAGCGCATACGGAACTGTGCGAATGTGACGATTCTCTCTTGAACAAACTCCAGACAAATTTTCATCAAGGTGGAAAAATATCTTTGTTGTCTTTGTAAACACTTCATATTACAAAGGCCAGTTGGCCGAAAATTTGCTTCTGCTGTTGCTTCGTTCATTACATACGCGTTTGCGTAACATGCTTCGTGCCCTGGTGTTTTGGTCGTTGTTGGGTGATTGCTTTGGTGAATGATGACAGTGCGCGCTTTGGTTTGGTTCTTCCAGCAAGATTTGGCGCCCTCTAAATGTCATTATTATACGCATACTCGTTTTTTTTTCCCCGTTATTTGTTTAAACGCTGGCAGTAATTTTGACTCTAGTGTCATATTCTGTCAGATTTCATCTCTTTAATTGTGGGGGATATATACCGCGCGGTCTACAAGCACCCGCTACGATGTTAAGAGAACTAACTATAACCAATACTGCTGTAATGCGTAATTCTTCGTGTGAATATCTCTTTCTCTCTCTCTCTCTCTCTCTCTCTCTCTCTCTCTCTCTCTCTCTCTCTCTCTCTCGACTCTCTGTGTCTCTCTGTCTCTGTTTCTCTGTCTCTGTCTTTGCCTCTGTTCTGTCTGTCTGTCTGTCTCTCTCTCTCTCTCTTCACTCTCTCTCTCTCTCTTTGAATAAATGTCATAAAGCCTCCAACCGCTAGGTTAATGTGAATATGTTACAAAGAAAGATTTGCACAGGTTCGGTATTGGCTTAGATATTAGCTTAACCCTTTGATTCCCACATCCTACCCACCAACTGCAAAAAAAATCAACTCTTTGACCCCTCACCCTATCCACCAGTTTCCTGCAGGAAGCTGGTGGATAGGATGAGGGAGTCTAAGAGTCAAATTTTTGTTTTGCTACCGTTGTTGACAATGCAGATGCTGGGGGACAGTGTGCGGGAGTCAAAGCGTTAAGAGTCTACCCTGTTGTGAGTGAGTGCCCTCCCCTCCTCACGGTTGTGGAAGGTATAGCAGCAAAAGAAAGTAAATTGGGAACAACCCTCATTATGCTGGTCTCTGCGAAGTCGAGGGGTTATGGTGCAAATTTTCATATTACACAATTGACATTCCATATTTTGCAAGTTTTCGTCTCATTATAACGTTGAGGACAGACCATGCGCTTGCGCTGACACCGAGGCTCCGTCACGTCGTTTCAGCCAGCGTGTCACGGCATCGAAAGCTGTCCCGTGCGTGTGACTCATATGTCAAGCCCAGCGTGCAGTTTGTCATGATCTTATGTGACGCTCACCTTTGTACATGTCCACATTCGTCTTTCGTCCCGCTGACACTGTGGCTGCCCGTTTGATCTGATCGAACAATGAGCTCTTGTCTTCACAAAAGATGGAGTGAGTGTAGTTCTAAGCCCTTACACCAAAAAGTACGGTAACAACTTACATAAAGTATGTTCATTTAACAATACGTAAGTTAGGTTCAGGGTCTTACTACCAGCCCTAATTAAGCCGACGAAATTACGACCCCAAAACGCTCTGACATCCTATTTACTCAAACAAATTATGATGTCATTTTTAGTCCTTTCAGTCCTTTTCTCACACTGGGCGAAGCAGCAAGGGAAGTGTCAGTCTTTTTCTCCAAATTTTTGTATTCGGTGTCTGTTCGTTTTACATCTCCGCTTGACAAAGGCCAGTTGGCCGAAAATTTGCTCCTGTCTTGTCTGGTTGTATGAAAATGCACGTTTTAATTTTTTTTCCTTTTTTAGATGTTTTATTTTTTATTTATTTATTTATTTTTTTTGCTTGCTTGCTTATTTTTATTGGTTTTTGTTGTTGTTGTTTTTCCTGGTTCATGGCCTTGTAGGCCTATTTGCTTTTTATAGCAAAATTTGGAGACTTCATGTCGCCTCCCTTCCCTCTTAAATAGGCAGGCTTTTTTTCTTTCTTTTTTCTTTTTTTCTTTTTTAATTTTTTTTTTTTTATAGAACCTTGGTCTTAATATGTCCTGTCTTGTGTTCAAATCCCATCCTGCAACATAAAAGTTGGCTTGTTGGCAGCGCGTTTGAATGCTCGAATTAGTCCATTCTGGTGGTATTAGTGTCTCTTCATTTCCCTCCCCGGTTTAAGACCATGCAAGCGCAAACATTCTTTTTATTCAGGGTCAAGGAATTTTCCATATGAACGCTGAAAAATTACTGGCAGATCTGGGTGAAGCGCATATGGAATTGTCCACATGCGATGAATCTCTCTTTAACGAACCCCAGACTCTGTTTAATAACCCGTAGACACCCGAACTCTACCTACCAACTGCAAAAATTTAACCCTTTGACTTCCTCACTCTATCTACCAACTTCCTGCTTTGCTAGTATGGTTGGCAATGCAGGATACTGGTGGACAGGCTGCAGGAGTCAAAGGGTTAATCCATGACTCCCGCACTCTACCCACAATTACAAAAAAAAAACTTTACCGTTTGACTCCCTCACCCTATCTAGGGTGAGGGAGTCAAACGGTTAAGTAGGGTTATGTTTTTGCTTGGCTAGCATGGTTGACAATGTAGGATGCTGGTGAACAGGGTGCGCGAGTCAAAGGGCTTTAATATATCCATCATTCTTGAGGTGAAACCTTAGTGTTTTATAGGTACTAGGTCCCTTCTGTCCCTCTCGCCTTCACATTTCCAGACCTTGCAAACGCATAGCGTTTAGCGCAGTCTCAGGGAGTTAGCCAGATAACTGCTGGCAGAGTAGGGTGGAGCGCATACGGAATTGTCCGAGTGCGATGAATATCTCGTGTAGTAAGTCCTCCAATCAAACGCCATGAGACAATGTAGCCCGTTGTATCTATACAGACCAAACATATCTCATGAATGTCAACACCATCATTCATCACTGTCTTCAGTTTCGTAACGGATGTTGTTGTCCTTTCGTGCGACTTCAAACAGGTCAAGGCAACACTGCGATCTCACAGGAAACCTGAGGCCCGTTTCTCGTATGCTAGTCGGGCAATATTCTCGCGAGTTATGCCAGGAAGGTGTGTTTCTTTGTGCCACCTCGCGCGACAAGAGTGGCCGATTATAATAAACCAGTTGACTCCCGCACTCTGTCCACCAGCTTCTTATATTGACAACCATGCTAGCAAAGCAAAAAAACTTAACCCTTTGACTTCCTCACCCTACTCAACTGATGGATAGGGTGAGAGATTAAAATCGATTTTTTTTTATTTATTATTTATTTATTTTTTTTTTGCAGCTGGAGGATAAGGTGCGTGAGTCAAAGGGTTAATGAAGCTGAGACAAGTATAACATCCTCAGAAGAAGATATGCATACCTCTAGTACATCTTAGCATAGATAGGTGAGGTAGTCAAAGGGTTAAGTTTTTGCAGTAGGTGGATAGGGTGCGAGAGTCAAAGGGTTATTCGCTAGGTGAGGAGAGGTTCTTTCCGGCGAGGTACTGACGGCAAGATGGTTAACATCTACTACCGCCTCGCCTGGCTCCTGTTTCATTACACACTATTTTTTTTCGCCCTCGTCGCTTGCTGTCTCGCCACTGGCAACGCGAGCGTGCTCGCATGTAAGAAACGGACCCTTGGGTCTGTCTACAATATCGATAAATCAATGTGACAGTCACCTGGGCATACATCAGGAGTAGCCTATTAAAACTTAGCACAATAATAACTTGGGACACTTTCACCTTGGGGACGACGACATCAATCAACTGTGACTCGGTCATCGTCCTGCCTTTCCGTCCGTACCTTGCATTCCATACAGTTCGCAATGTACACAAAGCCTTTCATAATATGGAAGAGCAAACTTAAAGGTTGAGAAGTAGTGGGGTAATAGAGACGTTTTTCTTCAATTTATAAAAAAAAGTGTTTTTTTGTTTGTTAGTTTTTTGTTTATTTTTGTTTTGTTTTGTTTTGTTTTTGGTTTTATTATTTTATTATTATTATTATATTATTATTATTGGTTGTTGTTGTTCAAGGGTTTGACAGATTTAGTAGGGAGGTGGGGGTTAGGCGGGGTTGGGTGTGACATCATTTTCCTGTGAAGTCATAAATCTTCAAACATACATATTTTAAATTGCACCTTGATCACATCATCTGTGTTTTTCTAAACTTCTATGCTACGCACCCCTAATGCCAAATTCTTCTTCAAGTTTCAACACTAATGAACATTTTCGTACTTTTACGTAACATCAGAATTTTCAACTACAGCAAGACATTTTGGATTCTTTCCCTTTCTCAATTAAGCAGTAAAAGTTCAAACTGACATTTTCACTTTGAGTGGTAATTGGCATGGAGGAAAATTATGTCTGCGTGCTGAGAAGTTCATTGAGACCTTTTACCTAGTTGAAACCTCAGCATTTTAGTTGGGGACAGCATAATGAGGGGTTATATCTACACCCACCCCCTTTCTCTGTCTGTCTGTCTGTCTCTATCTGTCTGTTTGTCTGTGTCTGTCTGTCTGTCTCTGTCTCTGTCTCTGTCAGGTCTGTTTGTCTGTCTGTCTGTCTCTGTCTCTGTCTTCTCTCTGACCTGACCGAAATCAGAAATCCTGCATGCTCTCTCTCTCTCTCTCTCTCTCTCTCTCTCTCTCTCTCTCTCTTCTCTCTCTCTCTCTCTCTCTTCTCTCCTTTGTCTAATGTCAGTCGTTGCCGATCACCATACCGATGACCTGACCGAAATCAGAAATCCCGGCATGCTGTCTATGACACGGACCATATGATGCGGATCGTGAGACATATGACGTCTGTGACGTGTACTCTGTGTAGCTGATGTCTCTGACGTGCCCTTGCGACATCTGATGTCTGTGACGTCACTCTGCAATATATGACGCACTCTACGATGTTAATGTCTGTGACGCGAATCCTGCGATATCTGATGTCTGTGACATTTTTTTCCTGTAATACCTGATGTCTTATGACGTGGACTCCTGCCCTGCGATATCTGATGTTTAAGACGATTTTCCTATAATACCTGATATATTATGACGTGGACTCCTGCGATATCTGATGTCTGTGACATTTTTTCCTGTAATACCTGATGTCTTATG
>CM060306.1:36759933-36782433 GCA_030674185.1 Monoplex corrugatus
GAGGATTGGTTTGTTGTATTAGACTTGAAATAGGCGGGGCTGACGTGAATGGTGTGGAATGGGTGGCTTGAGTGGGAGAGGACGATTTTGTGAATATTTGAGTTGGTTTCTTATGTGGGGAAGATAATTTTGTGAATATTTGAGTTGGTTTCTTATGTGGGGAAGATAATTTTGTGAATATTTGAGTTGGTTTCTTATGTGGGGAAGATAATTTTGTGAATATTTGTATTTGAGGGTTGGTTTGTTGTGTTTGGCTTGAAATAGGTGAGGGTGACATAAATGGAGTGGAATGAGTGGCTTATGTGTGGAGGGAGATGATTCTGTGAATCTTTGTATCTGAGGGTTCGTTTGTTGTGTGAGGACGATGGTTTTGTGAATATTTGTATTTTGAGGGTTGGTTTGTTGTGTGAGGAAGATGGTTTTGTGAATATTTATATTTTCAGGGTTGGTTTTTCGTGCGGGGAAGATGATTTTGTGAATATTTGTATTTGAGGGTTGGTTTATTGTATGGGAAAGATGAGTTTGTGAAAATTGTATTTTGAGGGTTGGTTTGTTGTGTGAGAAAGATGATTTTGTGGGTATTTGTGTTTTGAGGGTTGGTTTCTAGAGTGGGGAAGGTGATTTTGTGACTATTTGTATTTGAGGATTGGTTTGTTGTGTAGGGATGATCATTTTGTTAATGTCTGTATTTGAGGGTTGGTTTCTCGTGTGAGGAAGATGATTTTGTGAATATTTGTATTTGAGGGTTGGTTTATGGTGTGAGGACGATGATTTTGTGAATATTTGTGTTTTGAGGGTTGGTTTCTGGTGTAGGGAAGTTGATTTTGTGACTGTTAGTATTTGAAGGTTCGTTTTGTTTCAATTCTCGTGTGGACAAGATGATTTTTTGAATATTTGTATTTGAGGTGGTACCAAGGCGTGAGGTACCCAGGCAGGATCGAACCCTAGACATTCAGATTGGAAGTCTGACGCCTTACCCACTTTACCACCGCGGTCTCGAAGTCAGGTTTGAAGCAAGCAGACTACATGGAGCAGAGAGAGAGAGAGTAAAGGAAAAAGGACGGAACAGGATGGTGGAACTGCAGGGGATCAATGACGCTGAAGATCATGGTCGGTTCGGGAGAAAATCGGATCATGTCGCTGATTCTGAGGCACTTTGACCCCTTCACCATCATGGGCACCACGCGATGGTTGACAGCTTAGAGCACTGGTTTTCAGTTTGGGAGATACGGGCTCGAACCTGCTTGAATATTGCCTGGTCGGTAAAATGTGAACATTTCCCGTTGTGGTGCCAACATATATGCAGACCAGCTACTGCCTGAACTGCCTTCGTATACATGTACACGCACGCAAAACACCAAATACGCCATAAAAGCCATGCCAGTGTTCGGTGGCTTATGGAAACAGAAATCACCTACCATCACACCCATCACAAGTCAAGAGTATGCAATATGTGAAGCAATATACTGCGTACACACCGTCGACGAAAACAATGTGCATACGCACAAAACGAAACAAACAAAGAGAAACCTTTCTTTGAAACAAACGTGTGTATATATAATATATATATATATATATATATATATATATATATATATATATATATATATATATATATATATATATATATATATTATAAACAAATGTGGGCTTCAATAAAGTTTTCTTTCAGTTTACGTGATTGAAAAATTAGGCACAGTCAATATTTCATGTCAGCCTCTGATGTAATCAACTTCTTCTGTCTTGTCCCTAGGAAGAGGTTTGGAAAGGGAGGTGGGTAAGTGTGTGTGCATGTGTGTGTGTGCGTGTGTGTATGTGTGTGTGTGTGTGTGTGTGTGTGTGTGTGTGTGTGTGTGTGTGTGTGTGTGGAGGGGCAGGGGTGGCGGAGGGTAAGGGCAGAGGGAGTTAGGAGGCATGACCAACAAGGCAGTGGGAAGATGGAGGGGGGTGATGGTGGCTATGAGGTGTTATGTTTGGACTCCATCGATCGATGACATTGAAGATGACGGTGGTTGGGAAAAATTGGGTCAAATCGCTGATACCGAGGCGCTGATGGGACTCTTTTCTTCCTTCCTTCACCCTTACTCTCTCACGTTGTGATCTGACTGGCTGGCTGGGCTGGCTGGCTGGCTGGCTGACTGACTGGCTGGTGCTGGCTGACTGACTGGCTTAGTCCTTTGACTTCCGCTCGCAGTCCACCAGCATCCTACATTGACAATCATGCTAGCGAAGCAAAAACTTAAAACCCTTTGACTCCTTCACCCTATTCACCAGTTTCCTGCAGGAAGCTGGTGGACACGGTGAGGGTGTCATGGGGTTGAGCTTTTGCAGTGTGGTGGATAGGGTTTGAGAGTCAAAGGGTTAAGGAGTGACCTGATCATTCTCCTCTCTTTGCTGAGCTGACCCTATTGTCTGGTTGGTCCTCCTGTGCTTTGTTGTTGTTTGTTGTTGTTGTTGTTGTTGTCGTTTGTTTGTTGTTGTTGTTGCTGCTGCTAGCTCATCTACCGGAGTTCCACACTGAGCGGAAATTCCACAAGAGGATTACTCTTCTGGTTCTGCTGACTTGCTGGAAGGCCTTGGACGGGTGTTGGGTGTGGGGGAAGGGAGGTTACCTCCAACCTTGTAGTGGGGCGAGCATACCCAAACTCAGCTGGTCACAGATGGCAGATAGTGGATAAACCAGATATGGAAGTTAGCCGTTAGCTTAGTGTTCGATAGGTCCCTTTCCCCTTTTCCGTTTTGCCCGTTTCAAGACCTTGCCAGCGCATAGGGTTTTGTGCAGGCTCAGGAATTCTGTCAGACAACAACTGCGGATTTGGGTGGAGCGCATATGGTGCTGTTCGAGCGTGGTGAATCCCTCTGGAAATAACTACAATAGCCCTCCAAAAGTGACGTAACTCAAAACTAGATGACAACTGCCGTACTGTTTATTCCACTGAACAGAGGCTCGGACTGACAGGTGAAAAAAAAAAGAAAACAAAAAAGTCCCTATTACGTAGGCCTACATGACAAATATACCAACCAATGCCGCCCACTGAAAAAGTAGCAGGTCAGTTTCAATACTATACCTAATTACGCAACAGTTTCCCAAACAGCAAGCTTTCAAAGTAACAGACTTACACTCGACACGTAAGGCCAAGACAAACAAATCACATAATAGCTACACGTGGGTCAGCGTTCACGGCGGGACTTATGCTTACTTGCCTGTTACATAGACAGCTGGAGATCAAAACATATGTACCCCACCTCCCTCATATTAATCGAGGTTTGCCGTCTACTTGTACCCCCTCCCTTCCAACAGGCGAACAAACATGCCATCTGAAAGACAGCGTTCTGTATTTATATAAGAAGGGGTTGCGCAATCTTTGGAATCCATACAGTTCATCATTTCTTCCAATCCATTTAAAGGATCAAGAGAACGGACAAAAGCATCGGTATCTGACAATGCAACTACAATTTTTTACGCGGCTTTGAGCAATTTTTATAGCTAGTCCTCGTATTCTCTGAGAGTGGTAGGACTTTAAAATCTACAAAACAGAACAGCAATCTTTGGATTGACAAACTGATTATCTTTCCACAGAAATTGCCACAGATCCCGGCTACAAGAAAGAAGGATCCTGCATCTTCATTTACGAGGACCTCATCAGGAAAAACGAAAACAGTCTGGATACTGATAGTCAGCTTAGACTTCGTGAGTACAAAAACAGTTACAACCATTTTTAGTTAGTTAGTTAGTTAATGTAGTGTGTGTTGTATGTATGTGTGTGTGTGTGTGTGTGTGTTGTGTGTGTTGTGTGTCGTGTTGTTTCTTTTTAACGTCTATTCACATGTGTTTGTGTGCGTGCGTGTGTGTATGTGTTTGTGTGCGTGGTGTGTGTATATGTGTGCGTGTGTGTGTTGTGTTGTGTTGTGTGTGTGTGTGTGTGTGTGTGTGTGTGTGTGTGTGTGTGTGTGTGTGTGTGTGTGTGTGTGCTTTACTTCTGTGGAGCTGGATACTTTATACATACATGTGATGTGTTTAATTTTACAAATAATTTATAAATGATGAAAGAGAGAGAGAGACAAACAGACGACAGATAGGCAGACAGACAGACAGGCAGACAGACAGAGGCAGAGTGAAAGAGAGACAGAGAGAAGGAGAGAGAGAGAGAGGTGTAATGCATGATATTATAAATCTATAAATATCATAAACCGAATATAGAACTGCATAAACTGATACATAAATAAATCGACAGCCAAGAAAGTTAAGCGCATACAAATCTCGCGCGCGCGTAACCGAAATGACCCCAAGTGATGCCAGTGTTTCTGTTTTGCAAACTTGTATGTCTCAAACCATTTTCAGTGACTTACGGGTACAGTCTGTAATACGTTCAGAAGTAAAAGTGATTTTGTTCCTGCTGCAGACTTGTCACGCACAGTGCTGGGGTGTAGCATCGCGGCCTCTGCCTGCCTTCTGTTCGCCGTGTTGACCTTAATGTGTGGAGTGTGGCCTTCGGCCCGTCAATCAGCCAATAAGAGAGGACGTGTGTATCTTACCGCAGCCATACTGCTTCTCTTGGCCAGTGAGTTTTGTTTTGCTTATGTATTTATGTACTTATTTATTTACTATTTCGTTTATTTGTTTATCTATTTATTTATTCATTTCGTCATCATAATCATCATCATCTGTAATCATCATTGCCATCAGTTCCATTTGTATAGCGGAAACGGTCCATGCCAGAGAATGCTCGTACTTACTTTACAAGCAATGATATAATAATAAACATTTGCCATGTCAATACAATAATGAAGTACAAGCACAGTCAAATAGGCCTACATATAACCAATACTGTCATCAATGCGACCTAAACACAGCCATGCAAATTGCCAAATACATTGTTTTACAAGCATGTATCTCAACATTATTATTGTTATTATTATTATTATTATATTTATTATTATTGTTTTTATTATTATTATTGTAATCATCATCATCACCATTATTATTATATTATTATTATTTTATGTTATTATTATTATTGTTTATTATAGTCAAGTGTAAGTTATAATTGTCTGTCGTTCCACAAGTTGCCTATACCAAAACATGTATTTTCGTTTTATTGTACATTACTTTCCATAAAACAAACAAACACTGTGCGCATGAGTCAAGATCTATAAAGCTATTTCAACAGCACAGACTGTCATCATGAACATTAATCCAAAGCCCATCACAGAACATAAACAAGTTTTGTTGGAGATATGTTATAACTATGACCAAAAAAAAAAAAAAAAAAAAAAAATCACGTCATTCTGATCTTTTAATGCATTCTGTACAATGTTGATATTTTCTTTATTTACTGCCATTTTTTGTATTGGTTTGATAAAGGTTGTGCTTGTTTTTGTTTTCTTTTAATTAAAACAATAGAGGATAAAGTTCTGTCACCTGCAAGATTGACTGGTTGGTACCCCAACACACTTTTAGCTTCCATAAATGGTTTTAAACTAATGAAGAGAGCATTTTAAGTCATCAAAAAAAATTCGGTTCATTATCCCACTTTACATTATGCTAATCATGCTTGGTACATGATGAACCTGTTTGTATCCAAATTATCTGGTCAAAGATGGACGTCGGAGTATGGTATCTCTTTTACTGCTCACCATATTCATTGCAGGGACATATCTGGCAATGAATATGTGGCCAGTGTTTTTTCCCCACCCCAGAAGTTTCTGCCAGTTGCTATGGAACTTACTGGTCAGCAGATGAGTTCTAGTTGACCATGAGCAGGGTTCCCAAGACCCCTGATCTTTTCTTTTGAAATTATGTTCTCCCAGACAGGATGTTCATATTTTCCAGAGATAATGTTGTAACTTGTGTGCACATTTTCCAGAGATGATGATGTGACCAGTGTGCCTGCAATGAATGTTCCCGACAAGAATAGCATTTCTGTTCTGTTGAACTTATCTTGCATTTCACTTTCAGCCATGAGCAACATCGCCAGTGGTGTCAGCTTCATCGCCATCAGGGACATGGACAACACTGTGGTCAGAAGCATGCCGGTGATGCCACCCGTGGTGCCAGCCTATGCCAGCCAGCAGTACACCTGGTCCTTCATGGTTCACTGGATTGCCACTGGCCTTGCCTTCTTTGACAGCTTCCTGCTCATCTGTTTGCTGAGAACCACCTACCAATTTGTGGATGAAGGCTCCAAACTGATTTAAACCTTTTTTTTATCAGTTTGTTCAAGTAATTAATCCCTTGACTTCCTGTCCACCAGCCTCCTGCATTGTCAACCATGCTAGCAAAGCAAAAACTTGACCCTTTGATTCCCTCCCCTGTCCACCAGTTTCCTGCATTGTCAACCATGCTAGCAAAGCAAACATGTATCCCTCTGATTCCCTCACTCGATCCACCAGCATCCTGCATTGTCAACCATGCTAACAAAGCAAAAACTGAACTCTTTGATTCCCTCACCCTATCCACCAGCTTCCTGCAGGAAGCTGGTGGATAGGATGAGGGAGTCAAAGGGTTCAGTTTTTGCAGTTGGTGGATA
The DNA here is from genome assembly GCA_030674185.1 of Monoplex corrugatus. NCBI lineage: Eukaryota > Metazoa > Mollusca > Gastropoda > Littorinimorpha > Ranellidae > Monoplex > Monoplex corrugatus. The sequence goes on from CM060306.1 coordinate 36,766,464, forward strand.
TGGTGTAGGAGTCAAAGGGTTAATTTATTGTCCAGGATCACTTAATACTTCCATGCACTTAGCACTTGCTAGACATTACTGGACTGCGAGTATTATCGTTTCACAGACAGCGAAGTTTTGATAGTACACATATTTAAATTATTTCAACATATTGAAAACAAAATATCTAAAAGACAAAAAAAAAAATTGCTTGATCAATGTGTATTGCAAATGTTTACATATAGTTCCTATTATACCTCATACTAGAGAATCTCATTCAAGTAAAGTACAGTGTGTGTGTGTGTGTGTGTGTGTGTGTGTGTGTGTGTGTGTGTGAGTGTGTGTGTACATGAGAGAGAGAGAGAGAGAGAGAGAGAGAGAGAGAGATTCTTAATTCTGAATCTGGTCTATTGTATCTTTTCATACCGAGTGAAAGACTTCATAGCTTTAAAATCAACCTGCAACAGTCATTTTATGTTTTGTAATTGTTATAAGAAAAAAGTAGATTGAACACATGTTTGACAGTATAGCACTTCCCCACATTCATTTTTTCAAAATTCAGAAGTATTTTTTGTTATTCATTCATTTATTGATGGGGTTGCAAAGACAAGAGGTGTCTTTGCAATTTGAAATGCAGAAAGAAAATGGTTTAGTGTAATCCAGACAATGCTGTATTCTTGTTGTTATTGTTATTGTTGTTTAAAGCCCAGCCGACTGTGTAGAGCCATATCAGGACTATAACCACTTCAATGTTGTATTCAACTGGAAAAATAAACAAGATCATCAGAGAGGAAGAAAATAAGGAAAACAAAAAAATATTCATCGGAAGACAGAAGAGTATGGGAATGGGATATCCAACCCAGCATTATCAGAGGTTAAGAAAAGGTCAGTTTCTGTGGCTGTTTAGTGTTTATGGACAAATTAACCCAACTCATATTTTCATTAGCTTTGTCAGGACTGTGTATACTAGACATGGGTGAAAGTAGTTCCGGAGTGTTCCGGAATGAACCGATTGACAAAAGTTCTTTTCCGGAATGGCAAACTTGACTTCAGGAAAATGCCAATGCAAAAAAAAAAAAAAACAAAAAAAAACGAGAGAGAGAGTCTTTCACACTGTCAGCTCGGCTTATCTGCATAATTCAATTATCTATATTATTTTTCCATTAGTCTTCGTTTGTATCGAACGGCGATTCTTCACTGGTGCTTGGCAACACAGAAAGGGTTTAAAGTTACTTCCCTTCCTTTTCATTCTTGCTCATGCGCATTCCGAGTCTAAACCGGGGGGAAAAAAAGTTTGCGAGCAAAGATTTGTATTGACAGCAAATTTGGGCCTAACACATGCGATAGCAACAATGAAGGACGTGCCTGTTAATGCAGATGTTTCTGCAATAGACAAATCAGTAAAAAACAAGTGGCGATGGCTCTGGCTAGAAGAAGAAGAAGATGGCGATTGTTTCGAAGTGTTTCCATTGCTTCAGGAATGGACGCAGGTTTTCAGGAATGGGAACATTAGAGGACATGGAAATTTAAGGTTTCAGGATTGGGAGATTTTTTCACTTTCACCCATGACTAGAGCATATCGGGTGAAATTTTCAAACTCGTAAAAATGTGGAAAAAAAGAAAAAAAAAAACAAACAAAAAACCAGGAATAAATACATCAAACAATCTAAAATGCAGACAGTTGTTATAGTTGCTGCACAGTTTTGTTTTACTTCTCTCTCCATAATTGAAACAGACATAATATGGGGCTGTTAACGGGTTCAGTTTGGTCACTATGATGTACTCAGATTGGATGCACTTTCCTCAAAAACATGACCTGCATCAAAAGTGTTTCCATATTTGTAAGAAAAATAAATTTCATGGAAAAAACATTTCAGTGTGTGTGTGTTGTGTGTGTGTGTGTGTGTGTGTGTGTGTGTGTGTTTTGTCAAGAGTGTGCGCGCACGCATGTGTGTGTGTGTGTGAGTGTGTGCACACGCGCGCGCACACATGTGAGTATGTGTGATGGTGAACACTAATTTGTGTGCACATGGAAGCATCTCTGAAGAATTATGTGTGTGCATCATGTGTGCTTTAAACAGCTGTGTTTGCTTTTCTAGAATTTCAGTCCCAAGAAATAACAATTTCAGTTCACTAGCTGTAGATTTGTTTGCATTGCACTTCCATCTGAACATCCCCCCCCCCCCCCCCCCCCTGTTAACATCATTTCACTCTACATAGATCTGTTCTAATTACACTACACAGAGGACACACACACACACACACACACACACACACACACACACACACACACACACACACACACACCCATGCACAAGCACATGCACACACACACACACACATCACTATAAACATTCTTTTCAGCCTATCACAGTTGGAAATCGCGGACTAAAGACAGGATCAAAATCTTTGATACAAATTTTGCTCAGATGGTTTTCACACTTGTAGACAAGAAACACCAGTAACTGTCTTATTTATCTATTTGGTTCTTTGTCTTCTTCCTTTAATTGTTCTCTCTTTACTTTTACATCTACATTTAACTCAATCGAGTCGCAGTCTTCAGGGTCATTCTGCCCCCTCAATTCGGAGGATTTTTAGCACATTTTAAAAAAATATAGGAAAACAACCAAATAAAATAGACAAACAAAGTAAAGTGATACAGAAAGACCAGGATTAGATCTTTACAAATAATCTTACTTTATTTATGGTATTCCATGTAGTTGTAAATGATGAGGTATCCAAATAGGTATCCGAAGGGGGGTAATTTTTGTTTTTTGATGGATATGAACACACACTGTGAAACGGTTTTAGATGAAGTCCACTACATAATTTCTATGCCATGGATGTTTCAAATCACAAGATTATTGGTAGTTGTCACTTTTTGCGTACAGTTGCTCCAGAGCACAAAATATTTACAGAATTGTGAGGTTTGACTTGCTTTCTTTGACACCATTTGCGAAATTCGCAGGTCACGGGTAGCGCTGAGAAAAGGTTACTGTTGTCTTTGTTTCACATTGCCACAAACGGTCTAAGGTAAATAACTGCTGTAAACATACTCTAGATTCAGTTCCCAGTGATTTTTCCCTATAACTGACGCTTCTGATGTAAAAAAAAACAACAACGAATGTCCGCCGTCGATAAATCGATGTCGCGTATCCAATCAGTAAACGGAAGTGACGGAGATTTTCTTCCGGCACGAAGCGATTGAGTTAATCTCCTCCAAAGCTGTATGCATTTTCAACAAAATGGACTTTTAGGTTATGTTGACCTCCAGTAAAAAGACAGCAGATTCAAGAGTTGTCATTTTGTTACATCTTTTTTTTCTTTCTGATATACAAGTCTGGTCTCCTCCTCCCCCACTAGCAGGACTACAACTTCAGCAGAAAGCTATGTACACTTATTTTCACAAAGTATTACCCATGGTACTAATAAAAAAAAAAAAAGGTGAAATTGTATTGATTGGTAAAAAAAAAGTGAAATCGCATTGATTGGTAAAGGTCACCTTGTATTGACTGGATAAAAACAGATGAAATTGTGCTGATTGGTAGCAAAGGTGAAATTGTATTGATTGGTTAAAAAATAGATGAAATTGAATTGATTGGTAAAAAAGGTGAAATCGCATTGATAGGTAAAAAAGTCAAATTGTATTGATTGGCAAAAAAGGTGAAATCACACTGATTGGTTAAAAAGGTCAAATTGTATTGATTGGTTAAAGAAAAGGTGAAGGTGTACTGATCGGTAAAAACGATGAAATCGTATTGATCGGAAAAAAAGGTGAAATTGCATTGATTGGTTAAAACCGTGAAATCCCATTGATTGGTAAAAAATATCAAATTGGTAAAAAATATCAAATTGTATGGATTGGTAAAAAAAGTCAATTCATATTGATTAGCAATAAACATGCCTGAATCCCAAACTCTCCAGTTGACATTTCCATTTCAGTTTCAGTGCCAGCATTCAAAAGATTCTGTACTGAAGTCAGGTGTCTGTTGAAATTATACAAAATGTATTGTGCTAGAAAACTGATGGCTGATTTAGAATTTGGAGTTTGTTAAAAGGCGATTCAATGAAATCAAGTACTTCCATATGTCACATGTGCTATACCAAAGTCTGCCAGTAATTATGTGACAGATCCCTTGAGCCTGCGCAAAACCCTATGTGCTGACAAGGTCTTGAAATGGGAATGGTTAGGGGTGGAGAAGAATGGGACCTACGAAACACTGGCACCACCAAAATGATTGGAAAATTAAGATGAACAACATTTAAAAACTACATGAGCATATTTTGACCTGTTGTAGCAGTTATCGACTGAAACAAGACTTGGATTAAAATCTATTTTTCAGGTAAAATCATAACATTAGTTTTACTTTTCAACACACACACACACACATACACACACACACACACACACACACACACACACACCACAAAACCAAGATAAAAAATGATTATACTGTAACAACATCCACGCTTTATTATTAAAACAACTAAGTGGGCATACAGACATTTTTTTCCTCATCACACTGCTGATTGGAAAAAAAAGAAAGACAAAAGAAAATCATGCCCTGTCTTAATCGCCCAGATTATTCCAAATACACCAGGAAAAAGTTCTCAACTTCTAATTTTAAGACTGCATCTACAGTTTTATTCACTTGGTTGCACTTGCTTCAAGTATTCCTCATGGGTGATGGAAGGGCCATGCTTTGCAGCATCATAGAATTTCGTCTGGATGAATTTCCTTCCAGAGTAGCCACAGACACCAACCTCTGGTTTGTCCTGAAAACAGTGCATCAAAATGGTTACTTCCCTTTGTACATGCAGCGCCAAAGATGAATGGAGTCTAAGCATCTACTCCTGTAAGAACTTATTGTTATTTTCGTTCAAATCCCATCTGACCGCGTAAAGTTGTATAATGGCTATAACCATTTCAAAATATGCACATTACAATAGAAAAAAAAAAAAAAGGGAAAAGAAAATTAGGTACACATATCAATGCATTTGTGCACATAATCTAAGGAAATACCCCTGGCGCTGACCACTCTACCAATTTATCAACTTGGACAGTTGAAAGTAAGCTGTGGTTCAATATGCCGAATACAAATACATGAACACAGCTAAGTAAACACAAACATATAAAAATTAAAACAACAACAACAACAAAACCAGCCTACAGTACTAAAATTGCCACTATGCAGTTCATACTTCCTAACAGGTAAAAGTGCAGTTCATGTACCTCTACCCAATCATCAAACCTCATTGACAGAAAGTATGTAAAGCTTTATGAAAACACAGGTGGACATACCAGCAAGGCAGAAATAGAGAAAAGAAAAGAAGGCAGAAAGTAAAGATGCAAGGCAGAAACAAAGTGTGTGACAGAAAAGGAAATTTCAAGTACAGAATTTCCAGATGGCAAGAACATTATTTACACTGAAATTCCCCAGGCATCCCCATGGGAAGACAATAAGAAACATCAATAAAAAAAAAAAAAAAAATGTTAGGCCTACACAATCAAATCTTAATGGAGTTTGGAGTTTGGGATTGCTCAAGAGGAATTTACCACACTCTCACAATTTCATACATGGTCCACCCAAATCTGCCATTGATTATTTGGCAGACTTCTGCTGCATGTTGTGCAAAACAGCATTACTGGCAAGATTTTCAAATGGGGGGGGGGGGTGTAATACCTACGAAACCATAAACTGTCACCACCAAAATGACGGACACCTTAAAATGGGCTAAGCTTTAACCCTTTGATTCCTGCAGGATGCTAGTGGATCGGGTAAGGGAGTCAAAGGGTTGAGTTTTTGCTTTGCTAGCATGGTTGACAATACAGGATGCTGGTGGACATGATGGGGAGTCAAACAGTTTAATGTTGTGGGCTGGGATTGAACTCAAGATATATCACATCTTGAGACAGTTGAGTCCAATTGAAAAAACATCCAGCCTGCAGCATTTAAACATTATATTTATCTTTTATTGCCTACAGTGTCCAGCAGGGATGACAGCTTTTGGAATTCAGGAAGACTATCTTGACTTATCCATCTGATGACTGCCTGATCATATGTTACTCCTTGACCCTATCATTGCTTCTGGTTGTAACTACAGCGTACGCTGAAACTGAAAAATTGCATCTACAGTTTTTGATGACTTGCATCTCCAAGACTATAAATGCATGTATACATCAAACGAAATGGAAATGAACGCATATTTTCTTTGTAACATTTCTTTTTTTCCAATTACTGAGCCAGACTGTCACACCATCTTTTTGAAATGCCACGCTCCTTTTATTCACAGATTCTCTGTGTCTGGCTCTCTCATATAAAACACACACACACACACACACACACACACACACACACACACACACACACACACCACACACACATGCACACACACACACCATACACTCACAGAGAAAGGATGCAGAAAAAGAAAACTAAGCCAGAATATGCCCCATCCCTTTCATTCAAACACCTTTCAAAAATAAACAAAAACGATAAAAAACACACACACTGACACACTACGCAGCTCAGCTTGCCGTCCTCAAGGAAAAAAGAACTGCCAGGGGAGTTAAATCAATGCTGAATGAAACAGTACCGCTACTTTAGCAGTATGACAAGAACACACTGGCACTGTAAAATCACGACATAAGTACTAAAGTAGGCTACCTATTATGTCAACAGTGCAACCAAGAGATTAGTTTATTTAAATCTACCAACAGACTAATCTCATATGCTGAGGACATAACCAACATCAGTGGCCTAAATATTCAAGAAATTGTCCACAAAAGTCAAGACAGAGCAGCCTGGAGGGAGGCGGTGGTATCAAAGAATGCAGCGGCCAACACTGAACCTGATGACGCGGACAGGTGAGATAGGTGAGACTAACAGACTGTATTTCCAACTGATACCATATCCCAAGTTACCATACACTTCGAATAAAAAATAATTCACCTGTAAATGACAGTACATTATTTAAACATTTACTGGGTAACCCATGTATATGTTTTTCATGCCCTGTCCAAAGCAAGCGTTCTTCAACCAATTTCAAACGATGAACTATGAGCAACCAGTGAAATCACAACCAGACATACAACAAGTCATTCAATCTGATTAAGAATTTAGTCTCATGATAAGGCCAACAATTTATCAAGAAAGAAACTAAAGATGACCCTGGTGAGTACCTCTGTTTAACAAGAGTGGCAGAAACCTGATTTAAAATGGTTACTGTGTTCCAATACCATTAAAACTCAACCAAAACTTGAGCAGTCATGACAAAGCTCTCACAGGCAAAATACACAGTCAATAACAAAGAATGTGATGAAAACGTCAGCAAACAGAGATGCTTTTCATAACAGTAACAGTGTATGAATTACCAAAAAAACAAAACAAAAAAAAGAATGGTACTGCTCACCTCACCAAGTTGAGGATAATGCATACATACAAGTTCTAATACAGTACAACTCGCTATGGTATGCAGTCCTACTGAATAAGTTGATGTACACTTTCACATACAGCTCACTAAACTGACATGAAATGAATGAGTGACCGATTTGTGGCTTGGCTTGAATCACTATCTTGTCCAACCAGCTGTAAACAGGTATCTGGGACAGCAACAAAGAAGAGGAAATTAAGACTGCTCTCACAATGCTGACCCTGACAGAAGGTGATGTATCTAACACCTTGTTCCCTGATGACTGCTGGGGTATATGGACATCAGTCGCCTCTCACTTGTCTACCATAGCCCAATACTTGATGTAGACTCTGACATACTGAACCACTCATCAAGTTATTGCAGACTTTGGTGACTATTAAAAACTTTTCAGGTTAATATTATTTAAATCTAGCAAACTTGCATGTGACACATACTTTGCCATACAGTGCAACTCAGTATTGTTTTTGCACCTATCTAATATCTCCTCCTCACTAGTCACTCTGCAGTACTCAATACTGTTTTCATCAAACATCTCATCAAAAGTTGCTACCTGTTTTAGAATCAACTCACCAGGTTGATGTAGACTTTGGGATGGCCCAAGGCTCCACCACTGTCACTGAACACATGGTTATTGTTTACCACCACAATGGGATCTTCAGCAATAAGGTCAATTGCAAACTGAGAGTTCACCTGAAACAAACCATGGGCAGTGTTATCTTAGGTAACTGCAGCAAATACTAGACAGACAGATCCATGAGAAAGTAACTGTTTGCCTGTATGCATACCATATTGTATAGATGGATGGCAAACTATGTGTATATTCAGCTTAGAAGTCACTTAAAGCAGACAATATGTGTATCTATATGTAAACACTGAGAGCACAATGAATTATCTAAAATGTAAATGCGTGTAAAAGTTGAAATCTATGTTAAGCATGCTGCAGCAGAACAAAGACAGCCATAAAAAGTGAGATGATGAGTAAATTTGCTGAAGCTACCATACCTTACCTATTTCAACATGTACATACAATTACTTCATAGCCTTTTCATGCAAGCTGTTTGACTCTTTATATAGAGCTATACACTCACAATCTCATGTCTCAAATGCAATCCCAGTCTGCAACATTTAAGTTGGCTTCTTCGCTGCCCATCTTAATGCTAAAAAAATTGCTTGCTAGTACATAAGGTTCTTGAGCAGAATCAAGGAGTCTGACACATAACTGCCAACAGATTTGTGTAGAGTGCATATGGAACTGTCTGAGTTCGATGAATCCCTCTTGAACAAAATCCAAACAAACCCAATACCCATTCACATTATTTTGCATAAGTTTTCAATTTTCAAATAATTTGTGATTCTGAAATGTTCTTGTATCACATTAAATTATACCACACAAATTTTAAATATCTTGACCTACGTTCAACATGCCAAGCATGGCCCATTTTCAATCACAGAGTGTTTATTTGAATATTCAAGAGTTCCTGTTCATACAACACAGTAACACACATCCTATTCATGAAAACAGCTTTATAAAATTATTTATTCAATAATTAAGGCAGAAGTCTGATCCCATAATCACAACTGTCACAATTGTTACACATTTGAAAACGCTGAACATTTTTTGTAGTCTTCCTTGCCACAGATTGTGTCCAGGTGGCACATGCAAAGTCTATGCCATCTGCATTGTCTCGTCCACGGGGAAGCACTGCTGGCCTTATGACCCCTCATCAACTGATCCCAATCATATGATGCCTGCTTCTTTTTGTTATCTTGTACCACAACTCCCTCTGACTATTTGCAATTGGACAATCTGCTAAACATATACACTGGAAAAGATCATGCCTCCTTCCAAATAAGAGTCTTTGTGATTTTTTCCGTTTTTGATTCCAACACCATCTGGATCTCCTGTTCCAGCTCTTTCCACATTTGTACCCATCCCTCAAAGTCCAGTGTTGCCATCTTGCTTTGTGTTTTCTGGAAAGTTTACAGTGTGTTTGTTCAATGCGTAACCTGTCTGCCCAGATGTAAAAATGATAAGTGGACAAATTGTATTGCACTCATTTATCTTTGTGACCACCTCCAAAAATACATTCCTGCCTGACATCTTCATTCTGCTTCTGATAGTGATACTACTTGTTTGCAAATTCCTCGACACAGCCTCTTTTGTATTGTGTCTGGTCTATACAATTGGAACGAGCTTCCCCGTCTCTTCGACAGTCACATTCTGTCTTCCTTCAAGTCTAACTTGAAGACATACTTTTCTTGTACAGCATGATTTCCCCCTCCATGTGCCTACCCTTTTGTCCTACTCCCGTTTGTCCTCCCCTTCCCCCTTTGTATACATGTGTTTTATACCCTTGAGTTTTTGTCGTTGCAGTGGGTGAATGATGTGAGTGTGTGATTTGATTTGATTTGCATATATTTGGCACCATGTAAATGTCATTATTATTATTATCATTATTATTATTATTATATCATTGTTATTATTATTATTATCATTAGTACAATAGTAGTAGTAGTAGTAGTAGTATATTGATATTATCATTATTGGATTAAATAAGCTTCATTTTCACCTTCCCTAAGTCGTTTTGATGAAGAGTCAGTCAGACACAGTTATACCCATAGCAGATCAAAAAGTCTGAAAAATTCAAATTATTAACTATTATATAATTCATAATTGCAGTAGATAAATTCATGACTTGTTTGTCTGATGAACTAGTAACTTTTGTTATTACGTTATTACTTCTTTTGCTCACCTAGAACTGTAGAAGCTTTTCATTTATGGTCAATGAGGCATTCGGGTGAGTGAATTTTAATTTCGTCCTTTCAGTTTTCCCCATGATCAGATTATTATTTGGTTGGTAATGGCATGCCCCGGGATCCAAGCGCATCACTGATACCATAACTTACCAGTTTGTCCTTGTCCATGAATCGGATACGTCTGTAATCTTTCTGATCCCACACCTGAAACATTGAGAATAAACAATCACAAATTCACAAATCAATCATTCTCAATAATTAACACAATCATTATCCCTCCATTCCCTTTGTCTTTTACCACAGCTCTACATATCCTTAACTCTAAATTTTAACTTAATAAAGGAAAATTGTAAGTGTGACCTTGTTGATGGGGAGAAACATTTCAAAGTAGCTAGACTGGTTCAGTGGCAGAACAATGTGGGGATAGGTTAAAAAAATTATTAAAAAAAAAAAATGCAAGAAAAAAAAAGCAAAGGCTGTCCCATAATGCTGGGGCTGTAAGTGAGTGAGGTGATATAGACATCAAGTTTTCTCAAGGCAGGCTCAGAGATTATGAGGGCATGGCCAACTTCCTATCCCATATTGTTTTACCTTACCATTCACAGCTGGAATGGCTGGAGACTGCTAACTGCAAAACACAAAGTTCTGCAGGAACCACATCTACACCTGTGCAAATTTATACAATACAATGGATAGCAAGTGCTCTACATCTGTGCTAATAAGGCCTTGAGGTAGGATGCACTGACATAATATCCAGTGTTAAAAAAATTATATATTGTAAAGCATAAAACTAGTAGATAAAACCTGGTGTAAAGTGTTACCTCCAGACCACACCTATGTGTAAGCTTTATGAACAGGCTTGACTGCCACTGTTATCATAATTACAGCTTCTTCCATAACATGGATGGTTTCTCTATGGCACTAGACTAGTTGTAGTACTGAAATCATGTGAGCACTAAAGCTAAAAATGCATTATCACACATCATGAATATCTTTTAACTATTCATATGTGCATGTGAGAGTGGGTGCACATGTATTGAAATTTGAATACAAAGTGTGTACATATTGTGTGTGTGAGTGTGTGTGTGTCACTGTGTGTGTGTGTGTGTGTGTGTGTGTGTGTGTGTGTGTGTGTGTGTGTGTGTGTGTGTGTGTGTGTGTGTGTGTGAGCAGAGAGAGGGAGTGAGAAGAGAAAGAGACAAGAAGACAGAGACTGAGAGAGAGACAGACAGACAGGCAGGCAGAGACAGAAACAGACCAGACGGGGAGATGGAAAGAGACAAAGAGAGACAGACAGACAGACGACAGAGACGAGAGAGAGAGAGAGAGAGAGAGAGAAGAGAGAGAGAGAGAGAGAGAGAGAGAGAGAGAGAGAGAGAGAGAGAGAGAGAGGAACGAATCAATATAACCTTCGCTCGCCAAAAAAGAACACCAAGCACTAATCTGAACGACTGCTGCAAAATATACCTGTCCGGTATGTGTAGCAGTTCCAACACTCGACCCCTCTGCAGCCCTTACAGCGCTGGTGGAAACGGAACGCAGCATACATCGAGCGACCGACGAAAGGGCAAGTACCCGATGGTTGACAAGAGACGCCATCTTGCTGACCTTCACTTGTACTGTCAAGAGAGATAACGCTCTTAGTTCGTCATTGCGTAGAACCTCCGAGAGTTGTCGGACCATTAGATTTAGTCCCCCATATATAGTATTATAATAACTTGACTGTCTTGCAAAGACATTATAATTAGAACTTTTTGAAAAAATATTCATCTGCAATTCAGCTCGACATGAATAAATAGAGAAATAAACAAATACTTGATCGAAAGTACTTCCCTTCTATTGAAGAAAAATCAACAACAAACATCAAGAGTGTAGCTGTACCCACAAAAAAGCAAATAAATAGACAAATAAATAAATACATAGATAAAATAAATAGATAAACAAACAAACAGCTAACTAACTAACTAACTAACTAACTAAAATAACTAACTAACTAACTAACTAACTAACTAACTAACTAACTAACTAACTAAACATAACTAACTAACTAACTAAATTTTGCATATAAAACCTGCTGGATGAAAACATAAATAGTGTATTCTTTCTGATTCGCGAATCAAAGTATGGAATAGTTCTAATTACAGTTTTATACGAAAACTACATAATATTATTGTAATTTTTCACAGTGGAATAATTTTTGAGTTTGTTGTTTCAGAGGAATCCATTGCACAGGACAAGCCCATATGTACCCAAATTATTAACGGTCACCTGGCAGATCCTGAGCTTGTGTAAAACCCTATACTCTGGCAAGTCTTGAAATGAGGAGGGTAAGAGAAGAGACCTCTGAAACAGAATAGAATGAACGAATAAATAAACGAAGAAATGAAAAGGAATAAATAAACAGATAAACCAAAATGATAAATAACTAACTAAACAAACAAATGAATAAATAACTAAACAAACAAACAAACAAATAAATAAATGAATAAATAAATAAATGAATAAATAGATAGATAAATAAATAAAATAAATAAATAAATAAATAAATAAATAAATAAATAAATAACAAAAGCAACTGACACAACCATATCATGAAGACAGAAGTGCTTTTCAAACAGCAAATGATTCTGTTTTGGACGTAAACTCTACCGGTTAGATATGGATTTGTTTTAAACCTGTCAGTTTTTAACAGCGACGTACAGAATGATAATGCATTAATTTCATTAATAATGGCTCCATCTTTTTTTTTTTTATCAGACAGTGAATGTGCTCAGTTCAGTGAGAACAGCTGAGTATGGAACAGCTTCAGCTCTGGCTCAACGAGTCAGTTATTGAGTGGTCATCTTTTGGTACAGCTGCCACACATGATTGAAGGCTGATGCTGTGTTGGGGCTGGGTGGTTACTGTTACAGCTTTTCTTCTCCCTCTTTTGTCCGACCATAGGCGAGTTTGTTTCTCTTTTGCAGGGGCGACTACACGCACAGCCGCCAGTGTCGTGAATTGTAGCCAACTCTTCCCAAGTGTCCATGTAATACCAGTGGACTTCATGTCATGTTTGTAGACGTCCCTGTATCATAGAGGTGGGCATCATGTGGGCCAGAATCCCTTTGCGAGCTTTCTGTAAAGATGTCTTTAGGAATGCGGCCACTGCGGCCATCATACAATTGGAACGATCTTTCCCACGTCTATTTGACTGTCAAGAACTCCAGTCTTCCTTCAAGTCTAGCTTCAAGACATACTTTCCTTGTCCAGCAGTGATTCCCTTCACCTCACCCCCCCCTCCCCCTCCCCTTCGTCTCACACGCTCACTATTTTGCCTCGCTCCCCTCCTGATCTCTCCCTCCTAGTTTGTGTGTGCTGCGTGCCTTGAAGTACTGGTCGTTGTTGGGTGATTGTTGGTGGGTGAATGATGAGAGTGCGTGCTGTGGTCTGATTCTTGTATCAAGATTTGGCGCTCTACAAATCTCATTATTATCATTGTTATTGCTAAGGCCAAAACAGCATTCAAGAAGATGACAAGCATTCTTACCAACAAATGCTTATCAATTAACATCAGGAAGAGAGTTCTTAAATGTTATATAGAACCAGTACTGTTGTGCGGATGTGAGGCGTAGACAGTCAACAAACAAAGCCAGAAATAGGTTGAGGCAGCTGAGATGTGGTTTCTAAGAAGAATGTTGAGAGTCCCATGGACAGCAAAAAAAAACAAAAAAATAAATAAATAAATAAAAAACAAAAAACGAGACAGTCTTGATAGAGGCAGACACAAGCAGATCATTCATAAGGAAGATTAGGAAAAAACAGGCAACATGTATAGGCCATTTTATGAGGAAGGGGGATTTGGAGCACCTGGTCACAACAGGAAAGGTGGAGGGAAAGAGAGCACCAGGTAGGCCCAGGGAGAAAATGCTGGACGGACTTGCAGAGTGGCTGCAGACGAGGAGGGTGGAGGAGATGCTTGGGGCAACAAGAGATAGAGACAGATGGAAGTCCATGATCGCCAACGCCATGCAGCATGGCACCTGATGATGATTATTATTGTTACTAAGGCCGTCGGAGGCAACATGTAGTGCTTGTTGTACCCTACGCCATTCTGGCTGGACTTGTAACTACTGCCTCCAATGCTGATTTTACTGCTTTGCAGCAGCACCAGAGTCACTGAACTCTCCAGGACGTAGACCTGGGCGGTGAACATGAAGACAGCGTAACCAGACATCCTCCTGTCAGCCTCGCTGACACGGTCCAAAGGAAAAGTACGTAGCTGTACGTTTGGCATCAGCTTACCTGCAGGAACTGCCATAATCAGTGGCGTGACAATCATACCATCCAACACCTGAGGGTCTTCCCTCCAGATTTGTGTAGATTGTCCGACCTCTTTTGCTTTTACAGACTTAGGAATTTAATATCATCTGTCTGGTCCGCTCTTTATATGCCCAGTCCTCATATTTGTCACTATACGATTTACGATTTGTAACGCGAGAAAGGGTTTGGGGGGAGCGGGGGTGAGAAAAAAACGACCTTATCAAGCTATTTACCTTCCACATAAAGCACCCCCGAAGAATCATATCTTCTGGCTCAGCACGATCTACAACCAACAATCACTTGCTCAACGCGATCAAAAGAGTATTGACACTATCATCATTCAAAGACGATGAGATGGGTGGGCATATCATCCGAAGATAGCATAGTACCATCATACAGACCACCTTCACTGGACACCAGAAAAAAGACGTACGACTGGAAGACTAAAGAACATTTGGCAATGAACAATAGAAGGGGACCCTAAAGCACTGATTAAGAACATAGAGAAATGGAAAAAGAAGCGTGCATATGTATATACATTCGAGAAATATCTGAACACTGAACATAAATAAATAAATAAATAAATAGATAAGTCAATAGATAAATAGATAAATAAATAGATAGATAAATAAATAAATAAATAAATAAATAAATAAATGAATAGATAGATAAATAAATAAATAAATAAATAAATAAATACATCGGATAAACGAACACTTATTCAGACATCACCTTCAACCCACAAAGTGTCCATCACCCCTCTGTCCTAGCCACTCATACACAAAACACCTTTTAAAAAAAAGTGATTGTTGATTGTTTATGAGTGTGTCAGACCTGCACTTGTTTTTATGATTATCTCTGAACTGCACTTGACGTTGACGCAGAATTACGCTACGTACCAAAGGAAACAACTGCAGCTTTCAAGTAACAGTTTTGGTATGTTAAACGTTGCCTCCCTTGTCTAATATTATCTATCTGTCGATCTGTATCTGTCTGTCCGTCTGTCTGTCTGTCTGTCTGTCTGTCTCTTTCTGTACACACACACACACCACACACACACACACACACACACACACACACACACACACACACACACAACACAACACACACAACACACACACACACACACACACACACAACACACACACACACATACATACATACATACATACAACACACACACACACACACACACACACACACACACACACATACATATATATATATATATATATATATTTATATATATATGAGTGTGTGTGTGTGTCTGTCTGTGTGTCTCTGTGTGTCTGTGTGTTATGGATAGAAAGGAAAGAAAGAAAGGCAGAAATTCAGTAGATAGATAAATAGATTAGATAGATAGATAGATGCATACATACATACATACATACATACATACATACATACATACATACATACATACATACATACATACATACATACATACATACATACATACATACATAACAGATACATAGATCTGCTTTCTTCCGATAAT
>CM060306.1:36802433-36807433 GCA_030674185.1 Monoplex corrugatus
TTCTTCTTCTTCTTCTTCTTCTTCTTCTTCTTCTTCTTCTTCTTCTTCTTCTTCTTCTTCTTCTTCTTCTTCTTCTTCTTCTTCTTCTTCTTCTTCTTCTTCTTCTTCTTCTTCTTCTTCTTCTTCTTCTTCTTCTTCTCTTCTTCTTCTTCTTCTTCTTCTTCTTCTTCTTCTTCTTCTTCTTCTTCTCTTCTTCTTCTTCTTCTTCTTCTTCTTCTCAGTGGTATTAACGTCCCAGCGTGATAACGATTAGGGACTGTCGTAAGGTTTCGGCCCTTAAATCTGCACACTTTTAAGGGGCCAGGCTGCATCCAGGTCATGACTCCTAGCTGCCCTTCTGTTGTCGCCAATATGTTTTTCCACCTTAGGTGGTCAAGCGTCTCAAGACCAAGTCACCCTTGATGTGGATTTTTTTCCTAAATCAATTAGCTATGGGGCACCTGCTGTACATACGGAAATCTGAAGCCTTATGAAGTTTACTTTTGTTTCTCCTTGACCAGCACAAACTGGAATTCTTTTCAGATGTTTTCTCTCATTATATTTAGGGCTCTTGTTCTGTTATTCCCAGAAATCGCTAGCTGATTCATGAGGTCACGGGCATATGTGCCTACCAATTCCCTTGCTCCATTCTCGATGGCGAGGGCTTTGGTTCGGAAGCTGGATTTCCTTCAAGTTGCTGGCTAGATTGGTATAATTTTCAGTCTTGTATATGTGGGCTTCCTTCTGTTTACTTTCATACGGCGCAATGAGTTTGATCAGAATCATTTGTTTTGATGAATGAGAGTGGATATCCGGTTTTAAGTAATTCTTGCTGATGATTTTTGGTGGTGTTTTTTTTTTTTTTCTACCTGGAAAATCTGTTGGCACAAGCTGTCATCCACTCCATTCGTAGACTCCGTCCATGCTCCGGATGTCACAGCTTTTTCAGGCCACAGTTTTCTACCTTCTGTAGTGTACATGGTTGTCGAAGCATCTGGTGCCGTTGGCTTTTACTTGACAGTAGTGATCGCTTGTGCAGTCTCTTTAAGTGTATTTTTCTTAGGTTATCGCTACTTTCCTTGAAATCAGGACATGTTCCACTGTTTGTTTAGCCTGGCAGAGCGGGCACGGAAGGTCATCTGACTTCCCCCGTTTTACCAGATTTGTATTCGAAGGCAGGAGGTTATAAACAGGTTTGAGGATGAAACTGACCTTGAGAAAGGCCACATGCCATATATCATTCCAGCGGAGACTTCTTTGGGGTGCATTTTCCTGTGTTATCCATTCCTCAATTTTTTTTTCATTGTTGTTGTTTAAAGCCCACCCGACTGATGTAGCACCATATAAAGGCTATAACTGTTTCAAAACACACAACACTTCAACTGGAAAAAAGAAAAGAAAATTAAGTACACATATCAATGTATTCGCGCACATAATCTAAAGACTTGCCCCTGGCGTTGACCACTCCCTCCAATTTATCGCACATGAGGACTTAGAAAAAACAAACCTGAATACAAATTTAAACATAAATAAGGACATTAAAACATATATAAAACGGGCATAAATCACCTAAAATTGCTTTCGCATATTTCATTTCCCTTGAGCCAAAAAAGCACTGAACACATGTACCCAATCATCAATCCTAAGAGACTTTATCGAACAAATACAGGTGAATGGACCAGCAAGGCAGAAAATGATAGGAAGAAATGACAGAAGCAAAGGAATAAGGCAGAAACAAAGAGAGTGACAGAAAAAGGAAATTTCTAGCACAGAATTTCCAGAAGGTGGGGATACAATTTATGCTGAAGGAGCCCCCGGCATCCCCACAGGGAGAATTGCCCCAGTTAGCCCAGTCCTTCTGAGTTCTACCGGTATCCTGTTATTTCTTAATCTCTTATATTACTTTGTCTCTCTCTTTGCTTTTCCCTGTGTCACTTCTTTCTAAATAACATTCCTTTAAGACCTAATGATTCTACGGAGATATTGTTAGCGTTATCTGGTCGACGTGGGAATGCTGGACTAAAACTTTTGTGTATTGACAAGTCTGTACAAGAGCTCCGACGGGAATGAATCTAAATGTACTGAACTGCATGTGTGTATAAGATAAAGTGACCACTCCATACATAGGATTGATTTGAAAGTCTTACGATATACAGAAATTGGTAGGGGGTTGAGGCTTGAGAGACGGGAGAAGAGGAGGAAGAGGAGGAATAGACGAACATAGAGGCTGGTGGAGGAGGGAGAGAGGAAGGGATGTATTAATGTATGTATGTATGTATGTATGTATGTATGTATGTATGTATGTATGTATGATGTGTGTATGTATGTATGCATGTGTGTATGTATGTATGTATGTACGTATGTATGTATGTATGTACGTATGTGTGCATATATATGTATATGTATGTATGTATGTGTAGTATGTATGTATGTATGTACGTAGTATGTATGTATGTATCTATGTATGTATGTGTGTATGTATGTATGTATTGTATGTATGTGTGTATGTATGATGTATGTATGTATGTATATGTATGTATGTATGTATGTATGTACATGTATGTATATAATATATATATGTGTGTATACATATATACATATGTGTATATAATGTGTGTGTGTGTGTGTGTGTAGTGTGTGCATACATCACACACACACACATATATATATATATATATATATATATATATATAGAGAGAGAGAGAGAGAGAGAGAGAGAGAGACACACACACAACAGACAGACAGATAGACACACAGACAGACAAACAGAGACAGACAGACAGAGAGAATCAGAATCAAAAGAAGAATTTATTCAGTATTCAATAAGGCCAAAGTCAATTTGAAGGGATATGACCACATCACAAACATCATGCAAACACAAAATACAATACATTGTCGTTTTAAGGTAGTGCATATTTTGAACATTGCAGAAATACAATGTGGGACACACAGTCATGTTTCAAGAATACATTAGGCGCACTTAGAGAAACTGACTTTTACATTTTTAGAGAAACTAGACAAAGTAAGCTCTCAGCTGTTAAGAGCTTTATAGACCAGGTTTCCAATTATACACTCCTTTTTTTTGAAGCCATGAGCATTACTGGTCTGAAATCATTTGGATCATGACAGTACTTTGACTGAAATGAACTGACGTCTCAAAGCTTCAATGGCTGGACACCATGGAATAAATTAATTTCATTTTCAGTGACGTTTTTACTCAGTGGACATTTTCCTGTCTCTTCACCATGTCTTATATACCTTAATCTAGCCACTGATAAACCAAACATACACCGTTTAAGTCTTGTGGACACATGTCTGATAAATCTGTTAAAGTCCAACAACAAATATGCTTCAGCCTCATGAGACTGTTCAAACTTTCTATATTGTGCAAAAACATCACAAATTTTGATATGAGAGAGAGAGAGAGAAAGAGAGAGAGAGAGAGGGGGGGGGAGAAAGAGAGACAGACCGACAGACAGAGACGGAGACAGAGAGATATTTGGAAATAGGCAGACAAACGAAAAGATGGACGGCTACCTTACCAGAACGAACAATATACATACTCACGAAAGAACAGTCAAAATAGACTGACAAATTATGTGTGTTCATAGGTGCCCATAAATGTGTAAATATATATATATATATATATATATATATATATATATATAAATATATGGTGTGTGTGTGTGTGTGTGTGTGTGTGTGTGTGTGTGTGTGTGTGTGCATGCGCGCGTGTGCGTGTCTGTGTAAGCGTGTGTATGTGCTCGTGCGTGTGGTTTTAAACATGCCTGTAAGTGTATTATTTCTCTGTCTGCCTATCTGCGTGTGAGTAAAATTTTAAATCTGGCAGCAAATACTTCTGTACCATTCCGAAGCAGGTATTTCCCACAGTTCAACGGCAGGCGCGGCTTGATAAGAAGTTACAAATACACAACTTAAGTTTCAATGGGCATGGCCCATTGACCCTTTAAATGTCTTGGGTCACAACGGCCTCACAATTTGAACATGTTTCAGCAAAAATCTCTGGTCGACCTATTGACCGAATTTAACCAGGGGTCCTTCCATTCGACTTGACAGGATGTTGAGATTGCTTGACAAAGCTTGATATGAATTATTTTCAAGATTAGTCTTAGCTGTTCTGCGAAAGACGATTGCTGGGGTATGACTGGTCCATCTTGAGCTTTTGGTCTCTCTTGGTTTTTTGTTTTGTTTTGTTTTATTTTGTTTGTTTGTTTGTTTGTTTGTTTTTTGTTTAGATTTTTTTTTAATAATGACAATGAAGAATGATTATCACCCTCTTCTCCTCCTCATTACTACATTGTTATTATCGTTGTTTGTGTTGTCATTTTATCATTGTTGTCTGTATCATTAGGTTTTTTTTGGTATCATTTACTTATATATCTATTCATTCATTTGTTTGTTTATTCATTTGTTATTATATGTTTGTGGCAGTTAGAGTAATTATCTTTACAATTCATTGTAAACAGATTTGCATCTCTTCATTGTGATAACTTGCATTACATTCCATAACTTACCAGATGAGATCTTCTCATCTTGCAAACCTGTCAACATTATAAGCAGGCTTAAGGCACCTGGATCTCTGTCACAGTGTATTTGAAGTTTAGTGCATGTGACATGTACGTATAAAAAGAAAATGACTTCGTGGTGGTCTCACAAGGACCTCTTCTGGCCATATATAAACGACGTAAACTTGCATGGATTGGTCACTTCATTCACCATGACACACTGCCTAAACCCGTCCATCAGGGCACTCAAAAAAAAACAAATATATATATACATGTATATAAAGAAAAAATTCGCCAAAACCGACAGAGGAAGAGATGGGTGGCAAACGTCAAAGACCGAACGAGCTTCAACATCTCTGACCCGAGCTGTGAGTTTTGTTGCTGCACAGCTCAAATCAATGATCCTTCTTTCTGCTGAGTCCCGTCAGTCTGCGGTTACCTATCAGATGACAATGGTGATGATAATAACGAAGACTACCACCACGCAACAAAGAC
>CM060306.1:36812433-36814933 GCA_030674185.1 Monoplex corrugatus
AAGAAGTCGAAGTTCTGTGGAATTCTATAAAGCAGTTTACCGTAAGAGAGGAATATGTAAGGTGCACATGCGTCTGGATAGCCATATTTTACAGGTTAGGTCATCTATCTAGATGTTTTAATATACAGCTAATCTACCATAGTATATTGTCTTCAAAATAATACGGCTCTCATAATCTAAGTTTACAACTAAAGACGGAACAGTCGAGAACACACCAAACGCCAAAATTACTTCACACACACACTTACACACACACTCATCTATCTCTGTATGTATCTATATATGTATCTATATCTATCTATCCATCTATCCATCCATCTATCTATCTATCTATCTATCTATCTATCTATCTATCTATCTATCTATCTGTCTATCTATCTATATATCTATCTATCTGTCTGTCTATCTATCTATCTATCTATTTATCTATGTATCTATCTATCTATCTATCTATCTATCTATCTATATATCTATTGTATCAAGTTCCATGTTCTCAACAAAGTGGATCCTTAAATTTATTCACTACATGAAGTGCTTAAGAAGATTTCTTTCAGCAGTACAAACCAGCCTCCTAAAGTGGAGGTCTGAAATAGCATCATCAAAGATAGAAAACATTTCAGCATTAAGAAATAACCTCCATTCCATTAGAAATGTATTCCAAACCACATGATTTTCAAAACATTAAACAACACTCTTGACAAAACTATAGTCCAAGGATTCACCAACAGATAATATCCAGTCATTTAAACAGGATACAAACAATGACATGATGAAATCAAGATCCAGAAAATAATGAATCCCATGACTGCCAAGAACAGTTCTGCAAACATCTACAGCTTTAAGAAACAGGGAGGACAAAACAAAAGAATCCTCATAACCAATTTTAAGGATTAATTAGCTAATATTCAAAATACTGTGGGTCTATTGTAATATCTATGGGAAATGGCAGCATTTGGCCATTATGCTCTCCAGTAATACACGACGATCGTAACAGCTGACGATGATACACCTCTAAAACTGTGAGGTGCAAAGTCTTCTATGGCAGCTGCTTGCAACACATCTTTTAATCTACGTAAAACAGTCTTTTGGCGAAGGTTTATGGGGGCGAGAGTGATGCAATGAGAATTAGTCTGTGTGTTCTGGATGTACAGGTACATGTACAGAGGCTGTTCTCTTGATGTGTTCCTCCAAGATAGGGCGGCAACACACAATTTCTCTTAGTAATTGTAAGGGGCTTTGACAATGTCCTGGTCAAGTGTGTTTTGTTTGATCTTTCAGTGCAGTATCATACCCCTTTCTGTGGCATTGTATGCAGTCTAATTTAAATAAGTGAATAGTCTGTGCCCTCAAATCTGGTGTAATCATCCAAAAGCACACATATTCTTTGTAATTTCTTTTACATGTAGAGACAGTTTTCCATCGTTTTCTTGTATCCTACAGTAAGTTACTAAGTTTTCTCTTTACCGTGTTTGCTCATAATGTGGTTGAGGTATTCTTAGCTCAGAAACCCCCTTCATGAATCTCACAGCCTTTGGGTGTTCCATTACTGATAATGTTCTCACTAGTCTGCACAGCTGCTGACAAAACACTCCAAGCTGGATTGATAGCAGTATGGCCAAGTCCTGGTTTATACACTTGTGTTAGGAATTGTAATACCACATTCAGAGATGTAGAAAAGAGATTTTTGTTTCTCTTAACACAGAAAAGGCCCCAGGGCTTGAGATGGATTGATTATTGTCTTTGTGTTGTTCCTCTCGCAAGTCAGGCCATGAATTCCCTGTGCTGCTGCTGCTTTCCTTATAATCGCACAGCCCAAAGATGATATTTCTTGTCCAGCGGATGTGGAGTCTTTTTGTGTTGTCAGTTGTAAGGTTTTTGCCTTGCCTTGGGGGTAGCTTCAAAGGTTGGTGAATCAGGAGGCAGAAAAACTTGGGGTACCACACAGCTGTTGGCCAGTCTGGGGTGATCTTTGGCTTGTTCCATCTCCAGCTTGCCAATTACTTGCTGTGTCATGCTGAAAGGAGGGGGAAACATTCATAAAACAGTTGTTCCAACTCATAGTGAAAGCATCCACCACATATGCCTGTGGGTTGGGTTTCCAAGTTACAAATGGCTTTATTTGACATATCAGCCTTGATGCATCTGGAATTGTGACTGACAAATGTTCTAAATCCAAACAGAAAACTGAATATCTGAGTATTCTAGTTGGTTCAAGGACTGATCACTTCAGATGCACAGCAAAGTCCATTGACTCAAACAGAGTGACTGTGTTTTCATTGTTTCGCTGGCACTTCTCAATGGAATCGCATTGCAAGAAAGAAGCATCGATGAAAGATACTGAAAGAAAACCTCGTTTCCTTCAATTGTTTAAGTACGTATACTGGTTTCATCATTTTTGTGAACTATTTGAGGAAGACGAGAAATCATTAGGAAGACTAGTGTACTAATAGAGCTGATCTCTCCAGACAAATAATTTTTTGTTATACTATTTTGCCAGCGG
>CM060306.1:36819933-36824933 GCA_030674185.1 Monoplex corrugatus
GTAATACGAACCGAGGTCTCTCGTGACTCAGGCAAGTGGTTTAACCACTGGGCCGAACATTCCATAGCTCAGTGATATTGGTTTTGATAATGCACAAAGTTGAGGATGTCTATACTCTTTTGTCTTAATTTGTGCCACGTACATTGACTTGTAGGAAAAGACGGCATATAGGCATCGATAATCGAATACATCATTATTTGAGTCTAGTAAATTCATATATTACATTTTTTACACACACACACACACACACACACACACACACACACACACACCACACACACACACACACACACACACACACACACAGAAGGAGGGAGGGAGGGAGACAGAAAACAGGCAGACAGACAGACAGATACACAGCCGGACAAACGTGCAGACAGACAGACGGACAGACAGACGGATAGATTTTAGATAGATAGACAGATAGATAGGTAGATAGATAGATAGATAGATAGATAGATAGATAAATAGATAGATCGATCGATAGTTAGATGGGCAGGTAAATAGATAGACATACATGTAATTACAGATACTTACACTGAAGCATGCACACACTCACACCGAGAGAGAAGGAGACAGACAGACAGACAGACAGACAGACAGACAGAGACACAGAGAGAAAGAGAGAGAGAGAGAGAGAAGAGAGAGAGAGAGAGAGAGAGAGAATTAAGTGGTTAATAAAAGAGAGACAGACTGACAGACAGATTAAGCAGTGAATAAAGAATAACAACATCTTAGAACTGGGACCAGGTGAACTTGTGTGCGGTACTGAGACCGACTAGAAGTCTTATCAGTAGGAGGTTTGTCAAGAAGTGGGTTGTAATTCAAATGATTGTTCATGCAATTTCAAGGAAATGTTTATAAAGCTTTTGTTTAAATTAAAGACAGACAGACAAACAAAGAGATAGACATTCACACGCACACAGCACAGGAAATCCAAGGAAAGACAGAAGCACAGTGTGAACTGCCATTAATCATGATCCACTAACAACGGAGAGCCTATGTTTAAACCCTACTTCCTTCCGGTCCAAAGAAGAGTTCCTTCTGTGTTTGTTCTAGTGGGAATGCATGGTATGCATATATACCGTGGGATTTTATATCTAGCTCTTTTGACTTCGCTGCACAAACGCACACATTCACACGCATGCGTGTGCGCACACTTACACACGCGCACACCCACCCACGGGCAGATAGATAGATAGATAGATAGATAGATAGATAGATAGATAGATAGATAGATAGATAGGTAGATTGATTGAGAGATAGATAGAAAGATAGATAGATAGATAGAAAGATAGATTGATGGATAGATGAAGAGAGACAGACAGACAGACAGACAGAAACCGAGACAGAGACAGAGAAAGACAGACAGACAGGCAGACAGAGACACAGACAGACAGACAGACAGAAAAGAGGGTGAGATACAGAGACAGAGAGAAATATAGATAGAGAGACAGAGAGAGACAGAGACAGAGACAGACAGAGACAGACGGACAGACTGACAGACACAGAGACAGAGACAGACAGAGAAAGAGAGAGAGGAGAGAGCGAGAAGAGAGAGAGAGAGACAGACACACAAGCAAACAGACAGACAGACAGAGAAGAGAGAGAGAGAGAGGGAGAGATAGGGGGAGAGAGAGGGAGAGAGAGAGAGAGAGAGAGAGAGAGAGAGAGAGAGAGAGAGAGAGAGAGAGAGAGAGAGAAGATTATATTTTTCTTGTGTAAATGTTTGAGATCCATAATCGTTTATTAACATAGGACATTCAGCTTTTTGCAATCAAATATTAACTGCCTATACCACACGGGCCAGAGGAGATTTATTTGTTCTCAAATGCGATAGAAAAAAAACAACCACTTCAATTCTGGATTCTCGTGTATTTCTGTTTGTCTATCAGAATTTGAGGTTTACCCCAGCAATCACTACTAGTATCGCCATCCGCTGTAGAAGCAGCAAAAAATGAATTAAAAAAACAAATAGAACAGAAATATTTTTTTTAAAATCTACAGGACCAACAACATGTTAGCCTAGTTCTTATATAATCATTAACAAGAAACGCCAAGAAGGTGCGGATGGGACCCAGGAGAGCAATGCCTTGCCATTCTCCGGACAATCACCTCTCAAGCTTCCAAGGCCACTTGATAGTCATTTTAACAAGCAAAGGGAGAAAGGGAGGGGGGGGTGTCGCTGTCCATGCGCCGCATGGCCCACTCGGACCCAGTCATCAGTTACCTTGTTTATAAACCGAACGGCAAGGTGTGGGAAGACGAGAAACCTAGGGACACAGTCACACAACGGGCACCAACCAGGTCCAGCCCGGCCTCCGAACCTAAAGAAAATAGAAGACCCCTCTCTCGTCCCACTGTGGTTCTCATCTCTCCCTCAGGCAGCCCGTCCTCCCACCAGCTCGCACAGCCGCCAGTCCCTCTCTCACCACTGTAGTCTCAACAGCCAGAACCTCCCAGGCATTGCCCCATGTCAACCACAGGGGTTGTTTGAACGGCCGTGAAAGTGGCCAGGCATGATGCTCCAGACACAGCCCATTTTGCTGTTCAGCAA
This sequence comes from Monoplex corrugatus, assembly GCA_030674185.1. Taxonomy (NCBI): domain Eukaryota; kingdom Metazoa; phylum Mollusca; class Gastropoda; order Littorinimorpha; family Ranellidae; genus Monoplex; species Monoplex corrugatus. The sequence continues at coordinate 36,822,491 of CM060306.1, forward strand.
GTTCTGATATGTCCCGAAAGGGATCCCAAGTTTGCCATCTTTCCTAGCAGCCAGCAGGTCTTTCCCTGCGGTCATCGGGTCTGATTCCCTGAAGTCAGCGGTCAAGCCACAAGCCGAAGTTAACAAGAACTAAGTCGAAGGTGCAGATGAGGTCCGTCGCAGCAATGCCTCGTCACTCTCCATCAATATGTATGGTCACATGGTCATTTCCTTACTACAGATCATGCGGCTTTCTGTGATCATTCGTGTATGTGAATGTTTATGACGGTAATTAGGATATGTACGTATAGTTAGATTATGTTAGTATACATTCGTTTGTATACGTGCAAGTGTGTGTGTATGTGTGCTTACATGTGTGCGTGCGTGTGTATGTGTGCTTAGTGTGTGTATGTTTATGCACTTTGTGTGTGTATATGTCCGTGTGTGTATCTTGTGTGTGTGTGTGGAGAGAGAGAGAGAGAGAGAGAGAGAGAGCGTGTATATGTGTGTGTGAGTGTGTGTGTGTGTGTGTGTGTGTGTGTGTGTGTGTGTGGTGTGTGTGGTGTGTGTGTGCGTGCGTGTGTGAGTGTGTGTATGTGTGTGTGTGCGGGCGCGCGCAAGGTTGAGTGTGTGTGTGTATATTCAGTGCTTATGTATATAATGCACACAACGTCCTGTAAATGGTGCAATGACTCCGAATGCGTTTAGGGGAAATCACCAAACAAGAGTGATTAAAATAGTATTGTAATCATTATTGTTATCTAACAACAACACACATAATAATAATGATAGTAATAACAACAATAATAATATGATACTACTACTACTCCTACTACTGATAACAATAATAATAATAATAATAATAATAATAATAATAATAATAATAATAATAATAATAATGACGATGCTGTAGATGATGATGATGAAAATGATGATCATTATAATGATATTAAAAAATAATGATAATGATAACAATAACACTGGAAATAACAACAATAATCAAACACTACTACTACTACACTACTCACTACTACTACTACCACTGCTACTACTACTACCACTACTACTATAGTCGTAGTAGCAATACAGCAATACAGCAATGCATATAACATTGGTAATAATGACAACAACAACAACATAAACAGCAACAACAACAACAACAACAAAAACAACAACACAGTTTAGAACTTACATACAGCGCAATATTTTCTATATTGGTAATGATAATCACACGCGCACACACACACACACACACACACACACACACACACACACACACACACACACACACACACACACACATACACACAACACACATACAACACACACACCTATATATGTATATACAATTACGGAATGCTTTCCTTAGTTACCACACACACACGCACAGACGATGACAGACAGACAGACAGACAGACTGACTGACAGACAGACAGAGAGACAGAGAGACAGAGAGAGAGATAGACAGACAGACAAACAGACACCTGCACACACACACACACACACACACACACACACACACACACACACACACACACACATACACACACTAATATCACTTATAGTGAAAAGACGTTAAATCAAGCAACACACACACACATACACACACACACACACACACACACACACACACACACACACACACACACACACACACACACACACACATTCACTCACTCACTCACAGCACAAGAAATGAAAATCAAATTGAATGAAACGAATCAATACTTTCAAATAACATAGATAGGCCTACTTGCAAATGTACAGTTGTATTCTACTTACACCAAATCAAAAACAGAAACAAATAAACAAACAAAGGAACAAAAAGAGAAATTCTGCAAAACGTTTAAAATCTCAAGAAAAGATAGAAAAAATAAAAACAACGACAAAAGAAAACCAAATACAAAGAAATAACAACAGCAACAAAAAGCACTACTCACACAAATACATAAACAAAAAAAGTTAGTACCTTATTATTAATACTTCTATGATCAAATCACACACACACACACACACACACACAACACACACACACACACACACACACACACACACACACACACACACACACACACACACACACACACACACACATACACACACACAGACGAGCACCAGACAGATATCTAGAACAACCGTAACGTTTTTGACAGTCTTGATTCACAATACCGTGAAATAGCAACGTTACTGGACAACAGAGGCAATCAGCCTTCCCTAAGCCCCTACTGGACCACCACGAAGCAAATACGAGTAGAGTAGCCAAGCTACGTGCTGCTTTAACCATCTTAACGACTGTATGGGACAGAAGAAAATACCAAATGACTGGACAAAAGGCGCTTGCGTGAAGAATCCCATGAAACACGCCCTGAGTAACTGCAGTCACTGGCATGGACTAACTGCTTTGTCAGGTCCATGTAAAAACTATTACTGAAATATTCTAAAATGAAGCAGACAAACAACAAAA
>CM060306.1:36844933-36849933 GCA_030674185.1 Monoplex corrugatus
AGTGGAACTTGACAGGGCTGGGAAAGAATGCTGGGCTTCAAAAATAAAGGAAATTTTGTGTGAAACGGGATTTAATATCGTGTGGCTGCAACAAGGTGTTGGTGATGTAAAAGCCTTTTTGCGTGTATTTAAACAGAGACTTGTAGACTTATATATTCAAGAATGGTCTGGGTCACTCAGAGACAGAGATAGGTATGAAAGCTACAGATCATTTAAGACCATCTTTGAAAAAGAGAAGTACATTGACTCTATTGATATATACTGTTTCAGAGTTGCCCTTTCACAAATAAGGTTGAACGTTTTACCACTAAACAATAATATAAATAGATACAGTGAATCTGATCAAGAAAAGGTGTGTCCATTTTGCAGGACAGAATCTGAAAACGAAGAACACTTATTATTTAGATGTTCCACTTACGCTGATCTCAGGGCGAAATTTTTAAAGGATTTAGTCAGCATGCCTATGTGCATACTGCTCCAATCAACAAATAGCCACCGAAGTCACAGCGTATCCAGATACGTTTTCCACGCCATGAATAGGAGAAAAAAATTGTTAAAAGGAGAAGAAAAGTAAATAGTTATGTAGATACTAGCACTAGAATTTCAGACAATACTTAATTTCAATTGTAAAGAAAAAAAAATGTTTATTTGAATATGAAAGGGGTGCTCATATAGAGACACATGTGCATATGTGCCTGTGTATTCACATTGACGTTGGTGTACTTATGTGCATATATAGGTGATAGTATCTACATTATGTATATGTGTGGATACATATGTATATATCTATGTGTGTATATATGTATGAGTGATTATGTATGTGTGCGTGTATATAGATGTGTATGTGTGTATGTGCGTTTATACATAACCTTCAATTCAGTCTATGGCCTGAACCATTGCCGACCGCCGAAGATTGAGTTATTTCTGAACTAAAAGATGCACGAAGTGCTAAATATGCGTTGAATGATCATTTGGTATTGTCTCAATGTCAATTGTTTTGGTAAATGAGTGACTGATCTGCGATTAGTCTGATTAATTGATTGGCATTATGAATGTCTGTTTTTGCCAATTAACCGACTGTTTTGGGGTCGAATTGCTCTTATGTCATATATTTCTTGGTTCACTTCATTGTACATTAATTCCATTGATTGGTTTAGATTCACTGGTGAATAAATTGATAAACTGAACGCATGATTAGCTGACAACGGAATGATTATATAATTTGTTAATTGATGGCGATGGGTGGCTCACCGACTGATCGATTTATAGATTGATGGTTTTAGCTATTGATCGATCAGTGATTGAATTATGGAATGTATGGATGATTGATTCGCGTTATTTGAAGTAACGATTGCAAATTGATACATTGAACTCAGTTAAATTCTAGGTTATCTGGTCGATTAAGTCACTGGATGACTGATTAACTGGTTAAATGATTGATCGATTGATTGATTGAGTGAGGGAGTGATTGCGTGAAGTGATTGTTACTGAAGTGATATCGATTGTACAGTTGGATGATGCATCTGACCCAGTCAATTGAAAGCTGATTTGTCAGTTGATTCACGGGCTGAATGGCGGATTATTTGATTGATCAACTGGTAAATCAGTTGATTGATTGGTTAATTGATTGGTTGACTGATTGATTGATTGGTTGGTTGGTTGATCGATTGATGGATAGAGTGTTTATATCAAGTGGCTGTGGTTGAATGTATTGATCAACTGTATGACCACTGAAGGGTACAAGAAACGTCAGATCTGTGCACTAATTGAATGGTTTGTTTGTCTGATAGCCAGTTATTGTAAAATTGACAGTTGGATGAATGATATAGATGCGGTTAATGACAAATATTCTTAGCTGTCCAGTTAAGGAATATGGACTAGAATACAAATGAAAGGACCACTGTAAATGCAAAGATAAATATATCCCAGCTTATGTGACGGTAAACGATAGAAGGTTACAATGTGACAGAGTTCACTGCAGTTTGATAGTATAACTTGTATGAATGTATAAGAAAACCTGATCTCCTCCCCTCCCCTTTCCCATGCATGTATTGTGGCCTAAGGCCGATGTACAATAAACATTTTCTGAGTTCTGAGTTCTGAGTTCTCTCTCTCTTTCTCTCTCTCTCTCTCTCTCTCTCTCTCTCTCTCTCTCTCTCTCTCTCTCTTCTCTCTCTCAAAATATTCAATATAAGACGTATTCATCTGAATACATCCATAAGACTGTTAATAAATCGACATTTCTGAAAGATAAAAGTCTCCAGCTTCAATGTTTTTGAGCGAGTCAGAACAGCTCATTCCATATCTTGCATACTCTGTGCAAGAAGACGCAATTTTCTGTGCTGTAATGTAGTGCAGATATAGGAATTTATCATCAAATCATCAGTTACATAAAGGACCGTGAGAGAGAGGGTGGAGTGGAGGAAGAAAGAGAGAGAGAGAGGGGGGGGTGAGAGAGAGAGACAGACAGACAGACAGATAGATAGATAGATAGACAGAGAGATAGATAGATAGACAGACAGACAGACAGACAGATATATATATACATGTTATATATATATGAATGATTAGATAGATAGATAGATAATAGATAGATAGATAGATAGATAGAGAGACAGAGAGACAGAAAGATACAGAAAGTAAGAGAGAGAAGACAGACAGACAGACAGACTGACAGACAGACAGAAGGAAGGAGAGGAAATTAAGACACATACTTAGCAGCCGATACGAAGGACACTTCGAACTGGAAATCAAACAAAATAAAAGCGATACGTACGCACGCATACAGCGCAAACACACACGCACACACACACAACCTGCACACACACACACACACACACACACACACACACACACACAACACACACACACACACACACACACACACAACACACACACACACACATACAACACACACACACACACACACACACACACACACACACACACACACACACACACACACACACACACACACACACACACACACACACACACACACACCACACACACACACACAACACACACAACACACACACACACACACACACACATACACACTCACTCACACACACACACCCACACACTCACACACACACACACACACACACACACACACACAAACACACCGGTCGATCTAAATCAACCCCTACCCCCTCCTAACGCTTTTTACAGAGATGGAAAAGATCCGAATAACAGAACATTATCTCCCAGTTTTTCTTCTTCATCCCTGGGTATACGTGATAATAACGACAACAAAGATAACACCCATTTACACTAAGGCAATACCGTACAAAATACTCACTGATACTTAGATCAGCAAACCTATTAGCTCAGACAACTATAGGAGTACATTTCAGGTAAACCTTGGAATTCTGTGTAAAACCCGCTGAAACGGGATACGACTACACACAGGTCTGTGTAAAAGTGCTAAACGTAGTTGTCTCAATAAAACTCCTCAACTAAAGAAACTTCTCAACTAAAAAGTCCTTGAGTGCCTGCTGACAGCAGCGCAAACATTGTCTTTCACATTCAATGAAATGGTTAACTAAAGACTGTTGTATGTCTGTAATGACTGTCAACCTTGTACCCTCTCCATCCCTCCCTTCCCTCCATTCCCCCCCTCCCACCTCACAAGCCCCCCCCCCCCCCGCCCCTTCCGCTCAGAGAATCTTGTCAAAACTCCGGTAAGTTTGGTAAAGGGCGACAGCATGCCGCTGTATCGGTGTACTGCCGTCTCAATCCTTTGACTCCCTCACCCTATTCGCCAGCTTCCTGTAACGTAACCCTTTCATTCCCTCATCGTGTGGGAAGCTGGTGGATAGGACAAGGGAGTGAATGAGTTACGTTGGAGGACGCTTGGTGAATAGGGTGAGGGAGTGAAATGGTTACGTTACAGGAAGCTGGTGCATGGGGTGAGGGAGTAAAAGGGTTACGTTACAAGGTGGTGGTGGATAGGGTGAGAATTTTGACAGCGTTACGTTACAAAAGCTGGAGAATAGGGTGAGGAATTGGAAGGATTACGTTACATGAAACTGGTGAGGGAGTAAAATGATTACGTTACAGGAAACTGGTTGATGACGTGATGGAGTAAAAGGCTCACGTTACAGGAAACTGATGCATGGTTTGAGGGAGTGAAAAGTTACGTTACAGGAAACTGATGCTGGTGTCAGGGAGTAAAAGGCTACGTTACAGGAAACTGGTGATGGGTGAGGGAGTGAAAAGGTTACGTTACAGGAACTTGTGGATGAGTGTGAGGGAGTGAAAAGGTTACGTTACAGGAAACTGGTGGATGAGGTGAGGGAGTAAAAGGTTACGTTACAGGAAACTGTGGTGGGTGAGGGAGTAAAAGGCTTACGTTACAGGAAACTGTGATGGGATGAGGGAGTGAAAGGCTTACGTTACAGGAAGATGGTGGATGAGGTGAGGGAGTGAAAAGGTTACGTTACAGAAGTGTGATATGAGGAGTGAAAGGCTTACGTCAGAAGCTGGTGGATAGGGGAGGAGTGAAAAGGTTACGTTACAGGAAGCTGGTGGATAGGGTGAGGGAGTGAAAGGCTTACGTTACAGGAAGCTGGTGGATAGGGTGAGGGAGTGAAAGGCTTACGTTACAGGAAGCTGGTGGATAGGGTGAGGGAGTGAAAGGCTTACGTTACAGGAAGCTGGTGGATAGGGTGAGGGAGTGAAAAGGTTACGTTACAGGAAGTTGGTGGTAGGGTGAGGGAGTGAAAGGTTACGTTACAGGAAGCTGGTGGAAGGGTGAGGGAGTGAAAGGGCTTACGTTACAGGAAACTGGTGGATAGGGTGAGGGAGTGAAAGGGTTACGTTGCAGGAAGCTGGTGGATAGGGTGAGGGAGTGAAAGGTTACGTTACAGGAAGCTGGTGGAAGAGTGAGGGAGTGAAAGGCTTACGTTACAGGAAACTGGTGGAAGCTAGGGTGAAGGTACATTGCAGGAAGCTGTGATAGGTGAGGAGCAAAGGTTCATCATCATCATCATCAT
>CM060306.1:36854933-36857433 GCA_030674185.1 Monoplex corrugatus
CAACGCGGGAATCGAGATACATGTACATGTTCCTGTACTTTTCGCTCAGTCGGTCTGGGCTACGCCCGGTCCAGCCACGGCCTCCGCGAAGAAATGTATTTCGCGAAGGTCACGGTCAAAAGCCCGCGCGGTAGTCTATCTCTGTCCGCCCCTTGCTACAACGTTTAATTAAGTTGTTTCGGCCGTGTTTATTTTGGAAAATTTATGTTGACCTCAACAAACAGGGACAGAGAGACAGGCAACTATCTCGCTTGACCGCTCTGCTCTCATTGCCTTGAAGGTGAGACACGAAGCTCGCACAGGGCTGACTAAAAGTTGGTGTGTTGTTCAACTAAATTCAGTTCAAATTTGTGATAAACTTGTGTTGTAAGAAAAGCATCAGAAACAAGATGATAAGCGATCAAGTTATGCATGGATCTGAACATCGAAATGTTCAAGATTGCAAAACTTCCTACTGGAAATCTACATCAAAATGACTGCGAAATGTTCAAACAAATAGCTAGGCATCAGAAACACACAAAGATAAAATGAAACGCAAAATGAATACAAACAATCAAACAAACAAACAAACAAACAAACAAACAAACGATCAATCAAAAAACAAACAACAAACAAACAAATAAACAAAAAAAACAGCAAAATACCAACACAACAACAACAACAACAACAAAAAGAAACAGGCGCAATTTTTTCGCCAACTGGCATTTGTCAAGCGTACATAGAAAACATCAAAGAATGAATACACAACACAGCAGTAACATTTCCTTTCCACGTTTCGTTGAGTTAAGATGGGCAGTTAAGATTAAAGGGAGGTCGATCTATGGATATAAACGATAGGTTATTCTTTGAACACATGGCCTATGTCGATCTTAACATCGATTCATGCTTGGTTTTCTGCTAAGCAAAACATCAGGGAAGCTTTGTTGCTGTTTTCCCCCAACTCCTGCCCATACGTTTTGGTGTTTGTTCTTGGTTGACCTTTGTGTACGATTGAAAAAGGGCAACTGGCCAAACATTTGTGCCTGTCTTCTTTTGAATGTTAATTACACGTTCTCGTTCTGCTTTTGTGTGTGTGTGCGTGCATGCGTGCGTGCGTGTGTGTGTGTCTGTGTGTGTCTGTGTGTGTATGTGTGCGTATGTGTGTGTGTGTTTGTGTGTGTGTGTGTGTGTGTGTGTATGTGTGTGTGTGTGTGTGTATGTGTGTGTGTGTGTGTGTGTGTGTGTGTGTGTGTGTGTGTGTGTGTGTGTGTGTGTGTTTCTGGTCGCTAATGGAAACAAAACCAAAGAGACTTCAGAAAAAGTTCCCATCTCGGTCAATAAGACACAAACAGGAGCAAGCTATCTACACATAAATACAGTGCAGAGGATAGGATGCTTCGTACAGAGCAAGGACAGCCTCCTCTGCTTGGCGAAATGATTTCTACCATCTGGTGTCGGAAGCTAGGAGGTGACTGTCTGGCCAGTGGTTAGGCATTGTTCCTGTGGGTCTCATCAAGCACCTCAGGTGTTTTTTTGCTAATATACAGGGGGGTGCAAAAGTAGGTATACAGTAAGTATCACATCATTATTATTATGCTTAATTGATTAAAATTATTAGCACATTAAGTTAGTTGGCCTTGTTTTCGATATTTTCAGTGTCATTAATTATATTTTATCGTAACTAATAATATGCATGTACTTTTATCCTAACTTTTAACTTTTTGTATTGTTTGCAGGTAAAGCGGCAATTTAATTTAGATCTAATCGGCAATTTAATTTAACCATGTCTGGTAATTTGACAGACGAGGAGCGCAGATGGATTTTAAAACAGTACTGGAAGACAGATGGACTTCTTTTTGGGGGGATATGTAAAGGAAAGGGTTTTCGCACGCAAGCCGCGCACTGTTAATGACATGATTTAGTTCATCTTGAAGGCTTGTCAAGAAATTGATGAGGATAAAGATCTTTGTGCTAGAGTGTGCATGAGTGTCCGCTCTCGATTAGAGGAGTGTGTGAATACCGACGGCAAGCAGTTTGAGTATCTGAGGGATTAAGGCTGTGCTTGTTATTACATGTATATATGCAATATTCATTTGTTTGTATAATAAATGCAATGAGTATTGTACGTGTTTTCTTTTTTTCATAACTGTATACCTACTTTTGCACCCCCCTGTATATATATATATATATATATAAACAGGAGCAAACCGTACCATCTCCAAATAAATACAACTGTACTTACCAAGCAACAATATTTCACTTGTCAAAATGTTGTTTCGAAGTTTTTAGGCGTTAAACCGATAAAACAGGTGGGAATCGGTGTTGACGTCGACATAGGTCATGAGTTCAGGGAGTAGCCTGTCTATGTTACTGTTTATATCTATGGATCGACACTAACTTATCCCTGTTTGCCTCTGTCGTCTACTGTTCTTACCCCCATTCCCACTGTAAGGTACTTGTTCTTCGGTGGGTGCTTTATCATCATCAATGAATACTTCGTTTTTTCAAAGAAGGGACATTT
>CM060306.1:36874933-36884933 GCA_030674185.1 Monoplex corrugatus
ATGGACAGACAGAAGAACAAACGATAGCATTATAAAGGGAACTGAATGTTAATCGCCAAATTCTAACGGAAAGCTGAAATATGTAGGCCATGCGATCAGAAACACCAAAACAGATTCGATATCAACGGTCCTGCAGGGGAAAGTTGAGGCGAGGAGAAGAAAGGGACGACCACACACCTCCTACTTCAACAACATGTCTGATGTCTGCGGTCTGGGGATCCAGGAAATCTCCCACAGACGTCTCTATCGTGTGACCTGGAAAAGACATGTGATTTCGAGCGTGGTTCCTACCGCCGATCCTGACGAAGTAGAGAGGTGAAGTGAGCTATGACACTCCCTGTGGCACGTGCTTCTCGTCAACAGATAATCCGTTTTGTACAGCATGTGTAAAAACCTTGCACAATACTATCTAACGTGCAGGAAGCTGGTGGATAGGGTTAGCTCTGCTAACATGGTTCACAATGCAGGATGCTGGTGGACAGGGTGTGAGAATGAAAGGGTTAATGTTGTGGAGTGTGGCTGAAAGTTTTATATGAGATCTTGAATCCAAGGCACTGGGAATTCGATTGAGTGAGAAGAGTGGCAGAATGGTTCAGACGTTCGCCTGCCAATAACTAAACTCGAGGTTTCAGGGTTCGCTCCACGTAGAGGCCTCGACTTTTTTCCTCAGTTTGACCGGAAAATTAAACTGAACGTCTAGTCCTTCGGAAAGGAGCGAAAAACAAGTCGGACCCGTGAGCCATCTGGCTGCGCACGCTAAAGGTCCCACAGCAGTTGAAAATCGTGAAGAGCAGGGCATTGCCTTTGGGGGGGGGGGGGTTGATTTCCCAGCTCCCATCCCTTGAAGACCAATTATGTGAATATGAATATGAATATAGCGAGGAGATGGGATGGGCGCCGCCCTCATAACTGAGTGAACGGGAGAGTTGGTAGTGTGTTGAAAAGTCAGAATGAACACAGCGGGATCGATACTACCGAAGCTGCGTAGAATGATGAGTTAAAACAAACCAAGAAAAAAAAAGAACTTCAACATTAAGGAAGACAGAGAGAGATGGGGAGGGAGGGAAGGAGGGGGAGGGAGAGAAAGACAGACAAGTACAGAGACCGTCAGGCAGACAGACAGAAACAGAGACGAAAAAGATGAAACAGTCAGATTTTCAAAACAGAGACTTAGAAGACAGACAAACATGCACAGAGACAGACAAAAAGGCACACACAGACACAGGCAGACAGAGAGACAGAGGCAGAAAAACGAGAATGCACCAATGACTGAATACAACCTCCCCCCGCCCCCCATCTCCAATCCCCATGTTTCCAGCACGCACATCCTTCACCTCACACATACATTCACTCACACACGCACACACACACACACACACACACACACACACACACACACACACACACACACACACACACCACACGCACACACGCGCATGCACACACATACACGCATACGCACACACACATGCACACACACACACACACGCAAACATAGAACAAACATGTCACAACATCTAATTTTATCTTTATCAAACTGTTAAATCCAGTCGAGGAATTCTTGCCAGGCAACTGCTAGCAATCTGCACGTATTTAGACAGGTCTTCAAATATAATTAATTTACCAGTTTACTCTTTCCACATTCTTAACAAGATCTTACCTAGATACGTTGTCAGGTCCATGCCCAGCTTCAGGTGTATGTCATGGATTAGTAAAGGACATGGAGAGGAGCATTATCAATTCACTTCTTAAGCCAGAGACAGAGGAGGACGACTACCACTTCCTACCCAGAGAGCAGCAAGCGGTCTTAGTGAGGCTCTCCATGGGCCACAACTGGCTCAACGCGCACTCGAACCGCAGGCTCTGACTGACGCCATCATCAAACTGGACGTGCGATCAAAAGGACCAGACAGCTGTTTGAACATAAAATTATTCCAGCGATATCACCTCCATTAACCCTTTGACGTCCGCACCTTATCCATCCACCAACTGCAAAAGACTTAATCCTTTGATTCCCTCACCCTGTCCACCAGCTTCCTGCAAGGACAAAACGAAGAAGAGCCGGCGGAAGCAGAAATCCAGGGATGCAGAACTTCTTCCTGTGCAGTGCCCGCGGGAGTACATGTAATGTCCCTTTAGGGTTGATTTTTTACCCCACATGAAGAGCCATGCCGGTATGCCCATGCCAGGCATAAGACCTGTACACCTCTTCATCTTCCTGCAAGGAAGTTGGTGGATAGGATGAGAGAATCAAAGGGTTATTCTTTTGCTTTGCTATCACGTATTGGCAATGCAGGATGCTAGTGGACACGCACGCTATCCACTATCTGCGAAAACTTAACCCTGTGACTCCCTCACCCTTTCCACCAACTTCCTGCAGGAAGCTAGTGGAAAAGGTGAGGAAGTCAAAGGGTTACGTTTTTGCCTTGCTAGCATGGTTGACAATGCAGGATGGTGGCAGACTGGGTGCGGGAAGAAAGGGTTAAGGAGTAGACGGCAAAACACAAAACAAAGTGAATAGGCACTACTGGCCACATAAGTTGAACCCATGATACAAACAGGCTTGGCTTACAACTCGGTGACCTTGACCTGTGAAATGTGCAGTTTATTCAAGAGGTTATTTTTTGCATTTCCACAAAATTCATAAGTACTCCACCTAAATCTGCCGGCACTTGTCTGGCAGACTCCTTGAGCCCGCGCGAAACCTACACGCTGGCATGGCGAAGGAATGAGGAGGGCAGCAAGACCTGTGAAACACAGATTCATCAGAATGGTTTTCAGCATTAAAGCTGGGCAGCCAACAAGATAACTTTTATGTTGCAGGGTAGGACTGGACTCGAGATATGAGATTTTCCTTACGCAACATAATTATTCTAACATCTTTTCCATTCGATCGTTATCTACATGATCAGGCCTCATTTGACGATGAATATGGCCGTTTCATTTTCATTTCTTGCCGACCTATCGCCTAACTTAAATAAGACCTGATATTCATTCACTGTTAGATTTTTTAGCTTTCAGATTCCTTTGAATTTTTCTTCTCCATGTTCATTTTTGATAGCACAGAAACTGAGACATTTTTTTTTTTAAACAGTGTTATGATGATGACGACGATGAGGGTTGTCTTCATGCCGCTTTTGCGTTACCGTGAACATTATGGTCGGTTTAGACACACATGGGGATGGGGGTGGGGTACTTGCAGATTTCACTTCAACCACCAGGCTGGAACCCATGCAAAAGTGCTAAAAATCTTATACTAGAGTCCTAAACTACATTTTCCAGCCCTCACATCAGTATATGACGACGTGCTGACGTCAGTGAAGAAAAAATGTTTTCAGACGTGAACGACCCACTATTACAATACTTGTCAACATTTTAAAAGACTCGTGTTTAGACAGCACTGAAAGGTTTCATACATATCTTTATCAGCTTCTTACGTAGCTCGCCACGAGCTTTAAGAAAGAAAAAAAGAAGAAGACGTTTCAATCGGCATTAAAAGCAATTGATCTCTCCGTTTCTGTACTGGAACGGGCAGGACAGGACTTCAATAAGTTCCGGTAGAAGTGACTGGAGTTCATTATGACTCACTGCTCTGTCACGTAAAAGAGTGCCTGGTCTGTGTTTGCTTGCTGACGCACTGGGATGTGGTAAGCATTTGGATTAAATCAAAACACACAGTTACAAACATGCATGCGCTCTTACAAATTAGACCATCGCATGATTTTTTTGAAACACCTTTTTTTCCAGCCAACTGATGAAAGCGTGATATGACGATATGTAGGCGTGCGGGTAACTGTACTCGATGACTCTGACACAGGCAGGGATAATGCATGCATGCACACACAAATATGCGTACACACGCACACTCACAAACACAAACACAGGCACACACACATACACACACATACATACAACACACGCACACACACACACACGCCACACACACATACATACACACACATACATATACACACATAGTCACACAAACACACATACACACACACATGTACATAATAACACAAACACACACACATGTATGAATATTTATACAGATATACAGCAGAAAGTCAAAACCTCTCTCTCTCTCTCTCTCTCTCTCTCTCTCTCTCTCTCTCTCTCTCTCTCTCTCTCTCTCTCTCTCTCCTCCCTTAAACTTCCTGATTTCAATCGCTGCAGGGTCTGCCTATTTCACTTTCATTATGCTTGCATGCTTGTCATTTTCATGTTTCCATAAGCCCTGTTTTGATATATCGTTGCGAAGCCTGGACACTAAGAAAAGACGAAGAAAACAAAATCAACGCAGCAGAAATGTGGCTCTATAGACAACTTCTCAGAGTCAAATGGACAGACAGAAGAACAAACGTGTTAAAGGAACTGAATGCCAAGCGCCAACTGCTGACAGAAATCAACAAAACAAAGCTGAAATATATAAGCCATGGGATCAGAAACACCAAAAAAACAGATTCTATATCAACGGTCCAGCAGGGGAAAGTTGAGGCGAGGAGAAGAAATGGACAACCGCACACCTCCTACTTCAACAACATCGCAACGTCTGTGGCCTGAGGATCTAGGAGGTCGCCCACAGATGTCTCAATCGTGTGACCCGGAGAAGACTTGTGACGTCGAGCATGGCTCCTACCACCGATCCCGCCAAAGGAGAGAGGTGAGGTGAGGTTACAAGTCCACTGATACCGTTTACAAGATCTTCAAAGTATACTTCGTGCTCTGTCCGCTTGTACATAGGGACGAGGTTCAGGCACCAATAGGTCTGTACCACATGCTGAACTGGGAGTTCTAAAAAAAATCTCCATCCTTTACCCACCTGGCGGGAGGTATCCACAAAGACTCGAACTCTGACTTTCCGAGTGGAAGTCTCACGTCTAACCCACTGGACTACCCTGCCCGTCATTCCGCTGGCTATCAAACTTTAGCTAGTGACCATGTCACGCCAAACTATCTTTTTAGGTCAGTGTACATTTCACCCCACTTCTTTTTAGGTGTAAAACAGGGGATTATGGAAGGATCAGTCCTTACATTGCTTACTTGGCAATGAGCAGAAAAATTCCTATATCTCTGATGGACATTGGTGACCCTTCTCACAATCAAGGACGTACGTCGCACCCCAGTAAACGGAGATGTACAGACAGCCTCAGAAAAGTGGCTAGAGTCCATGTAGGGAAAAGTCAGATTTTAGGTTGAAGCTTGTTCTTAGGGCATTTTTATAGGTTTCAGAGGTAAATTTAGCTGTGAAATGCACATTTTAAAAGGGCTATAAAAACATCTATGGTGATACCTGTCGGCGATACTCGTAGAAATTACCCAATCATATTCATGTTCATTCATTCATATTCATTTCTTTTTCCCACAATGGATTCATCATGTGAAACTCGGGTTGCTCTTTCTGTTGAGAGCACGTCGCCACAGTTCAGCACCACTCAATTTTTTAAACTAAGCTTAAGACTTTAGAAAGGCAAGAAGACTAGTTGGCCTTCAAGGGGAGGACTTGGGAAATGAACCTACCCCTCCAATGTTTTTATTACAGGGGAGCCGTGCGAACGCCCTGCTCTTCACGATTTTCAACTGCCGTTGGATCTTCAGCTTGTGCAGCTAGAGTCACACAAGAGCGACTAGTTTTTCGTCCCCTTCCGAAGGACTAAACGTTCAGTTTGATTTTCTGGTCAAACCGAGGAGAAATGTCCAGACCTCAACGGAGAACAAACCCTGGAACTTTGGGTTTAATTATTACACTGTCGTTACTATTCAATCCCTCACAGAATCCTGACATATTCACACACGTCTTTTGAAGCTTATGAAATAATTTTCCAAACGTTGCGCACGATAATTCAAAATCACTGAATCGGAATCCACAAAGAACATTCATAGTGGTTAAAGAGGAAAACTTGACGGTGAATGTTCTCGAACTTTTTCATCCGTTTTCTCAAAACATGGTCATGTTATATTTTAACTGACCACAAATTCTACAGATTTGGTCCTGGAGACTTCATTTGTAATTATTAAAAAACAAGAAATCCTATCATGCAAAATAACAGGAAATGGCACAGCATTAAGACAAGATGACAAATTTAAACATCTGGGAACGGTCATCTCACTAAACGGTAGATGCACGTCAGAAATAGCCAGCAGAATCGGCCAAGCTAAAACAGCATTCAAGAAGATGAAAAGCTTTCTTATCAACAAACTCCTATCAGTTAACATTAAAAAAAGATTTCTTGAGTGTTGTATAGAACCAATACAGTTGTATGGTTGTGAGGCTTGGACAATCAACATACAAAGTCAGAACAAAATTGAGGCAACTGAAATGCGGTTACTTAGAAGAATTGAGAGTTCCATGGACAGCAAAGTTAAACAAACGAGACAGTCTTGAGGGAGGCAGACACAAGATCATTAATAAAGCACATTAGGAAAAGACAAGCAACATTTATAGAACCTTTGAAGAGGAAAGAGAAATTAAATCACCTGGTCACAACAGGGAAAGCTGGAGGGAAAGAGAGCACCAGGCAGACCCAGGGAGAAAATATTGGAGGTCGGGAAATGTACTTGCAGCGACACGGGATGGATTCATATAGAGGGCCATGATCGCCAACGCCTTGTGGCAGGGCACATGATGGTGATGGTGATGAGACTCCACTTACGATTCATTTATCAACTTTGCCAACTCACGAGGCTCAAGTGCAGGCTTGAAGCTTGTGTCATGATTGTTTGGGATTTTCTCCATCACGTAACCTCAGTGGTGTCGGTGCGTATGGCATTCATTTTGAGCGTGGATACGTTATCTTGAAGAACTGAAATGTATCAATGAAGAGGACATACAGTGCCATTTGTAATAATGCTAGTCACTTGATGTCTCCCCCAAATCGACCGAGGTCCCTCACTATAAAAATAAGTCGCAATTGTTATACTGAGATCATCTGTCTTTGTTTCTGTCTTTAACTCTGTCTCTGTCCTCTGTCTCTCTGTCTCTCTGTCTCTCTGTCTCTCTGTCTCTCTGTCTCTCTGTCTCCTGTCTCTTCTGTCTATCTGTCTGTCTCTCTCTCTCTCTCTCTGTCTTTCTCTTTCTGTCCGTCTGTCTTTCTGTCTGTCTGTCTGTCTGTCTGTCTGTCTGTCTGTCTGTCTTCTTCTTTATTTCTCTCTCTGTCTCTTTGTCTCTGTTTCTCTTTTTCCCCTCCCTACGTCCACCCTCTCTCTGTCTCTGTATGTTTGCATGTCTCTGTCTCTGTCTCTCTGTCTCTGTCTCCTTGTCTCTGTCTCTCTGTCTCTGTCTCTGTCTCCTTGTCTCTGTCTCTCTGTCTCTCTCTCTGTCTGTCTGTCTGTCTGTCTTTCTTTCTCTCTCTCTCTTCTCTCTCTCTCTCTCTCTCAAAACAAAACAAACAAGCATAACTATACCTTTGCTCAATATACAATATCTGTGTCTCTCTTTCTCCTTCCCCCCTCTTTCTCTACCTCTCTCTTTCTCTCTCTAATAACTTTCACCATATAGGCTGAAATTGCTTACGGCATCCACCAAAGAAGATAAAACATTAAACAGTTTTCTACTTCAAGAACAAAACAAAACAAGCGCAAATTTTCGGCCAAGTAGCCTTTGTCAAGCGCGAACGCACGGTCACAGACAGATCACAGACACCAAACAATGGATAATAAAAACGGGACTAAAAAACTTCCCTGCCGCCTCCCACCCCCCCCCCACCCCCACACACATTTTTTTCTTATCTTTATGATTATTACGTGAAAACACTGTATATTAACGCGATGCAGATTCTTTGTTCAACTTTTCATGGAAGGCCCTGGCCTTGATTGAATTATTTGAATCCGAATTTCTGTAAAACAAAACTCTTGCCCTCAAAGAGAGAAAGAGAGAGAGAGGAGAGAGAGAGAGAGAGAGAGAGAGAGATACAGATACAGAGACAGAGACAGAGAGAGAGCCTGAGAGAGAGAGTGTGTGTGTGAGAGAGAGAGTGAGTGAGAGAGAGACAGACAGACAGACAGACAGACAAACAGGCAGGCATAGAGAGAGAGAAACAGACAGATAGACAGGCATGAAAGAGACAGAAACAGAGACAGACAGACAGAGACAGAGACACACAGACAGACAAGAGAGAAAGACAAAAAACAGAGACAGAAATCCATATCTCAAAACTTTATTGTAACGGAAACAGAATCCGTATACAAGGATCGCATGTACATGTGTAATTTGATAATGGCACACACTGTTGAAAGCTAGAAATACACAGACTGAGAGGCTCCCTGACAGCACCATCCCACAAACCGGGCACAAATAATTAAATCTTGTTTTATGCAAAACCTGGTGGACTCTGAATTGAAATCTAAAATTCCATAAACCAGAGGAGGTTTTCCTCCGTCCATCCCCCCCCCACTACCTCCCTGTCCTCCCCCCCACCCTCCCCCATCGCTTTCCGCTCGCATCAATGACACCGTGATTGTCCCGCTCATTTCAGCTCCAACACCATACTAAATTTACGTTCCAGAAGGTGAGGATACTATTTATATTGAAAGAGCTCCGGCATCCCCAAGAGGGGGGGGGGGGGGGTTTGTAAAGCTGACTTGTTGGTGAAGAAGTTTTTTTTAAATTTATTTTCTTTTAGGATCATTGCACCCAGGAGGTTATATGTGTGCTCAAATTTTTATTTTTGTTTTGCCCCATTTTCTACGCCACCTTAATAGCCACAGCAACTGGCACAGTTTTCTCCAATGCGATGATGATGATGTCAATGAGGACGATAATCATGATGCTATGGAGTTCTATCTAGGATCAAGACTGCGTGACAAGGCTTACTATCATAATATATCCTGGCGTCAACCAGGCCCGAGAGATACAGACACTTGCTGTGTTGGTCAGAAGATTTGAGCAACACTCTCAAAGACGCATCCATGAAGTGGATGAGACTCGACTGTGTAGTCCCAGTCTTCCCAGCGATCTCGTAGCACGCCCAACTCTGGGTAGAAGCCGGTTAGAGCCGAAAAGTTCCACAAGGATTTTTGAAGGGACTGATGGGGATTCCAACCCACAACCTTCCAGTCGGTAGTCCGTTGCGTTAACCACTACACCACGGCGACTGGTTTGATGGTGAAGAAGTTTGTTTTCGTTTAGAGTACGAGAGATCTGTGTTCAGTTTCGCCTTATTAGGAGCATGCTGCCAGTAAAAACAACAAAACAAAACGAAATCAACAAAACAAAACAAAATGAAAACGTCCGTTCATCCACCATCTCCACGACAGCAGTCATAACATAAACCAGCCACAAAGAATGTGATCAGAGAGTTCGTTACCCAACACTCACAAGATAATAATCATGACAGAGCTTGTGATCTCACACCAAGGCGCTCATGTCACGTTATGAGGAAGTACTCCATGGCTGTGTGATACATTCCACCACACACCTAGTCAAGCGGATCTCAATTTTTGTTGTTGTTGTTATCTTCCATAATTACTGAATACATGTTCATTGATTTCTTCTTCTTCTACAGTACAGTATGGTATGGTATGGTATGGTATGTTATGGTATGGTATGATATGGTATGGTTTGGTATGGTATGGTTTGGTATGGTATGGTATGGTATGGTATGGTATGGTATGGTATGGTATGGTATGGTTTGGTATGGTATGGTATGGTTTGGTATGGTATGGTATGGTATGGGTATGGTATGGTTTGGTATGGTTTGGTATGGTATGGTATGGTATGGTATGGTTTGGTATGGAATGGTTTGGTATGGTATGGTATGGTATGGTATGGTATGATATGGTATTGTATGGTATGGTTTGGTATGGTATGGTTTGGTATGGTATGGTATGGTATGGTATGGTATGGTTTGGTATGGTATGGTTTGGTATGGTATGGTATGGTATGATATGGTATGGTATGGTATGGTATGGTATGGTATGGTATGGTATGATATGATATGGTATGGTATGGTATGGTATGGTATGGTATGGTATGGTATGGTATCATTGATTTCTTCTTCTT
>CM060306.1:36887433-36892433 GCA_030674185.1 Monoplex corrugatus
TTCTTCTTCTTCTTCTTCTTCTTCTTCTTCTTCTTCTTCTTCTTTTCTTCTTTTTTTCTTTCTTTTTTTCCTTTTCTTCCTTCTTTCTTCTTCTTCTTCTTCTTCTTCTTCTCTTCTTCTTCTTCTTCTTCTTCTTCTTCTTCTTCTTCTTCTTCTTCTTCTTCTTCTTCTTCTTCTCTTCTTCTTCTTCTTCTTCTTCTTCTTCTTCTTCTTCTTCTTCTTTCTTCTTTCTTCTTCTTCTTCTTCTTCTTCTTCTTCTTCTTCTTCTTCTTCTTCTTCTCTTCTTCTTCTTCTTCTTCTTCTTCCTTCTTCTTCTTCTTCTTCCCAATTCTTCTTCTTCGCAATTCTTCTTCTGATTCTTCTTCTTCCCAATTCTTCTTCTTTCGCAATTCTTCTTCCTCTTCTTGATTTTGTTCTTCCCTCTTTTGTTTTTTTCTTCGTCTTCTTTTTTTGTTCTTCTTTTGTTTTCTTCTTCTTCTTCTTCTTCTTCTTCTTCTTCTTCTTCTTCTTCTTCTTCTTCTTCTTCTTTCTTCTTCTTCTTCTTCTTCTTCTTCTTCTTCTTCTTCTTCTTCTTCTTCTTCTTCTTCTTCTTCTTCTCCTTCTTCTTCCTCTTCTTCTTTTTGTTCTTCGTCTTCTTGATTTTGTTCTTCTTTTTGTTTTCTTCTTCTTCTTCTTCTTCTTCTTCTTCCTTCTTCTTCTTCTTCTTCTTCTTCTTCTTCTTCTTCTTCTTCTTCTTCTTCTTCTTCTTCTTCTTCTTCTTCTTCTTCTTCTCTTCTTCTTCTTCTTCTTCTTCTTCTTCTTCTTCTTCTTCTTCTTCTTCTTCTTCTTCTTCTTCTTCTTTCTTCTCTTCTTCTTCTTCTTCTTCTTCTTCTTCTTCTTCCTCTTCTTGTTTTTGTTCTTCCTCTTCTTGTTTTTGTTCTTCGTCTTCTTGTTTTTGTTCTTCTTTTTGTTTTCTTCTTCTTCTTCTTTTTCTTCTTCTTCTTCTTCTTCTTCTTCTTCTTCTTCTTGTTTTTGTTCTTCCTCTTCTTGTTTTTGTTCTTCTTTTTGTTTTCTTTCTTCTTCTTCTTCTTCTTTCTTCTTCTTCTTCTTCTTCTTCTTCTTCTTCTTCTTCTCCTCCCCCTCCTCTTGCTTCTCCTCCTCCTCCCTTTCTTGTTCTTTTTCTCATACCCTTAGTGTGGGAGTGCATTTTTTGCTCTTTGATATCACAATTTCTATCAAGTGTCCTTTCAATCTATGTTCCATTTCTTTTTCAAACCGTTCAGATTAATAACAGCATTCTCACTAGTTTAAGTTCGTTCGAGCTTTTTTGACATCGGCTGCCCACGCCAAAGATCTGGTTTAAAGAATCTAAACAAATTACTTTTTATTAGTACCAGCAATATATAAGCTACACCACTCACACACAAAATCAACGCTGGAGACCAGCTCTGAGAACGAATGCCCCCAAAACTGAAGTGTGATTCTCATAATGGAAATAGGATTGCCAAAGGAGAGAAGAAAAACAGCCGAGTCCTTTTTCATAGCTCCAAACGTCTTGGATCAAACTCATCCATGCGTGAAAAATGGCTAAAATACCGTTAGAAATTTTCCACGTGAAAGATATTAGCCTAAGCAAGATTTAGACCCCTCTCTGTCTCTATCTCTCTCTGTCTCTCTCTCTCTCTCTGTCTCTGTCTGTCTGTCTGTCTGTCTCTCTGTCTCTCTCTCTCTCTCTCTCTCTGTCTCTGTGTGTTTCTCTCTGTCTGTGTGTCTGTTTGTCTGTGTGTCTGTCTATCTGTCTGTCTGTCTGTCTCCCTATTTCTTTCTCTCTCTCTCTCTCTCTGTTTGTCTCTCTCTGTGTCTCTGTCTGTCTGTCTGTCTCTCTCTCTGTCTCTCTCTCTTTCTGCCCTCTTGCTCTCTCTCTCTTTCTCCCTCCCTCTGTCCCTCTCCCCCTCCCCCTCCCCCTCTCTCTTTTTCTCTCTGACTGAACCTATGCAGTTCTTGATATCTATAGGTAAGATGCATACATGTTTAGATAACGGATTTGATCAGCTAAATAAACAGTATGATTATTGTTTGATTTATGTTATTGTACAAACAGTTATCTTGTGTTTAACGTGTCTGTAATTGAATACTTATTTTCCCTGATGCCTGTGTTTACTTTCAAATCAGCACCCTATCTTTTCTCTCTCTCTCTCTCTCTCTCTCTCTCTCTCTCTCTCTCTCTCTCTCTCTTTCTTTCTTTCTTTCTCTCTCTCTCCTTTTTCTCTCTCTCTATCTCTCTCTCTCTCTCTCTCTCTCTCTTTCTTTCTCTCTCTCTCTCTCCTTTTTCTCTCTCTATCTCTCTCTCTCTCTCCTCTTTCTCTCTCCCTCTCTTTCTCTCTCTGTCACTGTCTGTCTGTCTGTCTGTCTGTCTGTCTCTCTCTCTCTCTCTCTCTCTCTCTTTTCCTGTCTCTCTAAGCTGTGCTTGTTGCTGTAAAACAAATGCCATGTGTATAAAATAGCAACGGCAAGTTTGAAAAACGGCTTATAGTCAATAATTTTTACCGTTGGAAAACAAAGCATGATAATCATTGTCATTCTCTCTCTCTCTCTCTCTCTCTCTTCCTCTCTCTCTCTCTCTCTCTCTCTCTCTCTCTCTCTCTCTCTCCAGACAGACAGACAGAGAAACAGACATATAGATAATATATAGATAGATAGATAGATAGATAGATAGATAGATAGATAGATAGAAGATGATAGATAGATACATACATAATATATCATACATCATACATTCATACATACATACATACATACATAACAGACAGATAGTAGACAGACAGATAGACAGATACATAAATAAATAGATAGATAGATAGATAGATAGACAGATAGATAGACAGATAAATAGATAAATAGATAGATAGATAGATAGATGATAGATAGATAGATAGATAGATAGATACATAGATAGATGAGGGTGTGTGTGTAAGTGTGTGTGTGTGTAGTGTAATTGGTGTGTCTGTGTTTGTGTAAGTGTGCGTGTGTGTGTATATGTGTGTAAGTGTGTGTGTGTGTGTCTGTCTGTCTGTGTGTATGTGTATGTGTGAGTGTGTGTGTGTGTGTGTAGTGTGGTGATGTGTGTCTGTGTCTTGTGTGTGTGTGTGTAAGTGTGTGTGTATGTGTGTGTGTAGTGAGTTGTGTTTGTGTGTGTGTGTGTAAGTGCGTGTGTTGTGTGTGTGTAGTGTGTGTGTGTGTGTGTGTTTAGTGTGTGTGTTGTTGTGTGTGTTTGTGTGGTGTGTTGTTGATTTATGGGGTATAATTTCTTTTGTATTTGAAAGGGACGACAGATATTTCTGTCTGTGAGAATACGTGGGCTCGATTTTTATTTAATTTTCCTATCTATTTTATTTATACACGCAGCACACAGAGAGATTCACATTCTGCAGGCATAAGTCCCAGTAAGTGTAGAATGGGCTCCACAAGACTTGTCAAGTGTCTACTACGGTAACAATGAGCTGCATTTTATGAAGCCGGTTTGATGTGTAGCCATTGTGTCTGTTTGTCAGTGTGCTAGTGTTCTGATACACACACACACACACACACACATACATCACACATCACTCCACTACACACACAATAGTATAATATATATAATATATTATCTATATGTATATATATAATGTATACACACACACACACATACACACGCACAACATGCACACACACACGCACGCACAAACACACACAACACACTACACACACGTCCACGCACACACACACACCACAACACACACACACACCACACACGCACACAACACAACACAACACAGCACAACACAACACAACACACACACACACACACACACACAACACAACACAACACAACACAACACAAACACAACACAACACAACACCAGGCAAGAGAGAGTGAGAATCAGCGGAAAGATAGCTATGTATGCTTTAACACGCACACCGGAACACATAAATGGGTTTCGGAATACAAATCAGAGGATCTGAGCTCAAACTCGCCTGGACAGCGTCTGATGGATGGATACACGGTGGAGACTGACATAAAACACACGCCAACCAGCAAGCGCCTGAGCCTCCTTCCCGCGTGTGTATACGCACGTAGACCACGATTTCCGCACGTTTAAGATCTTGTCAGTGATTCCAACGTTCGGTGGCTTATTGAAAAACAATGGAAACGGTCAAGCACACAGACAGGCATGGAGGGATAAATTACACAATGGTGATGATGATGACAGTGCTCGCATGATGGCAGCTGTTTGTAAATTTGGTGAACATGAAAAGGACCAGTAAAGAAAGATGTCAGTGCTATGAAATGATGATGGTTGTAAAATTATTGCTATTCAAGAGCCATTTTTAAACTTTGCTTTATTACACATATGGTTCAAATATAAATAATTGAGTGTTGTTGTTGTTGCTGTTGTTGTTGTTGTTGTTCTTCTTCTTCTTCTTTTTCTGTTCTGTTCTTGTTCTTGTTCTTGTTCTTGTTCTTGTTCTTGTTCTTGTTTGTTCTTCTGTTCTTGTTTCTTGTTCTTCTTGTTCTTGTTCTTGTTCTTGTTCTTTTCTTGTTCTTCTTGTTCTTGTTTCTTTCTTGTTCTTGTTCTTGTTCTTCTTGTTCTTGTTCTTCTTCTTCTTCTTCTTGTTCTTCTTCTTCTTCTTTTTCTCTTCTCTTCTCTTTTCTTCTCTGTTCTTCTTCAACTTCTTCTTCTTGTTCTTCTTCAACTTCTTCTTCTTCTTCTTCTTCTTCTTCTTCTTGTGTGTGTTTTCTTTTGTTTCCGTTTCTCTTTTTGTAACTTTTAGCCAATGTCGAGAACAAGATGACAATTCCCAAAGTGAAATTTGGAGATTAGAATTCGTTCAAGAAGGATGTGGCCATGATGCAGATATACAAAAACAACAACAACAACATACTGTATACATTATTCATGTTATAAGCTCCAAGCAACGATTTCTTTCTCCACTTGAACTGTCAGTATTGTATCAAAACAGGAACAAACATCACCAGAGAC
>CM060306.1:36897433-36900230 GCA_030674185.1 Monoplex corrugatus
ACAAAGGATTAGATGTAATTTCTGTTATTAGAATATGGGCGTGGGGTCGATTCCACTATTTGACACTGTACTGAAAGTTGATCAGTCACCCACAAAAAGTGTCACTCAGTGTGCTTGAATATTATTAGCGCTTAAACTGATTTCGTCCCCCTCCCTCCCCTCGTGGAGATGCCGGGGGGGGGGGGTGGCTCTTTCAGTATAAATAGTATCCCCACCTTCTAGAAATTCTGTGCTAGAAATTTCCTTTTTTCTGTCACTCTCTGTGTTTCTGCCTTGTTCCTTTGCTTTATGTCTTTCTACCTATTTTCTGCCTTAATGGTCCATTCACCTGTATGTGTTCCATAAAGTCTTACGTACTTTTCCTTGGGATTGATAATTGGGTACATGTATTAAGTGCATTTTTGGCTCTAGGGAGGTGAAACATGCGGAAGCAATTTTAGGTAATTTATGCCTGTTTTTGTATATGTTTTGGTGTCCTTCTGTATGCCTAAATTTGTATTCAGGTGTGTTTTCTTAAATCCCCTGTGCGATAAATTGGATGGAGTGGTCAACGCCAGGGGCATGTCCTTAGATTATGTGCACGAATGCATTGATACGTGTAATTAATTTTTTTTCTTTTCTTTTCCTATTTAAGTTTTGTATGTTTTGAAGCGGCTATAACCCTGATGTGGCTCTACGCAGTCGGCTGGGC
The DNA here is from genome assembly GCA_030674185.1 of Monoplex corrugatus. Taxonomy (NCBI): domain Eukaryota; kingdom Metazoa; phylum Mollusca; class Gastropoda; order Littorinimorpha; family Ranellidae; genus Monoplex; species Monoplex corrugatus. The sequence goes on from CM060306.1 coordinate 36,898,125, forward strand.
TCTAAACAATAACAATAACAGTAACTGATTCCGTCACGGTGAAGCCCGCAACAGACACGTGCGCGCATGCACACTCACAAAAAAAATCAACAGGCACACACAAATACAAACGGGAAGCTGATGGATAGGGCGAGGGAGTCAAAGGGTTAAATGTTTGCTTTGCTAAAATGGTTGACAATGCAGGATGCTGGTGGACAGGGTGCAGGAGTCAAAGGGTTAACCCTTTGACTCCCGCACCATATTCATCAACTGCAAAAATATTAAGCTGGTGGACAGGGTGAGGGAGTCAAAAGGTTAAGTTTTTGCTTTGTCAGCATGGTTGACAAGGCAGGATGCTGGTGGACAGTGTGCGGGAGTCAAAGGGTTTATCAGCAACTCTTTGAAAATATTTATTTAGTCATGTTTGGACTCAAGCTGCTGCACGGAGCGACAAATAACAATGAAAAAGCAAATTCTCAGAAAACAGAAATCTTCAATATGTTCCAACCAGACTTTAGAATATTACATTCCGGGGAAAAAGTTAATTAAGATTGATACATGGTTGGTAAGGATACCTTGGCACTGAAGTTTGAAGACGTTTGTGATCTGTTTCCCCAAACAGCACGTTTCGTGGGATACTGAGTGTTTATTTCTCTAGTTGAGCCATTGATCGTCGAAATAAAAATTGGTTTTGTCATGAGAGACAGAGAGACATAGAGAGAGACAGACAGAGAGAGAGAGACAGAGAAAGAAAGAGAGAGGGTGAGTGAGAGAGACGGACACACAGACAGACAGACATACAGATAGAGAGAGAGTGAGTAAGAGGGAAAGAGAGAAAGAGTGAGAAAGAAAGAGATAGATAAAGAAAGAGAGAGAGGAAGAAAAGAGAGAGAGAGAGAGAGAGATAAAAGAGAGAGACAGACAGAGAGAGAGAGATAAAAGAGAGAGAAAGAGAGAAGAGAAAGAGAGAGAGAGAAAGAGAGAGAGAGAAGAGAGAGAGAGAGAGAGAGAGAGAGAGAGCGAGTGCAGAAAACATGCTATCTGAAACAGCAGCAACAGAAAAAAAAAAAAAAAACACCTGAAATTTGACATCTGGGAATTTAAGATTTGTTCCATACTGGGTAACCCTGTTTGAGTAAGATTAATCCCTTTAAAAATACATTTTCAAATCCTTCAGACTCCTTCCTCCCATCCACCAGATTCCTGTTGGAAACATGCTGGATAGGGTCAGGGAGTGAAAGAGTTAACGGCAAGAAGAGTTAATTCTTGTGGGTGTTCTTCGCACACGTAACAGTACGCGTGTAAGTGGCTGGGTTTGCTTAACCACGTGTCTTTTCGCCAACCCCTTCTTGCTTGTGGTAGTGAAAGAGTTAATGGCAAGAAGAGTTCTTTCTTGTGGGCGTACTTCGCATCCTTTATGGTGAGCTTGCCACAGGGCAGAGAAACATTGGCCGCCCACAGCTGAGATACAAAGACATTTGCAAGCGTGACATGAAGGCGCTTGAGATCAACACTGAGTCCTGGGAGGACCTCGCAGACGACCGCAACAGCTGGAGAACTACTCTCAAGAAACAGCTGCGGATTGGTGAGGACAAACTGTCAGCTGCTGCAGCAGAAAAGCGAGTTCGCAGAAAAGGGATGACAGCCAACAGACCAGCATCAGCATACACATGCGACCGCTGCGACAGAGACTGCCTCTCTCGCATTTGTCTGTACAGTCACAGGCGACGCTGCTTGGACCAAGCAGACAGCCCATCTAGACATTAGAACGGATGTCCATGGTCAGTCATGACCGAAGGAGGCCTACTACTTCGCATACGTAACAGTACATGTGTAAGTGGCTGGGTGTGTTTACCACGTGTCTTTTCGCCAATCCTCTCTGGCTTGTCTCTTGCTTCTGCTTTGTGTGGTGTGTGTGTGTGTGTGTGTGTGTGTTGTGTGTGTGTGTGTGTGGGGTGTGGTGTGTTTGTGTGTGTGTGTAAGTGTGTGTGTGTGTATGTATGTGTGTGTATGTATGTATGTGTGTGTGTATGTGTGTGTGAGTGTGCGCGCACGTGAAACGGAGAGAGATAGAGAGACAGACAGACAGACAGAAATAGAGGGAGACATATAGAGACAGAAACAGAG
>CM060306.1:36900330-36922830 GCA_030674185.1 Monoplex corrugatus
TTGTAACGTTTTATGTGGGACCATGGCTTTTGTATGAATACATCACGACAATCTCTGAATCTAAACTCTGTCTCTCTCTCTGTCTCTGTCTCTGTCTCTCTCTCTGTCAGTCCGTCTTGTCTGCCTGTCTGTCTGTATCTCTCTCTGTCTCTCTCTGTGTCTCTCTTTCTCTCCATCTGTCTGTCTGTGTCTGTCTGTCTGACTGTCTCTCTCTCTCTCTTTCTCTCTCTCAGTCCGTCTGTCTGCCTGTCAGTCTGTCTGTCTGTCTATGTGTCTGTCTGTCTCTCTCTGTCTCCCTCTCTGTCTCTCTCTCTCTGTCTGTCTCTGTCTGTCTGTTTGTCTCTCTCTCTCTCTCTCTATCTTTCCTTCTCTCTGTCTCTGTCTCTGTCTGTTTCTCGTCTCTCTCTCTGTGTCTCTCTCTGTCTCTGTCTGTCTCTCTCTCTCTCTTCTCTCTCTCTCCTTCTTTCTGTCTCTGTCTCTCTGTCTGTCTGTCTGTCTCTGTCTCTCTCTCTCTGTCTCTCTCTCTTTTTTCACGGTCGAGACATATGGCTGTAGACGTGATCATCAGAACTCCCGGTTTCCAGCTGTGAATACTCTGAGTAGAAATGCAGTCTGTTGAAATCATCCGCATCAACTGTAGCCTTTTCCTGCCCTTCCTGAAAAGAACCCATGATATGAAATTCATTACAAATGTTATAGACACATGGTGGGAAACATTGGTGTAGTACAGGTGGGCAAGAGAGAGACACAGGTAGAGGAGGAGGGGCAGGAAGACGACAATGATGAGCGATGACTATGATGATAATAAGGATGACAGTAAAAGAAGGGAAAAAGAGAGATTTTGATCATACGTTTACAGTTGTGATGAGAACTGTTGGTTTTAGGTGTTCCGTGTTAGTTAGTTAGTTTGTTTGTTTGTTTGTTTGTTTGTTTGTTTGTTTGTTTGTTTATTGTTTGTTGTTTGTTTGTTCATTGTTCATTGTTGTTTGTTTGTCGTTTGTTTGTTTGTTTGTTTGTTTGTTTGTTTGTTTTGTTCGTTTGCTTGTTTGTGTTCTTGTTTGTTTGTTTGTTAGTTCGTTCGTTGGTTGGTTGGTTCGTTCGTTTGTTTGTTTGTTTATTTCGTTTTGTTCTTTGGAAAGAATTTCCTCTCCCCCCCCGCCCCCCTCATTTATGCCTTACTTTGATTGGTCACAATCCTATATCTACGTCTAAGGTTTGTTTCTGGGAAGACAGTAGCAAAGTTATCTATTTTTCATTGTATGATCCTGTTCTAGATATTAGAACGATACAATCTTTTCGTTTTCTTGCCGGACGAGTTTAAACAATGTAAGAGGCATAGTATCATTTACCATCAGTTTCATCTTTGTGTGTGTGTGTGTGTTCATCTTGCTCTTTTGACTGATAGTTAGCTGTTTTATTACATTCAGCAACGAGTGATACATACCCCAGAAGGAACGGTTCTGTGTTCCAGTGGTGTGACATCTTGATTGTCAGTGCTGTCCATCCTGGTCTCTGTCCTCGTTTTCTGTCAACAAATATAGAGCATATCCACTGAATATTTGGGGGGGAAAAGACATACCAGTGTTTGTGTTTACTAACAGTCCCACTAAACATTTTCTTTTTAATTAGATTGTGTCACGTATTTAGAGTCAATCTTTAGGTGCGAGAATCAAGGGTTGAGAAAATTGTCAACTGGCATTTCTTTATATCTTTCTAACCTTTTCTTATTTCTCACCTCATGGTCATTGTATTGTATCAGTCACACCACATTTCTGTTTATGATGATTAAAGAAAAACATATGCTAATGACTTTGTAATGTCATCTGTGATATAGCTGGACCAGACATATGTGCAGAGTTGACCTCTTCTTACAAATACTAGAGGTTTATAAACGTGGGTCTATGTCGTGAGAATGGAATAGTTACAATACTGTACTGCACCTCTTACACCAACAAGGTGTTAAGGTGGATATTCTCCAGTCTTCTGCTCACTATTAAAAGTGTTCATGAAAACAGCGCCTGAGCCTCAACCTGCTAATATTTCTTGAAAAAAAAATTCAAACACATAAGCAAACATGTGCACACACACACACGCGCTCGCGCGCGCACATACACACACACGTACACACACACACACACACACACACACACACACACACACACACACACACACACACACACACTAATAATGATGATGATGATAATAACAATAATAATAATAATATGATGATGATGATGATGATATGACAATAACAATAATGATAATAATAATATAATGATAATAATAATAATAATGATGATGATGATGATGATGATGATAATGATGATGATGATGATAATAATGATGATGATGATGATGATGATAATAATGATAAAATCACTTTTATATAGCGCTATTCTCCTACACATAGGTAAAGACTCACTGCGCTTTACATTAATTAGTTCATTTTTCCCAATCAGCCCTATGCCTAATGGTCAATTATACTAACTCCCACTCCTAATCCCCCCCCCCTCCCCACCTCTACACACACACTAGCACATCAGTTGTTATACCTTCACGATCGAGATCCATAGTTGTCTCAGCACCGTCGTGTGTCGTTTGGGGCATGACGGCAAGTTTGGGTTGGGCAGAAGATCTGGACTCGATCACATTCACGTAGACATTTCCTTCACCTCCCATGTGCTTCAGTTGCAGGAACCTGGCGTCCTTCCATATTACTCTCGTTCACTTGGGAATGCAGGCATTCGGAAGGATCGCCTTGTATGGCTTTGTTGGCAGAGGTGTTCTTTCTGGATTTATCAACCACAGCGTGCACATCTCCTTGGGGGACAGTAGTGGGGACAACTGCGTTAAAATCAGTTCCAACGACGACATAGCCATCAACATCTTCCACCACATCTGCTGGACCTTGGTGAGTGGCAGCCGGAGTCTTCTCGTTAAAGTTGTCAACATTTTCATAACCACCACGGCGTTTTGAAGATCCGGCTTCCTCGTCTTCAGTGCTATAGACCGGGTTTGTAAGATCTTCAAACTCTGGTGGGCACAAGCAAAATATTTTAGATACAATACCACACAGCACTTACTTTAAATGAAACATCATTTGTTTCCATCGATTATTTTATCACCCACCCCCCTTCCATTAAATACCCGCACCCGTCCTCCAACACACCAACACATGCAAACATAAAAATGTTAGTTGGTATCTTAACAAGAATGTCTTCTAATTAATATGATTAACCCTTGCTTTATGAGAATATAGAAAAAAAAGAAACAAACAAGCAATAGCAAACCAAGCAGACAAATAAATAAACATACCACCGGTTGTTCCATTGTCATCTGTCTGCCGTCCCTCTGTCAGCCTCCGCAGATTTCTGTTGTCCTCTTTTCTTGCAGACCACAACGACGGCGATGACGAAATAATGACGACCACCACCGCCAACACCACGCCTATGATGACTCCAACATGAACATCCTGCTTGCCATCCTGTTTGTCATCCTGATTGTATCCTGACTGCATCTATTCAGACACACAGAGTTCATAGCATTGTGTTTACGTTGTGTTGCATGATTGATGAGTGCGTCCGGTGTGTTGTGTGAGATGTGTGTGTATGTGTTACGTGGGTGCCTGTTGCGTGCATGCATTTGTGTGTGTGTGTGTGTGTTTGTGTGTTTGTTTGTTTGTTTGTTTGTTGTGTTGTGTGTTTGTGTTGTGTGTGTGTTGTGTGTGTTGTGTGTGTGTGTGTGTGTGTGTGTGTGTGTGTGTGTGTGTGTGTGTGGGCTGTGTTTATACAGTGTGTTTAGCACGTAGCGTGTGCTAATATGCGCCATAGCGAACTATTAACTTACAGGCGTGCTTTGCACGCTTATCGTAGACATGGCCAATCACAGTATACATCAATGAATCAACTATCTAGCGATGTTGAATTTGCAAATTTATCAATCTGACTTTCTGTTCTTTTCAGTGCTGCTGTCTCACTGTCCTTACATTCAAAATGAACCGCCCCCTCACACCCCACACCCATCCACATGATTTTTTGCGATATGATTCAAATTACTCATAATATCACCTCTATATCTATTTATGATATATTGTCTGTCTAGTGCTGTTATGTCTGTCTGTGCTGTTATCATTACTATTATCACACAACACAACACATACACACACACAGCATATATATCATATGTGTGTGTGGGTGTGTATATTATAAGATATACATATATATATATGTATATGCTATATATATATAAATAACATATATATATATGTATGTATATATTGTGTATCTGACTTGTAATATATTATATCGTTGTATAAGTAAAAATATATATAATATATACTGGCTTTCAAGCAATCCTAACTTTATGTACAGAAGAGACAGACAGACAGACCAGACAGACAGAGACAGACAGGACAGACAGCACAGGCAGGCAGAGCAGGCAGGCAGACAGACAGACAGAGACACAGAGAGACAGAGAAACAGAAAAGAGATCGAAGAAGGAAAGAGAGAGACTCACTTCCCAATTGCACAGTGTATGTTGCAGACTTCTCAAAATATGCGGATATTCTGAGTTTCCTGCAGCACAGCTGACATTTTTTCCGTCATCGTCAGGTGCAGGCGTAAAGGTGCAGAGTACTGTGAAGACCGTTGTCAGAGCCGTTTGAACGGCAGCTGTCCAGGACCATTGGAACTGGGCAGAAGGAAACACGCCGGATGCCGTACAAACTAGGATGAGGGAGGGTGATTCCGATGGCTGGTCATCATCTTCTCTGATGGTCACTTTATCAGGTCCGTCTGAGAAAGCATGGTATCAAACATGGGTCATTTTAACATACACATATGTACATGTATACAAACGCACGTGCAAGCATACGAATTCCTAAATAGTACTGGTTGAAATGTACATAATTGCTTACTTTCCTAGGTTTGATAATGCCTTTAGTCAGACTCGTGAATCCGAAATTTGGATGACAGCTACAATTCCACGGTCACAAAAAATGAGTGTTGAAATACACGCAGGTTACATCTGCATCAAAATGCACTTCCTCGATTATCTTCACTATTTTTGTTCCACAACTCATGCAAATTTCAGAAGCTATCAAGGGACATAACCCAGTATCTTAAAATAGACTTACACATAAGCCTATGCAGGGGAAGAAAGGTTATATAAGGAACCGACAAAGAAATTTTGTTCTTGCCCCTATTTATGAAAAGGGGTTAGTAGTTGGGGAGAGAGATAATCACTAGCAAGGCATCGGCAAGTACAGTAAATGCAGGTACATTGTTACAACCCCAAGGGAGGGACATACGCTTCATTTGAAGACTTTTGGAAAACACAGTTACTTACAATGACTGAATCACAGCCTAAAATGACATAAGTCACTTTGTACTACAAGTACTGGTGAATGGTCTTGTTGACGTAAGTCATTTGTACTACAAGTACTGGTGAATGGTCTTGTTGACGTAAGTCATTTGCACTACAAGTACTGGTGAATTGTTTGTTGACGTAAGTCATTTGTACTACAAGTACTGGTGAATGGTCTTGTTGACGTAAGTCATTTGCTACTACAAGTACTGGTGAATGGTCTTGTTGACGTAAGTCACTTTGTACTACAAGTACTGGTGAATGTTTTGTTGACGTAAGTCATTTGTACTACAAGTATTGGTGAATGGTCTTGTTGAAGTAAGTCATTTTGTACTACAAGTACGGTGAATGTCTTGTTGACGAAAGTCACTTTGTACTACAAGTACTGGTGAATTGTTTTGTTGACGTAAGTCATTTGTACTACAAGTACTGGTGAATTGTCTTGTTGACGTAAGTCACTTTGTACTACAAGTACTGGTGAATGGTCTTGTTGACGTAAGTCACTTTGTACTACAAGTACTGGTGAATGGTCTTGTTGACGTAAGTCACTTTGTACTACAAGTACTGGTGAATTGTCTTGTTGACGTAAGTCACTTTGTACTACAAGTACTGGTGAATGGTCTTGTTGACATAAGTCACTTTCTACTACAAGTACTGGTGAATTGTCTTGTTGGTGTAAGTCACTTTGTACTACAAGTACTGGTGAATGGTCTTGTTGACATAAATCACTTTGTACTACAAGTACTAGTGAATGGTCTTGTTGACGAAAGTCACTTTGTACTACAAGTACTGGTGAATGGTCTTGTTGACGTAAGTCACTTTGTACTACAAGTACTGGTGAATGGTCTTGTTGACGTAAGTCACTTTGTACTGCAAGTACTGGTGAATGGTCTTGTTGACGTAAGTCACTTTGTACTACAAGTACTGGTGAATGGTCTTGTTGACGAAAGTCACTTTGTACTACAAGTACTGGTGAATGATCTTGTTGACGTAAGTCATTTTGTACTACAAGTACTGGTGAATGGTCTTGTTGACGAAAGTCACTTTGTACTACAAGTACTGGTGAATGATCTTGTTGACGTAAGTCATTTTGTACTACAAGTACTGGTGAATGATCTTGTTGACGTAAGTCACTTTGAACTACAAGTACTGGTGAATGGTCTTGTTGACATAAGTCACTTTGTACTACAAGTACTGGTGAATTGTTTTGTTGACATAAGTCACTTTGTACTACAAGTACTGGTGAATGATCTTGTTGACGAAAGTCGCTTTGTACTACAAGTACTGGTGAATGGTCTTGTTGACGTCAGTCATTTGTACTACAAGTACTGGTGAATGGTCTTGTTGACGTAAATCACTTTGTACTACAAGTACTGGTGAATTGTCTTGTTGACGTAAGTCACTTTGTACTACAAGTACTGGTGAATGGTCTTGTTGACGTAAGTCACTTTGTACTACAAGTACTGGTGAATTGTTTTGTTGACGTAAGTCACTTTGTACTACAAGTACTGGTGAATTGTTTGTTGACGTCAGTCATTTGTACTACAAGTACTGGTGAATTGTTTTGTTGACGTCAGTCATTTGTACTACAAGTACTGGTGAATTGTCTTGTTGACGTCAGTCACTTGTATTTAATACAACAGATTTAGGGCAGTCTGTTTTTGATGGTATCTATTTATCCTGAATAATTATGTTTTGTCATCAGTTACACGGAGGGGAATCACATTGTAACATATAATTGTATATAATATGCTCTCTATAATTTTCCATTGTTTTTATTCTTTCTCCCCATTTATAGCCATGTGTGTGTGTGTGTGTGTGTGTGTGTGTGTGTGTGTGTGTGTGTGTGTGTGTGTGTGTGTGTGTGTTTGTGTGCGCGCGCGCGCTTGCGTGCATGTGTGTGCGTGCGTGCGTGTGTGTCTGTTCAGCGCTTAGATTTGATTTTGTCAAGATTTTGCGCTATATGAATATTGTAATTATATATTATTATCAAATTGTAAATGATCATGTTTACTTGCACACATCTTCCTTTTTTCTGTCATTGTCCTGGTATGTTATTCTTGTGACTATTCTTAAGCATAAACATTAATGACACAACCTGTACCTTTATGTTTGTAATATTGCATTACTAGTGGTTTTAATAGATTTATTGGTTTAGTTTTCAAGCTGCCTAGTTTTGCAATGAGAGCAGAATTTGTTATAAAAGAATAAATATTTTCATTTTAAAAATGTATGTAAATGGATATCTTTTTGCTGATGATCAGACCCTCATCCATAGGACTCAAGAAAAAATTACAACAGCACATCAACAGTCTCAATGAGACCTGCAAGAATTCATCATCATCATGTGCCCTGCCGCATGGCGTTGGTGATCATGGCCCTTCATATGCATCAGTCCCTTGCTGCAACATGCACAACTTCCACCCTTTCTGTCCTCAGACACCTTGCAAGTCCGCCCAATATTTTTCCCTGGGTCTACCTGGTGCTCTCTTTCCCTCCAGCTTTCCTGTTGTGACCAGGTGTTCTAATTCCCCTTTTCTTATAAAATGGTCCATAAATGTTGCTTGTCTTTTTCTAATCTTCCTTATGAATGATCTTCTTGTGTCTGCCTCCATCAAGACTGTCTCGTTTGTTTTCTTTGCTGTCCATGGAACTCTCAACATTCTCCTTAGAAACGACGTTTCAGCTGCCTCAATCTTATTCAGGTTTTGTATGTTGACTGTCCACGCCTGACAACCGTATAACAATATCGGTTCTATATAACATTCAAGAACTCTCTTCCTGATGTTTAGTTGATAGACATTTGTTGGTAAGAATACTTCTCATCTTCTTGAATGCTGTTTTGGCTTGGCCGATTCTGTTGGCCATTTCTGATGTGCATCTGATGAGACGACCGTTCCCAGATATTTAAATGTATCAACCTGTGTCAAGGTTGTGCCATTTGCTGTTATTTTGCATGAAGGGATTTCATGTTTTTTACTGATTACCATGACTTCAGTCTTCTTGCTATTTAGCAACAACCTTATATTTTTGCTTTCTATTTCTAGTATATTCACAACGTTTTGTAGGTCTCTTTCATGTTCTGCAATTAGCACGGTATAATCTGCGTAACGAATGTTGTTTATCATTTTTCATCCAACCTGTAATACAGGGCGTTCATCTAGGTTTCTCCTGATGGTTTCATTGTAAAATGAAAACAAATCTGGTGACAGAACACAACCTTCCCTGACTCCTCTTTTGACATTTCGGAAAGCGCTTACATCGTTTTCTATTCTCATTGCTGCTGTTTGTTCCAAATACGTTTCGTAGATCTTTTCCATCAATGTTGAGCCTATCCAGCTGGTTGATTAATTCTTCAGGTCTTACCCAATCGAAAGCTTGGTATAATCAACAAAGCTTAAATAGAAATCCTTATTCAACTCTATTGACCTCTCTATGATAGTTCTTAAGACGTATATGGCATTAATAGTTCCTTTCCCTACCACAAACCCACACTGTTCTTCTGCTATTTCTCTTTTGATTCTGTTCCTGTCCTCATCATGATTATTCTTAATAGGATTTTTGTTACATGACTCATCAAGCTGATTGTACGATGGAGTTCGCATTCTTTAGTCCGTTTTCTTTGGAAGTCCAATGAAAATTGATTTTGACATATCTTTGGAGATTTTTCCGGTGTCATAAATTTCATTTAGGAGGATTTATTTTTTCAATACCAAATTCCTCCAGGGCTTCAATCATCTCTGTAGTAATAATTATTGTCTGGTCCTGGGGCTTTTCCTGGTTTCATCTTTTTCAGTGCTGCTCTAACTTCATCTTTCACTGTGGGTGGTCCTTCAACATTCTTTCTTATAATGTGTTCTTCTGTCATCTTCAAAAAGGTCTTTAATGAACTCTCCCCGTCTATCTAATTATTTGTTTTTTCAATGATAAGCGTACCATCTTTCGATTTTAAGCAACCAGTTGATGTGCATGTCTTTTTCCTGTGGGTAATTTCTTCATTTCTTCTATACATACCCCGAGGATCCTTTTTGTGTGGGTCTTCCATTTCTTTGCACTTTGTTTTCAGCCAAGCTTCCTTAGCTTCATTGCACGTATACCTGATTTCTTTGTTTATCGTTCTGTATCTTTCCATTGGGGTGTAGGGAGCTCTGGGTAGAGGTAGCACCTTTGATGTCTGGCAGCTGCACTCTCTGAGTGGACGGGCACACTGGCCTCACCCAACTCCTAAATCTCTCACGTGTTGGCTCCAAGCGCCACACCCCGGTACACCGCTTCAGCTGGCGGGCCAAACCACGTGAGGGGGTGGTGTTAACATGGCACTACTGGGCGAAGGACCTCCTCGACGCAGGTCACCGGCCAGGGCGGAAGGGTTCCACGATGAACTACAACGGCCACGTGTTCATGACCAAGGCGAGCTGCCGTGTGGGTGGATATCGGCTGTGGTCAGGCCTGGAGAGGGATGGGCGCCGCCAGGCTATTCATGCCCAAGACACACTACATGATGATGAACCAAAAACCAATGTTGATACCGGCTCGGTCGTCGCCCGGACCAAGGACCGCGCCTTCCGTTGGACACCAGGGCGGAGGTGACAAGTATGCGACTGGTGGAACCTCTTCAAAAAAGATCCGAGGAAGAGAAACTCTCACCATCGTCACATGGAATGTTAGAACACTTGCACAGCCAGGCAAATTGCACGAACTTACGCATGAGCTGGAAAGATATTCCTGGCATGTAGTTGGACTGAGCGAAGTCAGGTGGAAAGATCATGGAGAACACCAAACTGAGGAAGGACATGTATTGTACTACAGTGGAGACTTGAAAAAACACATCCACGGCGTAGGATTTCTTGTCAATAAGAACGTCAAGAACTCAATACTCGGGTGCCGCCCAATATCCAACAGGCTCATTTCCATCCGCCTCCGAGCAGCACCATTCAACATCACAGCGATACAAACCTATGCACCGACAACAGACTATGATGATGAGGATGTGGAGGAATTCTACACACAACTTCAAGAAATCATTGACGAGGTTGACAAAAAAGACATTCTTATCATTCAGGGAGACTGGAATGCTAAGGTGGGCGCTGATGCATTAAAAGACTGGAAGAACCATTGTGGGCCCTCCTGTAATGCAATTTCCAACGAGCGAGGACTGCGCCTACTTGAGTTCGCCGGATACAACAACATGACACTGGCTAACACCCTTGGTGAACACAAGGCGTCACGATGCTGGACTTGGCATGCACCAAACGGGACCAACCACCAGATCGACTACATCTTGGTCCCAATCCGTTTTAGATCTGGAATCTGCAGAGCCAAGACGCGAACATTTCCAGGTGCAGATGTGGGTAGTGACCATGACCTGGTGATAATGAACTTCAAGGTCAGGCTGAAGAAGATCAAGAAGCCCAAGAACACCCGACTGAAGTTCAACTTGGACAGACTCAAGGACCCCTCCATTGCAGAGTCCTTCCAAGCAACAATAGGCGGAAAGTTTGCAGCATTGAGCACACAAGAAGAAACTGCGGAGGAAATGACCACCAAGTTTAAACACAGTGATGACAGAGACTGCAAATGACCTCTTAGGAAAACAACGCCGGAAAACCCAACCCTGGATTACAGACGAAATTCTTGAAATGTGTGACAAAAGAAGAGAAATCAAGAAAGTCAAAAATACAACAGACGGAGCCCTAGCCTACAGAAACATCAACAAAGAAATCAGAAAAGGCATGAGGGAGGCCAAAGAAGGATGGATACAAAATAAATGCACAGAAATAGAAGACAGCCTAAACAAGAACAACAGCATAAAGGCGTACAAAGTGGTGAAAGAACTCACCACACAGAGAAAGGCAAGGATCAGTACCATTCAAGACAAACAAGGAAAGTGCCTGACAGAAGATAAAGAAATCATCCATAGATGGACAGAATACTGCTCTGAACTCTACAACCACCAGACACAGGGTGACTCAACTGTCCTTACATGCCAGGAATCAACAAATGACGATGACCACCCTATTCTACGCGAAGAAGTCGAAACAGCAATACGATCGCTGAAAGATGGAAAAGCTGCTTGAGTGGACAACATCCCAGCAGAACTGATCAGGCATGGAGGGGAGGCAGTGACTGACATCCTCTGGAAAATCTGCAACAAAATCTGGCAGACGGGAGAATGGCCGACACCTTGGACCCAGTCACTAATCATCACACTTTCCAAGAAAGGCAATTTACAACTATGCCAGAATTACAGAACGATCAGCCTTATCAGCCATGCTAGCAAAGTGATGCTGAAAGTCATTTTGAACAGACTGAAACCACAGGCAGAGGAGATCATTGCTGAAGAACAAGCGGGATTTCGCAGTGGTAGAAGCACAACAGAACAAATATTCAATCTCAGAGTCCTATGCGAAAAATACAGCCAACACCAACAGGACATCTACCACGTTTTTATCGACTTCAAAAAGGCATTTGACAGAGTATGGCATGAAGCACTGTGGGCCACCATGAGGAAGTACAACATGGGAAGGAAGCTTATTGACACCATCACACAGCTATACGCAAAAGCGAGCAGCGCAGTGCTTGTTGAGGGCACAGTGGGGGACTGGTTTCACACATCAGTTGGAGTTCGCCAGGGCTGTCTCCTCTCTCCAACCTTGTTCAACATCTTCCTTGAGCGCATTATGACGGATGCCCTTGAAAACCATCACGGTTCAGTCAGTATTGGAGGAAGGACAATCACCAACTTGAGATTTGCCGACGACATCGATGGGTTGGCTGGAAGTGAAGACGAACTTGCCAACCTGGTGAAACACCTGGACGAGACATCATCCAGATATGGCATGGAGATCAGTGCCGAAAAGACAAAGTTGATGACAAACAGCACAAAACCAATAGAAAAGAAGATTACAGTCAGCGGGAGTGAGCTGGAAACCGTGGCTCAGTTCAAATATCTCGGAGCCATTATCAGTGAACAGGGATCGAAAACTGAAGTTCTTGCAAGAGCAGCACAGACAACAGCAGCACTAGCCAAGCTGAAGCCCATCTGGAGGGACAAAAACATCGCCCTCACTTCCAAACTGAAGCTAATGCACGCATTGGTCCTGTCAATCTTTCTCTACGCGTGCGAGTCATGGACACTAACAGCAGAACTGCAAAAGAAGATCCTGGCAGTAGAAATGAGATGCTTTAGAAGAGTGCTTGGCATCTCATACAAAGACCACATTACCAATGAGGAAGTGCGAAGAACAATTTCACAGCATGTCAAAAACTATGAAAACCTTCTGACAACAGTAAGAAAAAGGAAACTTCGGTGGTATGGTCACGTGACAAGAACTAACGGACTATCAAAAACAATACTCCAAGGAACAGTTCAGGGAGGAAGAAAAAGAGGCAGACAGAGAAAAAGGTGGATGGACAATATTGACGAATGGACAGGAAAAAGCTTTGCCATGACCCAGACCCTTGCTCATGACAGACAGAGGTGGAGACAGACGGTGCGATGTTCATCCATGTGGAGCCCCCACGACCCTGGATAGGGTTAAGGGACAGGAAGAAGAAGAAGAAGATTTTTCCATTCCACAAGTTTCTCCCCCCCTTTAATTTTGTGTACCAAGGCCATGAGGTCCAACTGTATCCGACACCCTCTCCTGTCCCACTTTAGCATCATAATCTTTCATTATTATTGTAACTTCCTGTGATTTACAGTGAGCCTTGGCCATCTCTAATATTTCATAGAAGTTGTCAATTTTGTCCTGAGTACTTGCGGATATTGGTGCGTACATTTAGATGATGTTGATGTAAAATGGCTTGCCATCCAATTTAACCAGCAAAACGGGGTCTAACACAGTCCAGTATCCCGTAACTGTTTTTGATTTGTCCCTTTCTATTATGATGCCTACTCCTCTTTCATGTGTGTTTCCACCAGAACGTATTATTGTATGCTCGTCTATTGTTGTCATGCCTGCCCCCTTCCACCTCGATTCCCCTAGTCCTAAAATATTAATGTTAAGCCTTTGCATCTCACTGTTGACATTTTCTAGATTTCACTTTTGCAGCACTTGCATTGGTGTATTCAAAACACAGGCTTACAAGCAACTTTCAAGGTGTAATCGATGCTTTTCTGAACCTGTTGTCCTGGAGGCCCCCAAGTGAGATCGCAAATGTACGTATGTCCTGCATCAGTCCGGTTGATTGGATGGGTGATGTTCAATGGCTGGCCAGGATTTGAACCCCGCCACTGCAAGACAGGTTGGGGATGGCCAGGAGTGGAAGTATTGGCCAGACAATTGCATTGCACAACTTGTCCCTCGTATACATACTGTGGACAGTCTGTCCTTGGGTCCCCTGGCGTCTCTAGAAACAGAAATCACACAGATATGGGGTACTTGTAGTAATGGACATAATTTGATATTGTGGAGCAGAGCAATGTACGTACGGATTGTGTGTGTGTGTGTGTGCGCGTCACACACCAAGAAATTTTCTCATGGCGAACTGATGAACTTTTTCACAGTGTATTGCAGAGCTCTCAAGACCCCATATTTCAGCTCTATGCTGTGTAATAGGTTGAACTTGGGAATCAAATAATTCCATAAATATGTCAAAAGAATTATTTCCTAGCACAGACAGCTTCGGCATGATACAGAGAGAGAGAGAGAGAGAGAGGAGAGAGAGAGAGAGAGAGAGAGAGAGAGAGAGAGAGAGAGATCATGAAGTAAAAGAAATGAAACTAAAGTGTTACAGGATTAGCTGTTACTCTGATTTTCTTATGTGTTGTGTGTTAGTATTACTGACCTATTGACAGATTTCTTCTTCTGTGATTTCAGTTCCAGGCAGACACGTAGTTTGAAAAATGGTTATAAGCAATAACTTCTACCATTTGGAAATAAGTATCATTTTCATTGTCATCGTCTGGCAGCTTACTTTTACTATTCTACACATACTGACAGCTTACATTTACTATTCTACACATACTGACAGCTTACATTCACTATTCTATACATACTGACAGCTTACATTTACTATTCAATACATTCTGACAGCTAACATTTACTATTCTACACATTCTGACAGCTAACATTTACTATTCTATACATACTGACAGCTTACATTTACTATTCTACACATACTGACAGCTTACATTTACTGTTCTATACATACTGACAGCTTACTTTTACTATTCTATACATACTGACAGCTTACATTTACTATTCTATACATTCTGACAGCTAACATTTACTATTCTATACATACTGACAGCTTACATTTACTATTCTATACATACTGACAGCTTACATTTACTATTCTACACATACTGACAGCTTACTTTTACTATTCTACACATACTGACAGCTTACATTTACTATTCTACACATACTGACAGCTTACATTTACTATTCTACACATACTGACAGCTTACGTTTACTATTCTATATATACTGACAGCTTACATTTACTATTCTACACATACTGACAGCTTACATTTACTATTCTATCCATACTGACAGCTTACATTTACTATTCTACACATACTGACAGCTTACGTTTTACTATTCTACACATACTGACAGCTTACATTCACTATTCTATACATACTGAC
Organism: Monoplex corrugatus; assembly: GCA_030674185.1. NCBI lineage: Eukaryota > Metazoa > Mollusca > Gastropoda > Littorinimorpha > Ranellidae > Monoplex > Monoplex corrugatus. The sequence goes on from CM060306.1 coordinate 36,915,290, forward strand.
AGCTTACATTTACTATTCTACACATACTGACAGCTAACGTTTACTATTCTATACATACTGACAGCTTACATTTACTATTCTATACATTCTGACAGCTAACATTTAATATTCTATACATACTGACAGCTTACATTTACTATTCTATACATACTGACAGCTTACATTTACTATTCTACACATACTGACAGCTTACATTTACTATTCTACACATACTGACAGCTTACGTTTACTATTCTATATATACTGACAGCTTACATTTACTATTCTACACATACTGACAGCTTACATTTACTATTCTATCCATACTGACAGCTTACATTTACTATTCTACACATACTGACAGCTTACGTTTACTATTCTACACATACTGACAGCTTACATTCACTATTCTATACATACTGACAGTTTACATTTACTATTCTACACATACTGACAGCTTACGTTTACTATTCTATACATACTGACAGCTTACATTTACTATTCTACACATACTGACAGCTTACGTTTACTATTCTATACATACTGACAGCTTACATTCACTATTCTATACATACTGACAGCTTGCATTTATTATTCTATACACACTGACAGCTTACATTTACTATTCTATACATACTGACAGCTAAAATTTACTATTCTACACATACTGACAGCTTACATTTACTGTTCTATACATAATGACAGCTTACATTTACTATTCTATACATACTGACAGCTTACATTTATTATTCTATACATACTGACAGCTTACATTTACTATTCTATACATACTGACAGCTTACATATACTATTCTATACATAATGACAGCTTACATTTACTATTCTATACATACTGACAGCTTGCATTTATTATTCTATACACACTGACAGCTTACATTTACTATTCTATGCATACTGACAGCTAAAATTTACTATTCTATACATACTGACAGCTTACATTTACTGTTCTATACATAATGACAGCTTACGTTTACTATTCTATACATACTGACAGCTTACATTTACTATTCTATACATTCTGACAGCTTACATTTACTATTCTATACATACTGACAGCTTACATTTACTATTCTATACATACTGACAACTTACATTTACTATTCTACACATACTGACAGCTTACATTTGCTATTCTACAATTACTGATAGCTTACATTTACTATTCTACACATACTGACAGCTTACGTTTACTATTCTATACATACTGACAGCTTACGTTTACTATTCTACACATACTGACAGCTTACATTTACTATTCTATACATACTGACAGCTTACATTTACTATTCTACACATACTGACAGCTTACGTTTACTATTCTACACATACTGACAGCTTACATTTACTATTCTGTACATACTGACAGCTTACATTTACTATTCTACACATACTGACAGCTTACATTTACTATTCTGTACATACTGACAGCTTACATTTACTATTCTACACATACTGACAGCTTACGTTTACTATTCTATGCATACTGACAGCTTACATTCACTATTCTATACATACTGACAGCTTACATTTACTATTCTATACATACTGACAGCTTACATTTACTATTCTACACATACTGACAGCTAACATTTACTATTCTACACATACTGACAGCTTACATTCACTATTCTATACATACTGACAGCTTACATTCACTATTCTATACATACTGACAGCTTACATTCACTATTCTATACATACTGACAGCTTACATTCACTATTCTACACATACTGACAGCTTACATTCACTATTCTATACATACTGACAGCTTACATTCACTATTCTATACATACTGGCAGCTTACGTTTACTATTCTATACATACTGACAGCTTACATTTACTATTCTATACATACTGACAGCTTACATTTACTATTCTACACATACTGACAGCTTACATTTACTGTTCTACACATACTGACAGCTTACGTTTACTATTCTATACATACTGACAGCTTACATTCACTATTCTATACATACTGACAGCTTGCGTTTACTATTCTATACATACATATAAACCAAAAAAATACTAGTAAGGGCGGGAAACAGAGAAACAGAGAAACAGACAGACAGATAGACAGACAGACAGGCAGACAGATAGACAGACAGACAGATAGACAGACACAGTGACAGTAAAAAGCAAATGGACATACGTATGGTGATAGTCTCCACGGAAATATTTTTACGACCAGGGAAAAAGTCGACGCTGTATGTATAGCTTCCGTCTTGATCAGGTAGAGATGATGATGGAAGACTGCAAGTACCGGTCTGGTACTCTCTGTCAGGTGTATTTGGGAGATTGATCGTGGCCAACATGACTCGTGCCTGCCATTTGGAAAACACACACGCGCACGTGCACGTACACGTAGATGTGCCCAGTCGCTCACACACCCGTGCGGGCGTGCGTGCAGACACACACACACGCACACACACAAAACACGCACACATACTCATGCACACACACACAAACACACACACAAACACACACACACACAAACACACACACACACACACACACACACACACACACACACACACACACACACACACACACACACTCACACACACAGATTATAAATGCATCTGCGTATGTGAATGCAAACGTTCACATACGTGCTCATGTACTAACAAACACACACACACACACACACACACACACACACACACACACACACACACACACACACACATGCATGCAAACGCTCACATGCTCACAAACAAACGTGCATACACGCAAACATACACGTACATGTACACACATACATACACACAGAGAGAAGGGGAGGAGAGAGAGAGAGAGAGAGAGAGAGAGAGAGAGAGAGAGAGAGAGAGAGAGAGAGAGAGAGAGAGAGAGAGGAGAGAGAGAGAGAGAGACTGATGTATATTTTAGTTCAGTTTCTCCAGGAAGTAAAGGCAGTCTATACTATACTTTTTATTCTTTGATGTAATTTCTTGACTGTCAAAGCGTTGCACATGAATGGACAAATATTACAGATGAATATTAGGTCTGACTGCGATTGAGATTTTATTCATGAAGATTTTGTAGAAAGTCGGTTCTTGAATTTTTCACCAGTTTTGTTCTGTTTCATACAATGTAATCAAGAAACCACACATGACTTTGAAAAATCGATTAAAATCATCGGAAAACACGTTTTCATACAAAGTTGTTCTTTAATTAAAAAGGGTGGGTATGATTAATTGACAGGTATGAGAGTTGTGACCTGAAATATATACTTCAACTATCTGAAATTTCACATCCTGGGATGGTGACATGAAATGTATACTTCGACTCTCTAAAATTTCATATCCTCGGATTGTGACATGAAATAGATACTTTGACTATCTGAAATTTCACATCCTGGGATTGTGACATGATATAAATGATTTACCTGTCTGAAATTTCACATCCTGGGATTATGATTGAAATATATACTTCGACTATCTAATATTTCACATCCTGGGATAGTGACATGAAATATATACTTCAAATATCTAAAAATTTCACATCCTGGGATCGTGATATGAAATATATACTTTAACTGTCTGAAATTCCACATTCTGGGATTGTGACATGAAAGATATATACTTTAACTGTCTCAAATTTCACATTCTGGGATTGTGACATGAAACATATACTTCATGTATCTAAACGTTTACATCCTGGAATTGTGACACGAAATATATACTTCGACTATCTGAAATTTCACGTCCTTTGATTGTGACATGAAATGAATACTTTACCTGTCTGAAATTTCACATCCTGGGGATCTGACATGAAATATATATTTCAACTATCTAAAATTTCACACACTGATATCAAGCAATGGTTAGCCAGTCTTGGCATTCACAAGTACAACGTTAGGCACTACTGAAATGATAAAACTAGTTATGGTCTCTTGAGCTTTCAATGGGATGCTGCTGATCACGCAAATGTTATCATAACCCAAAGAATAAAATAACTTTGTTTGTATGGTTTATTTTGAAATGGAAGAACTAGTTATGTTTCCTTGAGTCTTTAATGGGATTAATTTTCTTTTTTTTTATTTGTTCTTGTTGTTATAGAACATGATATGCCATACAAAAAGAAGAAGAAAAAAACATATTCGTTCGAAACCAACGTCTGCAAACGGAAACTGTAAAGTGTTGAAAATAATCTGCCACTAATATCTACACAAAATTCTTGAATGACGCAAAAAATCACATACAGACAAAACGCATAATCGTTGAAGAACAATGTCTGGAAACGGAAACCATGAAATGCTGGAAATAATCTGTCACTGAGTGGGACCCAAACAAAGTTGTTAAATGGCAAAAAAAGGAAAGAAATGACAAGAAAAAACCTAAATGAAAATTTGAAATATAAAGATAGCGGATGTAAATTTCAGGTTAAAGTCTAGGTGGGTTTCAAAGGGCGAAATACATCTTTTTTATCTCTTAGAAAAACGACATTTTGTAAGTATACGGATAATAGAACTCGTCTCAGGAAATGGTGATGTCAGGACTGTACAATCTTTAATAAATCCATTTTTATACAACATTACAAGTAGCCATAAAAATTGAATTACCTTTGGAAAAAACACCATTGTAACAATAGCAGACAAGTACAGATGTTCTGAATAGGAAAACACGACAATGAAAACAGTCGCAGAAAAGTTTATAATAAAATGTCTTGTATTGTGCATACTTTTTTGTCTTCAGTATGAAGTAAATCTAATCTACCATTGCTTTCTTTTTCTCATGTCGGCTTTCTGAGTATGTTAAGGAAAAAGAAAAAAAGAAAACTTGATTTTGGAGGATGGTAAGTACATAAATTTCATTTTATTTGTCGCTGAGAAAATTCATCTTTTGAATTGTACTAATGGGTTCTTGTATGCTAAGACAGAATATTCAGTAGAAGATAAATATGTCTAAACCGGCAAAAAGTAAAACATTACGTCTACAACAACAACGACAATAATAACGACGCCGACGACAACAAGAATGAAAGAAAAGAACTTCAGGTTTCGGGTGGGAGTAGTTTGGAGTCCAATCAAATTTGAGATAAAAAAAACTTGCTTTGTCAAAAAATATTTTGATCTCTCATTTCCCTCCATGTTTTATTTTTCCGCGTGGCAAGAGTTCATACAAAGTATAGATCACAACAATACAAGTGTTTGCAGTTTCAGTTTTCACTTTCAGTTTTCAAGATGGCGTCAGTAAAACCCGTAATTAACACAGTAGATACAATTTTATAAAAAAAAAAAGCATAAAAGCATAAAAAAGGAAGAAAATCATCCTCTGTTTTTGCAATAAACAAAAACAAAAATATTTAAACTGATTTGGTTGACCAGCTGGTTGATTAAGTCTTTGATCGTTTGGTTTGTTAATTGATTAAATTATTAGTTGGTCAGTCGCTTGTGATGTTTTTCGGCATAAGACCCACCTGTCCTGGTGTTTCTCGGTACCAGGTACACCTGTAGGTGCCGTTGGATGAATAAGCAGATGCGTACTGGCAGCTGCCTGTTGCAGTCCAATCTATTACACTGGTAGTTACCTTGCATTCAGATACTATAGCTGGATCTGGAAAAAAAGGGGGGGGGGGAGTATTTACATCAGCATGAATAATATGAATAATGGATCAGGGATATATCAATAAAACTCGACTGCTAGCGCTCACAAAAATCAGAACTCAGAACACAGCGAGCGCTTATACATTAACCCTTTGACTCCCGCACTCTATCCACCAACTGCAAAAACTTGACCCTTTGACTCCGTCACCCTATCCACCAGTTTCCTGCATGAAGCTGGTGGACAGGGTGCGAGAGTCAAAGGGTTAACAATACAGAACATGCGTAGTTGTGTTCACAGTAACGTTTGTCAACAGAATAAAGAAAATTGACAAGACGATCAACTTCCCATCCATTACAAATTGTTATAAGAACTGACGGTATGCCCAACTGAAGTTTGAAATCTGTGGTCACAATATCTACATGCAAAGTACAGAAGTTTGAACATTTTGGAAAACAATATTTCTTACAAAATAATCACCTGCTGTTTGTCTGTTCATAATAAATTTCGCGATTTTTTTGTTTGTTTGTGTTTTTATTGTCCTTGTTGTAGTTGTTTCTGTTTTCTTTCGTTGTTTTGTTTTCTTTGTTTGTTTTTGTCGTTTCTTCTTTTTTCTGTTTGTCCATTTGCCATTTTGTTCAAGTGCATACATTCATAAACATCTATTGTTGTTTGTTTGTGTGTGTGCGTGTGTACATGCGTGAGTGAGTGTATCTGTGTGAGAGCGCACGTGTGTGTATGTATGTGCGTGCTCTCTTTGTTTAGGTTACAAAAATGCTCTTTTTTTTATTATCAAACTAACGCAATTTATCAAAATCAACTGAATTTCCTATACACAGAATGAATGCACGAATCAATGAAAGATCATTACATGTACATTTATGTATGCACACTTCATCACGTATTCCTTTTCGACAGACCTCCACGATAAACACTCATGTAATACATGCATAGAATATCAGCACAGGAAAGACACTGAATGCAGAATATGGATGAAAAATCAGCACACAAAAGACACAGAATGCAGTATGTGGAAGAGAAATCAGCATAGTAAAAACCCTGAAAGAAGTTTATGGAAGAGAAGAGAAATCATCATAGAAAAGACTCAGCATGCAGTATATGGAAGAGAAATCAGCAGAAGAAAAACACCCATTCAGTCTATGGAAGAAAAATCAGCACAGAAAAGACACTGAATTCAGTACAATGTATGAAGAAAAAACAGCACTGAATGCAGTATATGGAAGAGAAATCAGTACAAAAAAGATACTGAATGCAGTATATGGAAGAGAAATCAGCACAGAAAAGACACTAATGCAATATATGGAAGAGAAATCAATACATGTACAAAAAGATACTGAATGCAGTATATGGAAGAGAAATAAGCACAGAAAAACACTAATGCAGTATATGGAAGAGAAATCAGTACAAAAAGATACTGAATGCAGTATATGGAAAAGAAATCAGTACAGAAAAGACATTCAATGAAGTATATGGACGGAAAATCAGTACAGAAAAGATTATGAATGCAGTATATGGAGTCACATTGTCTCATTTCTTGCCCTCTTCCGTGGCTGTTGGCTGTAACGGCATATGTTTCTCTAACACTGCAAGAAAGTTTGGCTTCCTCATGGGCATCTCCCTTAATACTTGTCACCTCATATATTTTTTCAAGGTTAGATGACTGAACTCTCTTCTCAATGGTTGTTCTGATTCTACTCTTCGTTCTCCGCAAAAGTCCCAGAACTCTGCTGTTCGCCTTTTTTATGGTTCAGCATCGTCAGGCTTGTGTCCTTTTTTGATGAAATTACACTGGCTCCCTGCTTCTGAAGAAGTAAACACAAAATAGCCTGCATCTGCTACAGTGTTGTTACTGGCACAACCCCTGCTTATCTCTTTGGTCTGTTTACTCTGCGCATTCCCTCTCGCTATCTCCGTTCTTCCTCTGCTTCACGACTTCTTCAGTTAAACTGCTTCAAACATAAACGTCATGGCTT
>CM060306.1:36927830-36940330 GCA_030674185.1 Monoplex corrugatus
TAGAGAGAGAGAGAGAGAGAGAACAGAGAATGAGACAGACATAGACACACGAGGCACAGACGGACAGTTACACAGAGCATAGAGGGAAAGACATGGACAGACACACAGATCCAAGAAAGACAAACATGGACAGACACACAGATCAAAGAAAGACAAACATGAACAGACACACAGATCAAAGAAAGACAAACATGAACAGACACACAGACCAAAGACAGAAAGACATAGAAAGACAAGACACACAGAACAGAGAGAGGGCCTGAAGATCGGTTGTTTGATTAAATGTATCGGATCATTAGGCCCATTCAAATCGGCACACATGAGGGGGGGGGGGGGGTAGCTTCACGACATGGGAATTAACAACGTCATGGTAATAGGAGATCAATGAAGGTTAAGGACAAAGAGAGGGACATACAAATCTCCTGAGAACACACACACACACACACACACACACACACACACACACACACACACACACACAAGCACACTTACACACACATCCCACCCACCATCCACTTACCCCACACGTGCGCGTGCACATACCCACTCACACGCGCGCGCACACAGACACACACACATACATGCATACATGGACACATGCATGCATACATACATACATACATACATACATACATACATACATACATACATGCGTACATACATGTATACACACATGCATGCATACATACATACATACATGCATGCATACATACATACATAAATACATACATACATATATACATACATACATACATACATACATATATAGATACATACATACACACCCTAATACATACATCCATACATACATAGACAAATGCATACATACATAATACACACATACATACATATGTACATACACATATGCACACATTCATACATACATACATACATACATACATACTACATACATGCGTACATGCATACATATATACATACATAAATACGGGGGCTGCCCAGTTTGTCACAGGCCCAGTTTGTCACAGGCCCAGTTTGTCACAGTGGTAGACTACTTGCTACCTCCATGCTACCCAACCCTATCTTCGGCCTGCACCAAGTGTAGGCTTGGGCGGGTTCGAAACCGGGTTCGAATTGGTGGTGTACAGATAGTCCCTCTAAAATGTCAGTTCAGCTTGTGTTGTTCAAATTTCTTCCTTTTTGTATGCAAATCAAAGCAAATTACTCTGTAAAATTTCAACAATGAATGTTCTTTGGTTAAAAACAATTGAAAATAAAATTCTATTCATACAATCAATCAATCATTCATTACTGTTTTTGAGAGTGTCAGTGATAACTTCCATCATGCAGGGCACAGTCGAGGGTGGGCGCAAGCGAGGACGACAAAGAAAGAGCTGGTTCGACAACATCAAAGAGTGGACGGACATGACCCAGACCCTGCCAGACCTCTTGGTGCAGGCCGAAGATAGTGACAAACTGGGCCTGTGACAAACTGGCATGCTTCCAATAAATACATATTCAACCCAGTTCGGCGCATGCTGCTGCCTTCGCTGTCCGTGGTAAGCCTAACGTAACTTTCTCATACCCCCTACTTCCATCCACCCACCCCCCTCACTTCCCCTACCCTCCAGCGGCGTGTGAGATCTTGACCTTTGACCCCAGCCAGCCGACACGTTACACACGAGCGCAGTTGCTAGCGGCTAAAACCACAGGCGCCCGACTCGATGTCTCTGTTATTGCCCGACTGAAAGAGCTGTCGATAGGGGTAAATCTTCCCCGCAAACGCTCGTGTCGTGGGGGCACGAGGAAGCGTCGCAGGATTCAGGCTGTCTGCGGCATACCTGATAGGGATCCGGCTGCTGTCCATGGACCTGTACCGCCCTCCATCCTGTCTGACATCACCTCACTGCCTCCACGACCCCAGGGCGCCAACTTCTCCAACCTAATCACCGTTCCTCTTCAAGAAGCAAAAACAATTCCCAATCAGCTGTGCATGGGTGTTTTCAATGCGCAGTCTGTAGGCCCTTCTGTCAAACGTTCGGCCATTCGTGACTTTATTCACGAGCATGACATTGATGTCCTCTTCCTTACGGAAACCTGGCTTCGTAAGACTGGCGACGAAGCAAAGCTCAACGACCTGACTCCACCAGGCTACAAGCTGCTCTCCTTCCCGAGACAACACACAACCAAGATCAAGCGTGGTGGCGGCCTTGCTGTCATCATCAAAGACCATCTTGCTGAGAATTGTTTCAGTGTGTCTAATTTTCCTTTTAATCATGTGTCTTTTGAACTGGCCCAGCTAACACTAACAGTAAACGAACAACGTGTAAGCTTCTTCCTTGTGTACAGGATTCCACCAAACCAGAAAAATGAACTCACGACGCCTCTGTTCTTTACTGAACTTACCGGTTTCCTTGATTTTTGTTTACAATGCCCAAACAAACTTGTGATTTCTGGCGACTTTAATTTTCATGTTGATGACACTACTAACACAAATGCTTTGAAGTTGATAGAACAATTTGAAATGTTTAATCTGATACAGACAGTCACCGAACCAACTCAGAAGTGTGGACATATTCTTGACCTAGTTATACATAGAAATGATGACGATATCATTCATTCCACCAATGTGTGTCATGATCTTGCTTCTGATCATTTTGCCATTTTGTGCCATCTATCTACACCTAAACTTAAACGTCCTCCGAAATATGTTTCCACTCGTTCCATCGGAAAAATTGATCACGATAAACTTGCACACGACATCGCGCAGTTCTTAACACCAAATCTGTCAATCTCAGAATTAAACTCAAATCTTTCATCTATTTTTGACAAGCATGCGCCTATGCGACAGATAAAAGTTCGCGATGGAAAACCAAGCCACTGGTACAACGCTGTCTCTGGTCCACTTCGCGAAGCTAAAACCGCACGCAGACGTGCAGAGCGTGAGTGGAAAAAAACAAAGCTCACTGTTCACAAACAAATCTACGATGCTGCGAAGCGCAATGTCACGGACATAGTGCACACTGCAAAAACGACCACCTATTCGTCGCTAGTGTCAGGTTCTCGCACATGCAAGCAGCTCTTCCAAAATATGTCACACCTTCTTGGTAAAAATAAGTCCGTTTCACTACCTTCTGTCTCAGATATAAAGCTCCTTCCGAATATGTTTGCCGAATTTTTCAGCAACAAGATTGCAACCATTCGAAACAACTTCCCGTCAACATTACAGTCTCATAACATCAGCCCGCCCTTCTCTAGCACCCCTTTGTCTGCTTTTGTTCCCGTTAGTGAAGATCTAGTGAGAAAAACGATCATGCAGACAACTCCAAAGACTTGTGAACTAGATCCAATGCCCACCAAATTTCTAATTCAGCATTTAGACCTTCTTCTGCCTAGCATTACTCATATCATGAACGAATCACTCATTTCCGGCGTCTTTCCAACTGAATTAGAAACAGCCGTGTTAAAACCCCTTCTGAAAAAATCAAATCTGGACCCCAACGAGTTGAAAAATTACAGACCCATCTCCAACCTTCCATACCTCTCTAAACTTCTTGAACGACTTGTGCTTCGCCAGCTTTTCTCCCATTTGACCTCTCATTCACTTCTCAGCGATCACCAGTCTGCTTACAGGCCTGGCCATTCTACAGAAACTGTTCTTTTACGCATTGTAAATGATCTTTTGAATGCTATTGACCAAGACAAAATATCTGTTCTTCTACTTTTGGACCTTTCTGCTGCCTTTGACACAATAGATCATGACATCCTCTCTCACGCCTGAATACAACATTTGGAATTACAAATATCGTGCTCAACTGGTTTCGATCATATCTCTCTGACAGAAAGCAAATTGTTCTAGTAGACGGAAATAGATCCTCTGAATCTACTCTCACTTTCGGCGTTCCTCAGGGCTCTGTTCTGGGCCCTGTTCTTTTCATACTCTACACCACTCCACTCACTCATCTCATTGATACTCATTCCATTCGTCATGAAATGTATGCTGATGATACTCAACTGGAACATTCTGATACGCTTTCAAACTACGATAATCTCATTCAATCTCTCCAAGAATAGTGTCACAGAAGTTAAAAATTGGACGACCGAAAACAAACTGAAACTAAATGATGACAAGACTGAAGCTCTTAGACTCCTTCCTCCATCAGTTGATGCCACTTCCCTACCTCCTACTTTTGACCTAGGAAATACGCCCATCTCATTTTCAGACAATGTACGTGACCTTGGCTTTTTCCTTGATAAAGAGATGTCCATGAAACATCATATCAGTAAAACCTGTCAAGTAGCCTACCATGAACTCAGACGCATCAGCTCTATACGTCGCTACCTCACAGTTGATGCAACAAAAACACTTGTCAGTTCTTGTGTACTATCTAGACTAGACTACTGCAATTCTCTTCTTGTCGGTTCTCCACATACCCTGATCAGACCACTACAACAAGTACAGAACTCGGCAGCCAAAATAGTGTGCAAAGCAAAAAGATCGGCACATTGTACACCCCTTCTACGAGAGTTACACTGGTTACCTATTGAACAAAGAATCAAATACAAAGCTTCTTGTCTCTGCTACCAAGTCATAATTGGCACTGCGCCTAAATACCTTTCTGACATCTTTACGATCTATGTACCACCCAGATCTCTTCGCTCTGCTACCGATGATAGAACATTCCGCGTTCCAAAATATAAACGAGAGAGGCATGGTGGTCGAGCTTTTTCATCATCTGCTGTGCAGATGTGGAACTCCTTGCCTCACAATCTCCGTCACAGCCCTTCATTTCCCTCCTTTAAAACTAGTCTGAAGACTTTTCTCTTCCAGCAACATTTCTTGTAGACCCTCTTTCTGCCGCTCTGTATTCTTGATGTGCGTGTTTTTGGGTGTGAATGCGTGCGCGTGTGTGTTTGTGTGCGTGCGTGCGTGCGTGTGTGTGTGGTTTGTGTGTGTGTGTCTGTGCGTGTTTGTGTGTGTGTTGGTGTGTGTCTGTGAGTTCGTGTGCTTGTTTTACTTTTTATTGTTGTTGTAAAGCGCTTTGTGCAAGTGGAAAGCGCTCATAAATAACCATTTATTATTATTATTATTATAAACACATTCACTCACTGACTCACTGACTCGCTCACTTGCACACACACACACACACACACACACACACACACACACACACACACACACACACACACTGAAACATACAAATACACACGCATACAATACACACACACACACACACACACACACACACACACACACACACACATACATACACACACACACATACACATACACACATCTTTATATGCAAACTGAATAGTACAAGGTACACAGAAAGGCAAACTATCGCACAAACAAGACTTACCAGCAAGCCGTACGACAACGAACCACAAAACCAGAAGTCCAAGGTAAGCAGCCATTCTTATCATAGAGACACTACGTTCTTCACTATAAAACCGGCACAGAATAATACAAACTCTGCACAGTAGTAGCACAATAGCTGATCCAACATACACACAAAACCTTAACAACAATACACCTTGAAACCAATGCACTGGCGTAATATGGTTGAAATTTCATGAAAGTTTTATAAGTTAGTAGTGGAGAAAACAACCAGGAAGTTTCAAATAACGAGTAAGTTTTTCCTTGTCATGCACGCTAATTCAAAACCAAATCCAATGATACAGGCGTTAAGGGGAGCTTTCTATGCTGAAAGAGTCAAGCTAAAAATAAGCTTTCTGCTCTGGTTCGACTACCCTTGTCAATGCAAAGGTTTTCCTGGTTGTTTTGCAGGAAATGAAAACATTAGAGTGTTTTGCTTGATTTCATTATATTTAATATATTAATAGTCTCCCGCCTGCCTTTGTCAAAGCCGGTTTACAAATAAGGAAAACGTTTTTGTTTATCATTCACGTTGAAATTGCAGACTTTACGATTCTTCTTTTCTCTCTCTCTCTCTCTCTCTCTCTCTCTCTCTCTCTCTCTCTCTCTCTTTCCCTCTATTTCCATTGATAACAGATAATCAAGCCACACTACGAAACTTTCTTTTACGTTCATTTAAATCGTTTTATAAAATAATCATCTTGAAAATCGATAGACCATAATGAAATTCTTGTGAAATCATTTTCCCAACAAACAGCATCAATGTTTTATCACTGTTAATAAGGTTAAGTTCATGAATTCCTGATACGATTGTATAAACTTTTATTTCAGTATAAAGGCCCCAACATTGTAATTTAATGATTCTGACCTTATGCATAAAATACCGCATTATGTGGTCCGCATCAAGTCAAAATTCCTTGCAAAACAACCAAAATATCGTTGTTGGCATTCATAAACAGTTTTCCTTTACCCATCTTTAATGAATCTTGTCAGATAAGAGATTTCTTTGACACCACACATTATCATTAAACATAGTCAAAGAACACCCTCAAATTGGTGAGATAATTTTCCTCCAGTCGCACAAGCGACATATGATATCAAATGGTCTTTCTCATGTGCTGTCTCAGTTCTCAGTTCTTCAAGTCCTGGAGAATGACAAGCTCTTCTGCCTGACCAAGACTTTGTAGAAAGTCAGAACCAATGGTATAGACCTCCAATGGATTTTTGTCAACTGCAGGATATCGAGAAAAGAGAGAGGAGATTATCTAAGGAAAAGATGAGCTGAAGAAGAGTAACGAGACAACAGTGTAAGCTACAGAAAGAAATATCAGATCAGTCTTTAAACCACGGACAGAAAGGCACGACTACCACCATCTTCCCAGAGAGCAGAGATAATGGGGCTCTGCACTGGCCGCAACCGGCTCAGCGCATATATACATCAGAAGTTCAAACTGACATTTTCATCATCTTGCCACTCTGGACATGAAGACCGGACAACTGAACACATAAACCCTTTGACTCCACACCCTATCCATCAATTGCAAAAACTTAACTCTTTGGCTTCCCTCACCCTATCCACCAGCTTCCTTGAAGAAGCTGTTAGATAGTGTCAGGGAATCAAAGGCTTAAGATTTTGCTTTGCTAGCATAGTTGACAATGCAGGATGCTGGTGGACAGGGTGCGGGAGTCAAAGGGTTAGTAGTGCAGCGGTGTCGCCTTTGACAATGGAGCAACAGGAAGCGTGATCGACTACAAGTCTACTGACCACAAAACTCCATGGAATCGAACGGGAATGGGGGAAATTAGACTTGCGCCAAATTCATCGCCAGATGTAGCTTGATCCATGTATGCGGTGAACAACAAAAGAATAACAACAGGCCTTTGGTTTAAACTATCGGACCACCCTGGTCCATAGTTCTGTGTTTTCGACTACTTACTAAAACAGATCTTTGCATCATATTATCGGAAATCATCCACGCACAGATGGGAACATTTTGTTGACACATTTTGCTCTCACATGATCATATACAACAGACAGACATCCTTCTTGTCAATATTAAACAATATCTTTAAAGAAAACGAGGTGGGAGAGGGTGGGGTAATCAAAAGGTGGAAAATACACTGCGTGACAACCGTGGTATATATGGTGGTAGAAGTTTGGGGTGAGGAGGGGGGGGGAGATAAGCGTGGTGTGTGAATGTGTAGTGTGTGTGTGCGCGCGCGTGCGTTTGTGTGTATGTGTGTGTGTGTGTGTGTGTGTGTGCGTGTGTGTAGCCTACATATGCGTGCTGTGTGTGTAAGTTTGTGTGTGTAAGTATGACTATGTATATGTGTCTGTGTATGTATTTTATGTGCGTATATGTGTATGTGTATATATGTGTGAGTGTGTATGTCTGTCTCAGATGTGCTCATTCTCCCTCCAGTCCACACACACACACGCACGCACACGCACACACACACACGCACACACACACATATATATATCGCTTTCTTAACTTTCCCCTCTCCACACCACACATGGACCTGTTTTGCAAGTGTTGGTCCCATGCACTTGATATGGCAGCAATCTGTATGTATTTATAGCACAAGTCTCGACGGCATTCAACAGTCTGTGTAATTTGAACAACGAACATGCAGCTAAGCACGACAAACATCTTTCTGTTCTGTATTCTACATGTATAGTGTGTTGTGTGTGTGTGTGTGTGTGTGTGTGTGTGTGTGTGCGTGCGTGCGTGCGTGCGTGCGTGCGTGTGTGTGTTGTGGTGTGTGGTTGTGTGTGTGTTGATGTTGATTGATTTGTGATTTGATTTGATTTTGATTTGATTTGATTTTGATTTGATTTCCTTTTTGTTTCATCACAGTGGATATGTTGTGTGAAATTAGAGTTGCTCTCCCCTAGAGACCGTATCGCAACGTTACCCATGAGTTCATTTACCTATTTGCGTGTTCTTCGTACTTTCATTTAGTTATGAAAGTGTTTTTTGTTGTTGTTTTTTGTTTTTGTTTGTTTGTTTGTTTGTTTGTTTGTTTTGTTGTTGTTGCTGTTTGTTTGTTGTTGTTGTTTTGTTGTTTTTTTAATATTTTGCCAGAGACAGGTCCTTTGTTAGAGTAGGTTCTTTTACGTGCGCTGAGAACGTGCTGCATCTGGGTTTGTGGTCTCATTTTAAAGACTAGCATCTAGATCACCATTTAAAGTCTAGTGAAAGGAGGAGATAAATTCTTATGATCTGATCACGAGACCTCTCACGTCCTAGACAAGTACTTTTAAACGCTTTAGTTCCTTCAAAGCCAGAACGTCTCGCTTTAAAGATAGTTTTTTTGTAAGGGCTGTAGACCTCTTTTTGTTGTGTGTATCTGCTAGACTTACATCCTTTCATCCTCTTGCTTTTACTGACGTGTTAATATTTGCATTACACATTCGTGTCTTAGTTACAAATTTTTCTCTTACCCAGTGATGAACTTATTCTTAACCAAACTTATAAGAGCTATTTATCTTGTCTCTGAACTAAAATCCTCAGTCCGCGTACTCAAGGGAGGGCTTATAGAAATTCGGTGATAGTTTCTAGAAGGAACTTTATATGTCTTTTATCTGTTTGTTATCACTGTTACTTGATAAATTGTTTTTAATTCCCCAGGCTTGGATTATAGTGATGTGGGGTTTTTCTTTAGTTTGTTTGTTTGTTTTTTCAACTCGTGTTAGAATGTACTCTTACAAAATATTTTGTTATGTATCAGGGCTTTTTCACCTGTCTTTGGATTTTAGTCTTGCGCATGTGAGGAGGGGGAGGGAAAGTAAGAGAATAATTTTTACTTTATGTTGTTGAAGTCCTGTGGGCGTGTGTGCATGTGTATGTGTGTGTGTGTGGGGGGGGGGTGTGTGCGTGTGTGTGTGTGTGGGGGGGGGGTGTATGTATATGTGTACATACCATGGCTGCATTCTCCCAGCCATTCTGACACCCTCTAGTTAGTAAACCCTTCTGCCAGCAGGCATCGCCTGTGTGTGCTAATTTTAGCCAGGCAGGTTTGACCAGAGTCCATCACTTACAGCAGTGCTTTGTAACTGCTGCGATCTTTCCGGAGGGACTGAGTGTAGAGATTGGTACAGAGTAGGCCTACTCGAATCTAGGTCAATCTGTAGGGTTATACTTCCACGCGCGCCTGTGTCTCGCCACGGGACGGGTGAGGGGGTGTGGAGAGTGGAAGGGGAGAGAAATATGCGCGCTGTTAATTAGCCCGCAGGGCAGAAAGGGTGGCCAGCTAAGGTGTCTCGGATTTGGGCGCCGTTGGCGTGAATTTGTGTGTGATGTGTGTGTGTGTGTGTGTGTGTTGTGTGGTGTGTGGTGTGTTGTGAGTGAGTGTTGACCTTTCTCATTCGCCCCGATTTCTGCCAATACATGTGCTAACAGAAGTAAGGTTAGAAGACCACTACAGCTGATGACAAGCTGGGAGATCCGCCTCTCGTTTGTATAGTGTGCAAATGCAGTGATACGTGTACTTAATTTTCTTTTCTTTTTCCTGTTGAAATATGGTGTATATTTTGAAACATTTATAGCCCTGATTTGGCTCTACACAGTCGGCTGGGCATTAAAACAACAACAACAACAACAATATTATAAACTATTATTGATTCTCTTCAAAAACATCAAAACAACGAAAAATTTCAAATCTCTTTAAAAATCAGCAAAAGAATGAAGCAAGTCAAAGTAACACACTTTGGTTGGGCTACAAAAAAACAACAAAAAAAGCAAACTTGTGTTTCCATCACATTCTTTTCGTTGCCAAATTTCTTCTAAGAAATGAAGTATTGTACGTTTATATATCTAGCACAGTTGGAAATATTTAGAAACAAAAGGTGAACGGAAGAACAAAAAACAAAACAAACAAATGAAATAAAAATCATAGAAGTATAGTACAAATCATCGTTGATACCTACATGCGGGACTGTAGCCTAGACTTCTAACCACACACACACCACACACACCACACACACACACAACACTCACACACACACACACACACACACACACACACACCCACACACACACACACACGGAAAACAAGTTTGATGCTGACCATATGAGACGACTGGGAAAGTTGCGGGGGAGGGGGGGAGGGGGGAGGGGGGTCATAGATTTACCCATGTGAAATTCGGGCAGCTTTTTCTTGGCAGAGTACGTTGCTACAGTACAGCATTGGTCTGTATGTGTTTTTGCTTTGTGTTGTTTGTTTTTTTTAATATAAAAGCGTATCTTTCTACTTACTACATTTTGCCAGAGAAAATTCCTTTCCATCCGCAGGATCTGCTATGTGCATAACTGTATGCGTGAATTGGACTTTAGTCTTTCACCTTGTCTGTAAAAACAGTACCCAAATCACAGCATACCCCCCCAGTAAAGATGCCAGGGGATCTTTCAGTATAAACAGTATCCCCATCTTCTGGAAATTCTGTGCTAGAAATTTCCTCTTTTCTGTCACTCTCTTTGTTTCTGTCTTGTTCCTTTGCTTTCTGTCATTTCTTTCCATGAATTTCTTCTTTGTTGGTTCATTCACCTATATGTGTTCGATACAGTCAGACGTACTTTCTCTTTAGGAGTGATAATTGGGTATATGTAATACTGCATTTTTGGCTCTAGGGAAATGAGATATGCGGAAGCAATTTAGTAATCTAGGCCCGTTTTAATGTATGTTTTAGTGTCCTTAGTTATGTTTAAATTTCTGTTCAGGTTTTTTTTTTTTTAATTTGTGTGCAAATGCAGTGATACGTGTACTTAATTTTCTTTTTTTTTCCTGTTGAAGTATGGTGTATATTTTGAAACATGTATAGCCCTGATATGGCTCTACGCAGTCGGCTGGGCATTAAAAAAAACACAACAATAACAATAGGCCACAACTTCAGATCTAATGCAAAGAGCAGGAAAAAAACGAACACATCTGAAAAAATAATCCTGTACTACCTGGAGTTAAAAGCAACGCTGAAGCAGTAGTAAAAGTGAATATAACCTCATTCTTTTCGTTCTACATTTACTCGCCTTGTGTATTTTTGTTGTTTGTTTGTTTTTTGTTTTTGCTTGGAATAAGTGTTTATGGTGGATTATTCCTGTGAACTATTTACAGCATTAAACAAACTTTCATTGTGAACATTTTGGTTTCCTGGTTTTTGTTGTGAACATGGGTGTCTGTCGCTTTCATTCAGAATGTAAAGGAGACGAGTTGATATTGATGATCACACTGACAGTGATGTTATATCTTTTTATATAAAGGCCAGTTCAAATCAACATTCCGCTGACAGAATCTGTATATCAGCAAGCAATCTGACTGGAGACAACGTAAGTTTTGAATTACATCTACACCACATGAAAGGAAAAACTCCTCCATGATCATCTCATCTCCACCACTGGCGGCAGGCGCATGTGCAAGCTATTGTTTGTCTTGTATGGTGGACTACAATGCTGGAGTGCAAAGCCTCATAACGATAACAGACTCACTGAAAGCGCAGATGGCATGGCAGTCAGCAATGAGAAGAACAATGTCATTGGCAACAGCACAGCTAAGAGTGGTACAGAAGTGGTACAGAAGTGGTACAGAAGTCTACATGAATGGTCAAATCTGGAAGAGGTTGACAATCTAAGGCACCTGGGAGCAAAAGATGTCAACTGCATAGCAGAAACATGCATCGGAATTTTAAAAGCAATGGCCAAAGAACTGGGTCTGAAGAAGTAACACCATCCGCTGTAACACTAACTAAATATTGCAAAAGCCTTTCGAAGTCTCCATATTTCTCCATGAGTATAAAGAATGAACTTTCACCGACTCAGAAAGGTAAATCCAGGCCTTTGACACCAACTATCTGAAGAAACTGCTTTACATAATTATCCCATGCTAATGATCGGGTAGGCTACATACGGAACAAGATCAAAACTTTAATGGGTCAAAAGCAAAACACTTCTTACCGCTGCAAAAGACAAAAGTCGTATAGTTTGGTCACGTCACCCGGCAGGACACACTGTATGAGATTTATTTTTCAAGATACACTGAATGGAGGCTGTCGCTGAAATAAACATAGGAATAGCTGGTTGGTAAATGTTCAAGGTAGGACCAATCTCAGCATACTTGACCTATGGCTGCTGCACAAAAGACCAGAGGTGGAGGACCTGTCTACTGT
>CM060306.1:36945330-36950330 GCA_030674185.1 Monoplex corrugatus
AGAAACATGTAACACATTTCCTTCAGACATGGACAAAGCAGAAACCTTTGTGGACTTATTTGCTAAAAACAGTAAAGTTGAAGGTTTATCTCCAGACTGCAAACATCACAGAGAAATGGAAGATAACAACTCAATCTGCACTGATCCAATACCTCAGAATGATCTCTGGTTTAATTCTCCAATCACCTTAGAAGAGCTAAAAAACACAATACTGTTTCTATACAAACAAAACGAGTTCGGTAGGTTTTGATGCAGTTTCGACTGAAATGATTAAACATCTCCCTGAAAACTATCTTATTTTCCTACACAAAATTTTGCAGAAATGCTGGGTTATCGGAACTGTACCACAAATCTGGCAAAAGTCTATAGTTATACCGATATCAAAAGCAGAAACATCGAAAACTGATAAAAACAGTTACAGACCCATTGCTTTGACGTCCCACACGAGCAAACTAATGGAAAGATTGATCTTAAACAGACTTTTACACTACTGTGATAAAAATAACGTTATTCCGGTAAACCAGGCGGGTTTTAGAAAAGGGAGATCCGCAGTTGAACACCTGGTTAAACTTACGACTCAGATCAAACAACAGTTTGCCCGCAGAAAAAGTGTTTTAGCTACTTTCTTTGATGTAAAAAAGGCTTACGATCAAGTTTGGCATAAACGTTTATTGTTCAAGCTTAAATCTGTTGGTTTATCTGGCAATATGTACAATTGCATTAAATCTTTTTTAGCTAATAGAACAATACAGGCTAGAGTGGGAGCTAGTTATTCTACTTCATGACGCCTCAACATGAGGATTCCACAAGGTTCAGTGATAGCACCTATTTTATTTAATATCCTTATACAGGATCTTCCTAAAGCTCTTTCAAATCGTGTTGTTTTAGTACAGTATGCTGATGATATATGCACTTGGATGAATATCACTTTAAAAAAGACAACTCCACACAGAACACGGAATTACATCAGGAAATTGTATCAAATTGATCTTGATAACCTTGGAAACTATTTATTATGTTAGAAAATGGTCTGTCATTGTCGGCAGAAAAAAACTAACATGATGCTGTTTGATCCTGGTGGTAACTCAAATAACTTGCCTACTTTCAAATTGCTTGGTGAAGTGTTAAATTACAAACAGGTCGTAAATTTCTGGGAGTTTACATCACGTCGAAATTAAGCTGGAATGTTCATTTTGATTATATTTTAACAAAAGCACGAAAAACCTTAAATTTTCTAAAGATAATAAGCAAATTACCCTGGGGAATGGATACAAATATACTGATTCATCTGTCAACAGCGCTGGTCAGGTCTAAATTATCCTACGCACAAGAAGTTTTTTTCAATGCACCTAAATATTTACTAAAAAAGATTCAGAACTTGGACTGCAAAAGTCTTAAAATTGCACTAGGTGTACCAACTCATGCTTCTACTCTGGAAACGTACAAAGCTGCTGGAATTCTACCTCTAAACAACCATCGTGAGCTAGCTACGCAAAGTTTGCAATTAGAACTACTTCACAAGCGAATAATTTTGTGAGCAAAGAAATTAAAATCAGGTCTGATATTGACTTTCCAAAACGAGCAAGAAACATTTCATCACAAATTACAACCGCAACTTACATATCTGACCTGATCAAACAATCCAGCATAACTATGGATGAAATAGCCGAGAAACCAACGTTAACACCTATCCCTACATGGGAAATGCTAAAGGCCACGTTTGATCTCGATTATGCAGACGTTAAAAAGATGATAATGTCAACATTACGCTATCCACAGCTTGTGATACATCGATGAAAAGTACCGTACCCACCTCCACATTTTTACTGATGGGTCAGTCTTAGCAAATCAGAGCGCTAGAGCAGCGTTTTATGTTCCAAAATTTAACATTAAAAAGTCTTTTTTCATTGGGGCAAATGTATCTATATATACAGCAGAATTGGTCGCTGTTGTTCAAGCGTTGCATTATTTAATAGCCTTCGGCCTGTGTCTTTCAAAGTAGTTCTGTTTGTTGATTCAAAATATGTATTATATGCCTTACAGTCGTTTGATACAGACACAAGACCTGATTTAATAATTGAGGCAAATCATCTAATACACTGTTTAAAGATAAATGGCTCGGAAATCAGTTTATGCTGGGTGCCTTCTCACGTTGGTCTTCACGGCAACAACGTAGTTGACAGGAGCAGCTAAATCTGGTGCACTCCGTTCTGAAAATTCCATAGAATTACATGTTAACACCTCGGTAAAAGAAGCTTACAACTCGCTAGAATTAGCATCATGGATTCGATTTCATGAATATTTAAATGAAAAATTTGTGTCTCAAAAAAGAATCAAACTTTCAGTTCAAAATATCTATAAAAAAATGCAGTATTCTTCGTTATATCATTTGAGATTAATTGTTACCACATATTTTCATATTCAACTTAACGCTTTGAAAACAAAATATTGTAAAAATTTTATGTATTTGCGGTGAACAATTCACACTGTATCACTGTTTGTTTTACTGCAGAAAGCTTCGTTATTTTTTACCAAAGATGTTTACACAAGGAAACTATCTTGAAAAGCATTTTAAAGAAGTAATATCATATCAAGTTCTGTTAGTTAAAATTTCAGAATCATTGGTTCACAGTCCTGTTAATGCGTTACTTTAAGGTTATTATTTTAATTATCATTATCTTATTTTGTTTTGTTTTGCTTTTTATGACGATTTTTCTTTTACATTTGATGCTAGTATTGTTCTAGTTTCATTTCTCTGTTCATCCATATCTTTTTTCTAAAGATCTTGCCGATTCCTTTAATTTTTTTCCGTCTCTTCCTCTGTTCCCTTCTGTCCCCTCCCTCCCCCCCCCCCCCCCCCAAAAAAAAATCATCCTCCATGCCATTTTTACCCGTCTAATATCACTTATAGTGAAAAGACGTTAAATCAAGGAACGAACGAACACGCACACATGCACATACACACTCATGCATACACATACACACATACACACGCACTCACGCGCCCGCGCGCCACACACACACACACACACACACACACACACACACACACACAGAACTTATCAACCAAATTGACTGGTGCTCCAGTTTCTGGTTGTTGTTTCACACCATAACTATCTTTACATTATAAATTGTAAGTGGTAAAGATACTTCTGCCTTTTAATCCATCAAACTTATACCTTGTTTGTAGTTATAAAGATGTAATGCAATAGTAAAAGGGATAGGGTTTTAGCATAACTTGGCTTCGGGGTAACCTTTAAACAAACGTTGTGACGCATTAAAATGATATTCAGGCTACTTAGATTAGTATTTCAATACTTGACACAGTAGATCAGAGGGTTTAGATAATGGAGTAGGCAGTCTAAATAATAGCTTACTTACATCTAAATCAAGTGGCATATTAGATCCCAGCTGACTAGCTGTCTCAAAGTCTGTGACAGTGACACACCACAAATGATCATGAACATCCAGTTCAACAAGATACACGACACAGATCATGCTATGCACATGCACACACACATGCACATGATTTCTCTCTCTCTCTCTCTCTCTCTCTCTCTCTCTCACACACACACACACACACACACACACACACACACACACACACACAAACACACACAACACACCACCACGCACGCACGCACGCACGCACGTGTAGGCTATATTATGCATGCCTTTAAAGTTAAACAATAGGAAATGTAAATCATAACTGACCTAAGCATTTAAAATTACACATATAAGTGCGCCTGCATTTTAGTGCACACTGAAACATTATCGGAGCGGCTTGAGATGAAGATCCTGAGGAAAACCGAAAACGGAAAAGACAAAGACAATATCAGAATAGATCCTTAACTCAAAAACTGAGTGTAGGCAACAGTAAACCACACACCTTAGCCATGGGTCCTTCAGACCTCAAGCTGCACGCATCCTCTTGGTCTCTTCCAGTTATGGGATACCTTCGATCTTGTAGCTTCTCCAGTCAGGCACTTGAAACTTTTCCCCACCATGATCGTGGCTGTGTATTCGTCGCTAACCTTCGCCAGATCACCTCCACCAGCGGAAGTAATGCAAGGGACGCTACACCGCCGAGAAAACAGTGCGAGGAGATTTTCAGTCGTACTTTCTTCCAGAAATCTTGTTGCTTATATGTACGGGTGCTATTTATATTTTCAAACTGACGGAACTAAAGAAGAACAACTTTTCCTTTTTCTTTGATTATCTCTTTTATTCAGAACAAAATGATCTCATCGTGAATTTATTCAATAGAGGCAATCAATTGATCTGCAAACATAAATGAAATGGACGAGTTGTTTCCCTTACACCATGTTTGCGTTTCTCCCGATTCGGCGATGAACTATCACTTCGGTACGGGTTATACTTACCGAAATTTCAGGTAACTTTTGATAAAGACTGAACCATTTAATATTTTTTCTGTGAGAGTTGCGCAAATAATTGATGAGTTGAAGATCTGCTTGAAGCCTGTGAACTAGCCTATTATTTTTTGTCAACCAAATTTGTACTTTCATTTTCTCCACCCACCCACATCCTTCTCTTCTCTTTCTCTTTATCCCCCTCCTCTTTGCCTCCCCCCTCATACACACATACACACACACACACACACACACACACACACACACACACACACACACACACACACACACACACACACACACACACACACACCAACACAAACAAACACACAACACACACACACACACACACACACCCACACACACACACAACACAACACACAACACATACACACACACACACACACACAGACACACACACATCCTTCTCTTCTCTTTCTCGTTATCCCCCTCCTCTTTGCCTCCCCCCTCATACACTCATACACACACACACACACACACACACCACACACACACACACACACACACACACACACACACACACACACACACACACCACATCCTGTAAGCACAAAGAGAGAAAGATATATTTTTGAAAATTTTATTTTCAAAGCATTCTCTTTCTGAAGC
>CM060306.1:36955330-36967830 GCA_030674185.1 Monoplex corrugatus
ATCATCAGCCTCTCTCTCTCTCTCTTGTCTGTTTGTCTGTCTGTCTCTCTCTCTCTCTCTCTCTCTCTCTCTCTCTCTCTCTCTCTCTCTCTCTCTCTCTCTCTCTCTCTCTCCCACACACACACACATATAAAATATATATATGTATGAATGTGTGTGTGTGTCTGAATAATATATGCGTATATGTGTGTATATATATATGTATGTATGTATATATATATATATGTATATATACATACATATATGTCTTTCAACATATCCTACTCTCATTGTACCGAGAGAGAGAGAGAGAGTGAGACAGACAGACAGACAGACAGAAGAGAGACAGACAGACAGAGATAGACAGACAAACAGACAGACAGAGGCAGACAGACAGAGACAGAGAGGGAAAGAGAGAGAGAGTGAGACAAACAGACAAACAGACAGACAGAGGCAGACAGACAGAGACAGAGAGGAAAAAAGAGAGAGAGAGCGAGACAAAAGACAGATAGACAGAGACAGACAGACAGAGGAAAAGAGAAACTCACTTCCCAGTTGCACAGTGTATGTTGCAGACTTCTCAAAAATATGCGGATATTCTGAGTTTCCTGCAGCACAGCTGACACTCTTTCCATCATCGTCAGGTGTAGGCGTAAAGGTGCAGGTACTGTGAAGACTGTTATCAGAGCTGTTTGAACGGCAGCTGTCCCAGGACCATTGGAACTGGGCAGAAGGAAACACGCCGGATGCCGTACAAACTAGGGTGAGGGAGGGTGATTCCGATGGCTGGTCATCATCTTCTCTGATGGTCACTTCATCAGGTCCGTCTGAGAAAGCATGTTATCTAAGATGGGTCATTTTAACATACACATATGTACATGTATACAAACGCACGTGCCAGCATACAAATTCCTAAATAGTACTGGTTGAAATGTACATAATTGTTTACTTTCCTAGGTTTGATAATGCCTTTAGTCAGACTCATGAATCCCGAAATTTGGATGACAGCTACAATTCCACGGTCACAAAAAAAAATGAGTGTTGAAATACACGTAGGTTACATCTGCATCAAAATGCACTTCCTCGATTATCTTCACTATTTTTGTTCCACAACTCATGCAAATTTCAGAAGCTTTCAAGGGACATAACCCAGTATCTTAAAATAGACTTACACATAAGCCTATGCAGGGGAAGAAAGGTTATATAAGGAACCGACAAAGAAATTTTGTTCTTGCCCCTATTTATGAAAAAGGGGTTAGTAGTTGGGGAGAGAGATAATTACTAGCAAGGCATCGCCAAGTAGAGTAAATGCGGGTACATTGTTACAACCCCAAAGGAGGGACATACGCTTCAATTGAAGACTAGGAATACACATTTACTTACAATGACTAAATCACAGCCTAAAATTGTAAATGATCATGTTTACTTGAACATATCTTCCTTTTTTCCGCCATTTTCCTGGTATGTTATTCTTGTGACTACTCTTAATCATAAACATTTATGAAACAAGCTGTACCTTTATGTTCGTAGTATTGCATTACTAGTGGTTTTAAAAGATTTATTGGTTTAGTTTTCAAGCTGCCTAGTTTTGCAATGAGAGCAGAAATTGTCATAAAAGAAGAAATATTTTCATTTTAAAAATGTAAGTAAATGGAGATCTCTTTGCTGATGATCAGACCCACATTCATAGGAATCAAGAAAAAATTACAATGGCACATCAATAGTCTCAATGAGACCTGCAACAATTCGTCATCATCATGTGCCCTACCGCATGGCGTTGGCGATCATGGCCCTCCATATGCATCAGTCCCATGTTGCCGCATGCACAACTTCCACCCTGTCTGTCCTCAGACACCTTGCAAGTCCGCCCAATATTTTTTCCCTGGGTCTGCCAGGTGTTCTTTTTCTCTCCAGTTTTCCTGTTGTGACCAGGTGTTCTAATTCCCTTTCCTCATAAAATGGGCTATAAATGTTGCCTGTCTTTTCCTAATCTTCCTTGTCAATGATCTTCTTGTGCCTGCCTCCATCAAGGCTGTCTCGTTTGTTTTCTTTGCTGTTCATGGAACTTTCAACATTCTTCTTAGAAACCACATCTCGGCTGCCTCAATCTTATTCTGGCTTTGCATGTTGACTGTCCACGCCTCACAACCGTATAACAGTATCGGTTCTACATAACATTCAAGAACTCTCCTCCTGATGTTAGTTGATAGGCATTTGTTAGTAAGAATGCTTTTCATCTTCTTGAATGCTGTTTTGGCTTGGCCGATTCTGCTGGCTATTTCTGATGTGCATCTGCCGTCTGATGAGATGACCGTTCCCAGATATTTAAACTTATCAACCTGTCTCAAAGTTGTGCCATTTGCTGTTATTTTGCATGAGGGGATTTCATGTTTTTTACTGGTTACCATGACTTCAGTCTTCTTGCTATGTAGCTGCAACCTTATATTTTTGATTTCCATTTCTTTTATATTCACAAGGTTTTGTAGGTCTCTTTCATTTTCTACAATTGGCACGAATGTTGTTTATCATTTTTCATCCAACCTGCAATACAGGGCATTCATCTAGGTTTCTCATGATGGTTTCATTGTAAAATGAAAACAAATCTGGTGACAGAACACAACCTTGCCTGACTCCTCTTTTGATATTTTGGAAAGCGTTTACACCGTTTTCTATTCTCATTGCTGCTGTTTGTTCCAAATACATGTTTCGTAGATCTTTTCCATCAATATTGAGCCTTTCCAGTTGGTTGATTAATTCTTCAGGCCTTACCCGATCGAAAGCCTTGGTATAATCAACAAAGCATAAATAGAAATCCTTAATCAACTCTATTGACCTCTCCATAGTAGTTCTTAGGAGTATATGACATTAATAGTTCCTTTCCCTACCACAAACCCACACTGTTCTTCTGCTATTTCTCTTTTGATTCTGTTCCTTGTCCTCATCATGATTATTCTTAATAGGAGTTTTGTTATATGACTCATCAAGCTGATTGGACGATGGAGTTCGCATTCTTTAGTCCCTGTTTTCTTTGGAAGTGCAATGTAAATTGATTTTGACATATCTTTGGAGATTTTTTCGGTGTCATAAATTTCATTTAGGAGGACTGTTATTTTTTTCAATACCGAATTCCTCCAGGGCTTCAATCATCTCTGTAGTAATATTGTCTGGTTCTGGGGCTTTTCCTGGTTTCATCTTTTTCAGTGCTGCTTTAACTTCATCTTTCATTATGGGTGGTCTTTCAACGTTCTTTCTTATAATGTGTTCTTCGTTTCTGTCATCTTCAAAAAGGTCTTTAATGTACTGTCCCCATCTGTCTAATATTTTGTCTTTTTCTATGATAAACATACCATCTTTCATATTTAAGCAACCAGTTGATGTGCATGTTTTTTTCCTGTGGGCAATTTCTTCAATTCTTCTGTACATACCCTGAGGATCTGTTTTGTGTCGGTCTTCTATTTCTTTGCACTTTGTTTTCAGCCAAGCTTCTTTAGCTTCATTGCACCTATTCCTGATTTCTTTATTTATCTTTCTGTATTTTACCATTCCACAAGTTTCTCTCCCCTTTAATTTTGTGTACCAAGGCCATGAGGTCCATCTGTATCCGCCATCCTCTCCTGTCCAACTTTAGCATCATAACCTCCCATTATTATTGTAACTTCCTGTGATTTACATTGAGCCTTGGCCATCTCTAATACTTCATTGAAGTTGTCAATTTCGTCCTGAGTACTTGCGGATATTGGTGCGTATATCTGGATGATGCTGATGTCAAATGGCTTGCCATCCAATTTAACCAGCAAAACTGGGTCTAACACAGTTCAGTATCCCGTAACCGCTTTTGACTTGTCCCTTTCTATTATGATGCCTACTCCTCTTTCATGTATGTTTCCACCAGAACATACCATTGTATGCTCGCCTGATGTTATCATGCCTGCCCCCTTCCATCTCGTTTCCCCTAGTCCTAAAATATTAATGTTAAGCCTTTGCATCTCATTGTTGACATTTCTAGTTTTCACTTTTGCAGCACTTGCATTGGTGTATTCAAAACACAGGCTTACAAGCAACTTTCAAGGTGTATTCGACGCTTTTCTGAGCCTGTTGTCCTGGAGGCCCCCAAGTGAGATCGCAAGTGTACGTATGTCCTGCGTCAGTCTGGTTGACTGGGTGAGTGATGTTCAATGGCTGGCCAGAATTTGAACCCCGCCATCGCAAGACAGGTTGGGGATGGCCAGGAGTGGAAGTATTGGCCAGACAATTGCATTGCACAACTTGTCCCTCGTATACATACTGTGGACAGTCTGTCCTTGGGTCCCCTGGCGTCTCTAGAAACAGAAATCACACAGATATGGGATACTTGTAGTAATGGACATAATTTGATATTGTGGAGCAGAGCATGTTCGTACGGATTGTGTGTGTATGTGTGTGTGTGTGCGCGCGCGCGCGTCACACACCAAGAATTTTTTTCATGGCGAACAGACGAACTTTTTCACAGTGTATAGCAGAGCTCTCAAGACCCAATATTTCAGCTCTATGCTGTGTAATAGGTTGAACTTGCGAATCAAACAATCCCATAAATATGTCAAAAGAATTATTTCCTAGCATAGACAGCTTCTGCATGATACACAGAGAGAGAGAGAGAGAGAGAGAGAGAGAGAGAGAGAGAGAGAGAGAGAGAGAGAGAGAGAGAGATCCATGAAGTAAAAGAAATGAAACTAAAGTGTTATAGGATTAGCTGTTACTCTTTGATTTTCTTATGTGTTGTGTCTTATTATTACTGACCTATTGACATATTTCTTCTTCTGTGATTTCAGTTCCAGGCAGACACGTAGTTTGAAAAATGGTTATAAACAATAACTTCTACCATTTGGAAATAAATATCATTTTCATTGTCATCGTCTGGCAGCTTACTTTTAATATTCTACACATACTGACATCTTACATTTACTGTTCTATACATACTGACAGCTTACATTTACTATTCTATACATACTGACAGCTTACATTTACTATTCTATATATACTGACAGCTTACATTTACTATTCTATACATACTGACAGCTTACATTTACTATTCTACACATACTGACAGCTTACATTTACTATTCTATACATACTGACAGCTTACATTTACTATTCTATACATACTGACAGCTTACATTTACTATTCTACACATACTGACAGCTTACATTTACTATTCTACACATACTGACAGCTTATGTTTACTGTTCTACACATACTGACAGCTTACATTTACTATTCTACACATACTGACAGCTTACATTTACTATTCTACACATACTGACAGCTTACATTTACTATTCTACACATACTGACAGCTTACATTTACTATTCTACACATACTGACAGCTTACATTTACTATTCTACACATACTGACAGCTTACATTTACTATTCTACACATACTGACAGCTTATGTTTACTGTTCTATACATACTGACAGCTTACGTTTACTGTTCTACACATACTGACAGCTTACATTTACTGTTCTACACATACTGACAGCTTATGTTTACTGTTCTATACATACTGACAGCTTACGTTTACTGTTCTACACATACTGACAGCTTACATTTACTATTCTACACATACTGACAGCTTACATTTACTATTCTACACATACTGACAGCTTATGTTTACTGTTCTACACATACTGACAGCTTACATTTACTATTCTACACATACTGACAGCTTACATTTACTATTCTACACATACTGACAGCTTACATTTACTATTCTACACATACTGACAGCTTATGTTTACTGTTCTATACATACTGACAGCTTACGTTTACTGTTCTACACATACTGACAGCTTACATTTACTGTTCTACACATACTGACAGCTTACATGTACTATTCTACACATACTGACAGCTTACTTTTACTATTCTGTACATACTGACAGCTTACATTTACTATTCTATACATACTGACAGCTTACATTTACTATTCTATACATACTGACAGCTTACATTTACTGTTCTATACATACTGACAGCTTACGTTTACTATTCTACACATATTGACAGCTTACTTTTACTATTCTGTACATACTGACAGCTTACATTTACTATTCTATACATACTGACAGCTTACATTTACTATACTATACATACTGACAGCTTACATTCACTATTCTATACATACTGACAGCTTACGTTTACTATTCTATACATACTGACAGCTTACGTTTACTGTTCTATACATACTGATAGCTTATGTTTACTATTCTATACATACTGACAGCTTACGTTTACTATTCTATACATACTGATAGCTTATGTTTACTATTCTATACATACTGACAGCTTACGTTTACTATTCTATACATACTGATAGCTTATGTTTACTATTCTATACATACTGACAGCTTACATTTACTATTCTACACATACTGACAGCTTATGTTTACTGTTCTATACATACTGACAGCTTACGTTTACTGTTCTACACATACTGACAGCTTACATTTACTGTTCTACACATACTGACAGCTTACATTTACTATTCTACACATACTGACAGCTTACTTTTACTATTCTGTACATACTGACAGCTTACATTTACTATTCTATACATACTGACAGCTTACATTTACTATTCTATACATACTGACAGCTTACATTTACTGTTCTATACATACTGACAGCTTACGTTTACTATTCTACACATATTGACAGCTTACTTTTACTATTCTGTACATACTGACAGCTTACATTTACTATTCTATACATACTGACAGCTTACATTTACTATACTATACATACTGACAGCTTACATTCACTATTCTATACATACTGACAGCTTACGTTTACTATTCTATACATACTGACAGCTTACGTTTACTGTTCTATACATACTGATAGCTTATGTTTACTATTCTATACATACTGACAGCTTACGTTTACTATTCTATACATACTGATAGCTTATGTTTACTATTCTATACATACTGACAGCTTACGTTTACTATTCTATACATACTGATAGCTTATGTTTACTATTCTATACATACTGACAGCTTACATTTACTATTCTATACATACTGACGGCTTATTTTACTATTCTACACATAGATATAAACCAAACAAATACTAGTAAGGGCGGGAAACAGAGAAACAGACAGACAGACAGACAGACAGACAGACAGGCAGACAGACACAGTGACAGTAAAAAGCAAATCGACATACGTATGGCGATAGTCTCCACGGAAATATTTTTACGACCAGGGAAAAAGTCGACGCTGTATGTATAGCTTCCGTCTTGATCAGGTAGATGTGATGATGGAAGACTGCAAGTACCGTTCTGGTACTCTTTGCCAGGTGTCGTATTTGAGAGATCGATCGTGGCCAACTCGACTCGTGCCTGTCATTTGGAAAACACACGTGCACGTGCACGTACACGTAGACATGCCGATTCGCTCACACACCCGTGCGCGCGTGTGAGCACACACACGCACACACACACACACACACACACACACACACACACACACACATACACAGACGCACACACGCGCACACACACACACACACAGATAATATACACACATGTGCGCACGTGAATGCAAACATTCACACGCGTGCTCATGTTCTGACAAACATACATACACATACGCATGCAAACGCTCACAAACAAACGTGCATACACGTATATCACACACATACATACACACACAGATAAGGAGAGAGGGGGGAAGAGAGAGAGAGGAGAGAGAGAGAGAGAGAGAGAGAGAGAGAGAGAGAGAGAGAGAGAGAGAGAGAGAGAGACTTAGGAATGTCAGATGATTTTTGTATAACTCTGTCCTTCAAACTTGAGGAACTCTGTTTCAATACATCGACTGATATGTTTCAGTTCAGTTTCTCCAGGAAGCCAAAGGCAGTCTGTAATATGCTTTTTATTTTTTGATGTTATTTCTTGGCTGACGAGAACAAAGCCTTGCACATGAATGGACAAATATTAAAAACGAAAATTAGGTCTGACTGCGACTGAGACTTTGTTCATGAAGATTTTGTAGAAAATCGGTTCTTGAATTTTTCACCAATTTTGTTCTGTTTCATACAATGTAATCAAGAAACTACACATGACCTTGAAAAATCGATTAAAATTATCGGAAAACACGTTTTCATAAAAAGTTGTTCTTTAATTAAAAAGGGTGGATATGGTTAATTGACAGGTATGAGAGTTGTGACCTGAAGTATATACTTCAACTCTCTGAAATTTCACATCCTGGGATTATGATTGAAGTATCTACTTTGGCTATCTAATATTTCACATCCTGGGATTGTGACATGAAATATGTACTTCAAGTATCAAAAATTTCACATCCTGGGATCGTGACATGAAATATATACTTTGTCTCAAATTTCACATCCTGGGATTGGGACATGATCTCTCATTTCCCTCCATGTTTTATTTTCCCGCGTGGCAAGAGTTCATACAAGGTATAGATTACAACAATACAAGTGTTTGCAGTTTCAGTTTTCAAGATGGCGTCAGTAAAACCCGTAATTAACACAGTAGACACAATTTGATAAAAAAAAAAAAAAGCATAAAAGCATAAAAAAGGAACGAAAATCAAAATCATCCACTGTTTTTGCAATAAACAAAAACAAAGATATTTAAACTGATTTGGTTGACCAGCTGGTTGATTAAGTCTTTGATCGTTTGGTTTGTTGATTGATTAAATGATTAGTTGGTCAGTCGCTTGAGATGTTTTTCGGCATAAGACCCACCTGTCCCGGTGTTTCTCGGTACCAGGTACACCTGTAGGTGCCGTTGGATGAATAAGCAGATGCGTACTGGCAGCTGCCTGTTGCAGTCCAATCTATTACACTGGTAGTTACCTTGCATTCAGATACTACAGCTGGATCTGGAAAAAAAGGGGGAGGGGGTCATTTACATCAGCAAGAATAATATGAATAATGGATCAGGGATATATCAGTAAAACTCGACTGCTAGTGCTCACAAAATTCAGAACTCAGAGCACAGCGAATGCTTATACATTAACCCTTTGACTCCCGCACTCTATCCACCAACTGCAAAAACTTGACCATTTGACTCCGTCACCGTATCCACCAGTTTCCTGCATGAAACTGGTGGATAGGGTGAAGGAGTCAAAGGGCCACGTGTTTGCTTTGCTAGCATGGTTGACAATGAAGGATGCTGGTGGACAGGGTGCGGGAGTCAAAGGGTTAACAATACATGACATGCGCAGTTGTGTTCACAGTAACGTTTGTCAACAGAATAAAGAAAATTGACAAGACGAACAACTTCCGATTCATTACAAATTGTTATAAGAACTGACGGTATGCCCACCTTAAGTTTGAAATCTGTGGGCACAATATCTCTACATGCAAAGTACCGAAGTTTGAACATTTTGGACAACAATATTTCTTACAAAAAACACCTGCTATTTGTCTGTTCCTAATAGATTTCGCGATTTTTTTGTTTGTGTTTTTATTGTCTTTGTCGTAGTTGTTTCTGTTTTCTTTCGTTGTTTTGTTTTCTTTGTTTGTTTTTGTCATTTCTTTTTTTTTCTGTTTGTCCATTTGCCATTTAGTTCAAGTGCATACATTCATAAACATCTATTGTTGTTTGTTTGTGTGTGTGCGCGTGTACATGCGTGAGTGAGTGTATCTGTGTGAGAGCGTGCGTGTGTGTATGTATGCGCGTGCTCTCTTTGTTTAGGTTACCAAAAATGCTTTTTTTTTTTATTATCAAACTAACGCAATTTATCAAAATCAACTGAATTTCCTATACACAGAATGAATGCACGAATCAATGAAAGATCATTACATGTACATTTATGTATGCACACTTCATCACGTATTCCTTTTCGACAGACCTCCACGATAAACACTCATGTAATACATGCATAGAATATCAGCACTGGAAAGACACTAAATGCAGAATATGGATGAAAAATCAGCACACAAAAGACACTGAATTCAGTATAATATCTGGAAGAGATATCAGCACAGAAAAGACACTGAATGCAGTATGTGAAAGAAAAATCAGCACACAAAAGACACTGAATTCAGTATAATAGGCCTACATGGAAGAGAAATCGGCACAGAAAAGACACTGAATGCAGTATGCTGAAGAAAAATCAGCACACAAAAGACACTGAATGCAGTATGTGGAAGACAAATCAGCACACAAAAAGAACTGAATTCAGTATAATACCTGAAAGAGAAAACGGCACGGAAAAGAGACTGAATGTGGTATGCGGACGAGAAATCAGCACAGAAAAGGGTCAGCATGCAGTATATGGAAGAGAAATCAGCACAGAAAACGACACTGAATGCAGAAGAAAAGAAAGCAAATTCACTATATGGAAGAGAAATCAACATAGAAAAATAGCGAATGCACTATGTGGAAGAGAAATCAGCACAGAAAAGACACTGAATGCACTATGTGGAAGAGAAATCAGCACAGAAAAGACACTGAATGCAGTATGTGGAAGAGAAATCAGCACAGAAAAGACACTGAATGCAGTATGTAGAAGAGAAATCAGCATAGAAAAGACAATGAATGCATTATGTGGAAGAGAAATCAGCATAGAAAAGACAATGAATGCAGTTTGTGGAAGAGAAATCAGCATAGTAAAGACCCTGAAAGAAGTTTATGGAAGGGAAGAGAAATCAACATAGAAAAGACTCAGCATGCAGTAATGGAAGAGAAATCAGCGCAGAAAAGACACTGAATGCGGTATGTCGAAGAGAAATCAGCAGAAGAAAAACACCAATTCAGTATATGGAAGAGAAATCAGCACAGAAACGACACTGAATTCACTACAATATATGAAGAAAAATCAGTACAGAAAAGACACTGAATGCAGTATACGGAAGAGAAATCAGCACAGAAAAGACACTGAATGCAGTATATGGAAGCGAAATCAGCACAGAAAAGACACTGAATGCTGTATATGGAAGAAAAATCAGCACAGAAAAGAGTCAGCATGCAGTATGTGGAAGAGAAATCAGTACAGAAAAACACTGAATGCAGTATATGGAAGAGAAATCAGCACAGAAAAGACATTCAATGCAGTATATGGAAGAGAAGTCAGCACAGAAAAGACCATGAATTCAGTGTATGGAAGAAAATCAGCACAGAAAAGACATTCAATGCAGTACATGGAAGAAAAATCAGCACAGAAAAGACATTCAATGCAGTATATGGAAGGAAAATCAGTACAGAAAAGACATTTAATGCAGTATATGGAAGAAAAATAGTCAGCACAGAAAAGACATTCAATGCAGTATATGGAAGGAAAATCAGTACAGAAAAGATTATGAATGCAGTATATGGAGTCACATTGACTCATTTCTTGCCCTCTTCCGTTGCTGTTGGCTGTAACGGCATATCATATCTTTCTCTAACATTGTAAGAAGTTTTGGCTTTTTCATGGGCATCTCCCTTAATATGAAACAACAGGTTACGAAAGTCTGTCAGACCTGTTACTATGAGTTCAAATGGATAGGTTCAGTCAGAAAGTTTCTTTCTGAAGAAGATGCTACCAAAATACTTGTCACCTCATGTATTCTTTCAAGGTTAGATGACTGAACTCTCTTCTCAATGGTTGTCCTGATTCTACATGTACTTTTCGTTCTCCGCAAAAGTCCCAGAACTCTGCTGTTCGCCTTATTTTTATGGTTCAGTATCGTCAGGCTTGTGTCCTTTTTTGATGAAACTACACTGGCTCCCTGCTTCTGAAGAAGTAAACACAAAATAGCCTGCATCTGCTACAGTGTTGTCACTGGCACAACCCCTGCTTATCTCTTTGGTCTGTTTACTCTGCGCATTCCCTCTCGCTATCTCCATTCTTCCTCTGCTTCACGACTTCTTCAGCTAAACTGCTTCAAACATAAACGTCATGGCTTCCGTTTCATGAGTATTGCCCCACTCTGGAATTTCCCTATCACATGAAATCAGACATTGTACTTCTGTTTCACATTTCAAATGCCACCTGAAAACTTACCTCTTCAGACAACATTTCCATGTCCAGAATCTTCCAGATGTTTTGTAAACTGTCCCCGTGTTTATTGTATGATTTTGAAAAGAGCTATGACTGTGAATGTGTGTGAGAGAATGTGTCTTTGTACATGCATGCCAAGATCAATAATTAAGGCGCTTTATAAAAAAAGGTCACTGTTATAAGACAAATATGCACAAAAAGACATTGAACGCAGTATATACAAGAGACATCAGCACAGAAAAGACATTGAACGCAGTATATGGAACAGAAATCAGTATATAAAAACACTGCATTATATGAAAGAGAAATCAACATATAAAAGACCCTATATGTCGTATATGGAAGAGAAATCAGCGCTGAAAAGACACCGAATGCACTGTGTGGAATCTAGCATAGAAAAGACCTTGAATGCAATGTATAGAAAAGAACTCAGAACAGAAAAGACGCATAATGTGATACATGGAAGAGAAATCAGCACAGAAAGGATCCTGAATACAGTATAAGGAAAATAATTGGCACAGAA